>OY986963.1:17869005-17938810 GCA_963920575.1 Narthecium ossifragum
GAAGCTTGCCAGGAGCTAGAGGAAGAGATCTACACCCTCCTTGGACGGTTTTATTGAAAATCAAACGTGGATTAGCGTGGTTTGGTAGATTTCTTCATGAAACCTTACATTAGATGTTCTTCATGGTTGTACTTGATTGTTCTTCAATTAAAGTATGCTAGCCGATGCTTTGTAGCTTGATTATCACATGATTAAAGTTTGGTAGGATGTGGTTTGGATTTGATATGGATTTAAGCAAGTTTTCCTGATGCTATTTTCGAATTTCCTGGTTTAATTAGAACAGTGGTGTTCTAACATGATTGCCGAGCTGTACGTGCATGATCTGAGTTGGTGTTCTGAATGATTGTTGGATTTACGTACATTTTATGGTGAATTAAATGGGTTGTCTATGCTGAAACAGGGCAATCATCTTAATTAGTGTAATTAAGTGGTTTTTCGTTGTTAAATGGATCTGATTTTTGGAGAGGATGATCTTAGTGATATTTGGGTGTGGTCTGCAAAGTTTGGTTTAAATCCAAGTTATTTTCAAAAAGCTCTTATTTGGTTTATCAAATCTGAGATTTAACCGAAATTATAGGTTTTCATCAATTTGTTTTTATCCGATCGATTCGATTTTTGGGTATGTGATTCGGGGTAAGTCGTTTGGTGGGAATATGAAGTTTCATGTCGATCGGACGGATAGATTGAAATATAGGATTTTTCGAGTTTTGCTATAGACTAAACGGGCCTTTAGTTCGCCCTAAGCATTGAATATAATATTACTTTATTATTGTTTGGCTAGGTAGCTGGGGCTGCTTCCCATTGTTTGTTATGAACTGACTGGCAGCTGGTGGTGTCACCGCTGCAGCAGTTCCCTGAGCTTGCTTATATGTTCATCACCCCGGGCCGGCAGGGTGCTGAGCCCAGACCATGTTTATTATCATCACATATGTTGCATGTTTATTTGCTTTCCTATGTGTGTTCATAGCATGCATCTGACTGTGCATTAGATGCATAAGGATATGGTGTGGGCGATGGGTTGATCGCCGATTCAAGGCTTTCGGGTAGCTCGGATCTAGCTCTAGGACCGTGGCGGGTAGCGTAGTCCAGGATCGGATGGTAGTATTCAGTCGATATCGATGATAGGTTTAGTTGACTTCAATACAGGTTGATCGATGATTTAGAGATCGTGTCGGCCTCGAGCCGGTTCTGAGGTGTAGCTGGTGTCCGGTGTTCTATGACTCTTGAGTAGAGGGTATGCCTACTCAGCGATGTCGTTTCCCACCTAGCAGTGCCGGTTTCCTGCTTGTGAGTATGCAGTGTTGGTTTCCTGCGTTTAAGGACATGCGGTGGGGTTATGGGGCCCTTGTGTACACCCAGGCTTGCTTGAGGGTGACATTGTTGTGTTCCCTCCTTCCTTGTGTGAGTCGTAGTGAAGTTTCCCTGCTTAGCATAGTTACTCACTCCTATCCGGGCTGCGTTTTGCAGGTGCAGGCGTTTGGTGGCGCGGCGGCATCTGGCGGTGTTTGAGGAGCGATGATCGTCTGTTTACCTCTTTTTGTTAGATAGTCTCCTACGGGAGTATGATGTATAAATGTTAACCATTTAAAGATTTTGAATTATATCTTTATTATATCATTTGAGGTTTGTGATAATCATTTTAAAAAACATGGCGGTGTTTGAGGAGCGGTGATCGACTGCTTCGCGGGTCGGGGCGCGATATGAACTTATAGATTAGAGGGAACCCTCGCCAAAACTTAGAGGGAACCCTCGCCAATAGATTAGAGGGAACCCTCGTCAAAACATTGCTGCACTTAGTTTGGTTCCGGTTCACGTCGCCCGGCCCTGTTGGGCCGTCGCGGGTCGGGGCGCGACAGGAAATTATACATTTAACAAGTCCTCGTGGAATACCTATATATTAAAACCAAAAAAATACAACAGATCTCCCACAACAACCTCAAACGCCTACGGAAGTTGTCACTCGCCAAACGCTAGTCTAGCTGGAACTAGAGAGGATGAGCTGGCGCCTGCACTTGCAAAATACAGACAGGGTAGGAGTGAGCAACAAAGTTCAGTAGCGTTCTACTCTATGACACACAGAAGGACCGGGGTTCCATCTCATCTCTCTCTACAACCAAGCACTGAAGCAAAGGACGTAGTTCACAGGGTGACACGTAACTTCTGCTAACACTGATACTGAGACTGGATCCCTGGACGACCTCTATACCTCAATCGGAAATGATTATAGCCAGATAGACACCAACCTCAAGAATACAATGATTTAAATCCAATACAATCCTGCCCTTGACCTTACTACCCATCCTCGGTCCTAGAGCTAGATCCGAGCTACTCGAGGGCCTCGGATCGGTGAGTAACCCTAATCACCCACGCCCTAACCTTATGATTGTAATGCAATCATATGCATGCAATGCTCAGGCATAGATAAAGAGATATAAGCATGCAACATGATAACATAAATTATACAAGGCTGGGCATAGCCTGAAGCTAGCCAAAGAGTATGCACAACAAGGGTCTAAAGCAATTAATAACTAACTAATACAACAATTATATAATAGCCTTCAGTGCACTCCGGCACCTGACAGACTAAGGTTCAAGGTAACTGCTCTACAACTATAACAGATCAAATTTCAGGATTACAACGACGCCAACAGCCGTCAACCGAAAAATGCTACAATGGGGATACAACCCCGACCAACGAACAATAACAAGATAGATTAACAGTAAATCCGGTTATGCCCCCGATGCACGTCGGCAATCAATGGGGCTATCAATCAAAGCAGTAAAACTATTCTAAGCATGCAGGGCACACCTTCGGCCCATTTATACTAAACATTCCCAGGGGTCGTCACACCCCCGATTACCCATAAAGCGATAAAGCATTCACAAACTATATGTATATAGCATGCTTATTGAGAAACTGCTTGAAAATCGGTAGAAATCGATAAACTGATTCGAAATACAACTTACGGCGTAATCCGGAGATAAACCCATCAAAATCCCGATAAAAATAATATAATACTCACCACCTATCAATGGGAAAGCCCCACGAGAATACCGGGTCGAAAGGAAACCGAAAACATCAAATTCGGATCAAAACTAACAATCATCATATAAGAGATCGATCTTCTCTATGAGTGCTCTCTGTGTGAGGACCCATCCCCCTACTCCTGTGGCTCGTCGTGGACCGCAAGAGCAATTTGGTAAATTGCGCCTTGTCGGCTTGTTTCACACCCGCGTGTGCACACACTGACCGTGTTTGTGGTAATGCTTGGCTAGAACGGTTAGTGGGACCCGGGATCGAAAGATCCGGGCTTGGGCTTGAGTTCTAGCCCAAGTCTAGCTTTCTGCACCTAAAGGATTGATCCTTCCTTGCTAGAAGATCGATCTTTTGGTGCCAGAAAGTCAAAGTGCGATCGTCATGAAGGATCGATCTTTGCCTAGGGAAAGATCGATCATTCATAAGTCGGTTCGTTTGCCTATAAAGCAGACGAGATCTGCTTCCTTGAATCCTTTTCAAATCCGGAGATCTGGAGCTCAGACATGTCGATTTTTGAAGGCATTGAGGACAATCCAAGGCCTAGCAGCTGGGATTGAAGCTGCTATTGCTTAGGTAGGGATCCTACCTACAATCTTTTGGGTTTTTGGAGGTTTTTCCGGTTCGTGGTTGATCTTTTGCTTAGATCTGTAGATATACATGTTGGTTTTCCATAATCTCACCGGTTTTGGACTCGTGGTCCATCGTACTACCAGATCCCAAAGTTTTGTGGGATTTGGTAAAGTTTTTCGTCGGTATTTATCACCGGATGTACCTCGGAGAACCCATCTGGAGGAAGGATCGATCCCTCTGGGTTGGTCATGCTGCGTCCGATGAAGGATGGATCCTCTGCATGGAGAAGATCGATCCTGGGTCTTGGGTAGCATGGTTACCCTGCGTCGCGAGGAGGATCGATCTTCCGGGGAGGAAGGATCAATCTTCCTTGGCGTGACAAGAAGGGTGGCCTCTGTCTCGAGAAAGATCGATCTTCATGGGAGGAAGGATCGATCTTCTTTAGCTCGACAGTGAGGGGAGGCTCTCTGTTACTTGAAAGATCGATCTTTTTCTTAGGAAAAGTTCGATCATTTAGCAGCAGAGAGGATTTTTCATGCCTTTTACCCGCGGGGCTTGGTATGTCGGTTTTTCTTATTGCCTTATATCTTGTACATACGTTTATGCATGTTAGCCCTATAATAGGGCAGTGGTGAACCGGGGGAGTGGTGACTCTCGGGATGTTTAGAACGGGCGGGTAGCCCTTTTCGCTTTCCTTAGCCTTGCATGCCGGCGTGCGCCGAGGGCTTTATATGTGATATCGGTGAGCTGTTGTTTGCGGGGCTGCTTCCCGATGCAGGTGTTGTGGTGGACTGCTGACAGTTGGTGGTGATACCACTGTAGCAGCTCCTAGACCTTATTTACCTGTTCACCACTCCGGGCCGGCAGGGTGCCGTGCCCAGACCTTGTCTGATATACATCACATACTGTTGCATGTTTATCTATATATTCCTGCGTGTGTTCATAATCATGCATTGCTTTGTGCATTAGTTGCATCTGTGTAGGACGTGGCGATGGGTTGATCGCCGATCCGGGGCTTTCGGGTAGTTCGGATATAGCTCTAGGACCGTTGCGGGTAGCTTGATCCAGGACTCGATTTGTAGTATTCAGTCGATTTCGATGATAGGGATAGATGACCTGAATACATGTGGTTTGATGTTTAGAGGTCGTGTCGACTCCAAGTTGTATCTGAGGTGTAGCCGGAGTTCTGTGTTCTTGACTCTTGGGTCGAGGAGTGCCTACCCAGCGGAGTCCTGGCCCGCCAAACAATGTTCAGTGTCATGTTGTGAGTCTGAAGTGTTTTGGGCCTGCGTTCACGGACTTCCGGTAGGGTTATAGGATCCTTGTATACACCTAGGATAGACTTGGGGGCGGCACTGTTGTGTTCCTTCCCTTGTGAGTGTCGTAGTGTAGTGTTGCTGCTGAGCTTAGTGCTCACTCCTACCCGGGCTGTGTTTTGCAGGTGCTGGCGCTAGCTCTTCTTCGGTCGCCCCTACCGGGCCGGTGTTTGGTGACGTGGTGGCGTCTGGTGGTGCTTGAGGAGCGGCGATCTCAGTTTTACCCTTTTGTTATAGATAGTCTCCTACGAGAGTGTTAAATGTATAATTTTCCTGTTTGGAGGATTTGTATTTTATTCAGTTCAGTGTTTTGAGGTTTGTGATTGTTTGTATAATACAGGATGATTATGAATTGCTAGGGAGACCACTACTATTAGAAGGAAACCTCGCCAAATTTTTCACAGTAGGTTAGGTTTCGGTTCGCGTCGCCCGGCCCGGTTGGGCCTACGCGGGTCGAGGCGCGACACTCTGCCATAAGGAGGAGATCGATCTTCATCAAACATGTCATGCCCCGACAAGAGCAACCAACCCAACCTCTTGTCCCAAATCGGTGGCTACTCCCAAAGCCACATCCGACTCCAATCCCGAGCCAACACGACTGCACGAGGACGAGTCACAAGGGGAGAAACACCCAGCGCAACAAGAAAACCACGAGCCGCCAGACACTCCGAAAGCTGAAAGCTGAAGCTGCAAGATGAAATCTGGAAGAAGACGGCTCTGAAATGGGTTGCTGCTGAAGCTGCTCTCTACCCAGAAGTGCGTGAAACTCTGGTAAGACTGGTCGCTGCCTCGTCTCCCGCAAGGCTCTATCTGGAATCTGAATTCCTCCGCGTCTGCCCCAGGTACCTGTTCCAACTGAGGTATCAACCCACTGCTCTGCTCCACGCCGTACGTCACGCCCAACTGCTCTGCGGTAAGCGTCTCGCGCCCCTCGCAACCAGCACCGTCGGCGGAAAGGTCCCCGACGGCTAGCACTCAAGCACCCTGTGGGTTCCCTCTCAGTCTGGCGGTGCAGGCTACCTCTCAAAGGACTGGAACGACGCTGCTGCCGCCACGGCTATCGCTGATACTGAAACCACTGCCTCTACCAACGGCTACCCTGCTATTCCCCAGAAGCAGGAACGACAACCCGGAAACTCACCATGACCACTGACCAACAGTCTGGTGTCAACCCTCAAGTCATCTGTCTCAGTATCCGGAGTACAGTCCAGGGCGTCCCCCACTGTCGCTCCAGCATACCGAGCCAGGTGATCCAACCAATCCGCATGCTTCCACGTGGTGCGAGTACCAAGAACAGAGGAAGGTACTCCCAACTACACCACCCTCCAAGGGTAGGTGACAGAGAACAATACGCAAACTGTTCTCAACACACAACCAACAGTGTCCCTAGTAGCCCTGACAAGCACCACTACGCATCGCTTCCTGGGAAGGCAAGAAAACAACGGCCTCCCAAGCAAGTGATACTCCCGGATGTCCAAAACATCCGGGATCCGGGACACCTCCTCCAGTCAGTCCTCTACTGTCGAAGGATCTCCAACACCGTCTCTGAACCCTAGCAGGTTCACCTCTCGAAATTTTGAAAGTACAAAGACGACACACGTCCGATTCCCTACTCGCTCATCTCCAGCATGGGGGAAATACACTGTCAGGCGAGGGAACGGACAGCGCCGGTGTGCGTGCACACCTCCCCTTGAGGCGTCACGACACAGCCGAAAATCAAAACACTACAGCAAACAACCTAACTTGTGAGGACCTGCCCATCTACCCCTGTGGCTCATTGTAGACCGCAAGGGCAATTTGGTAAATTGCGCCTTGTTGGTTTGTTTCCCACCCGCCTGTGCACACACTAACCTTGTTTGTTTTAGTGTTTATTTAGAATGGTTAGGTGGACCCGGGATCAGAAGATCCGAGCTTGGGCTTGTGTTCTAGCCCAAGTTTGAGTTTCTTGTCAAGAAGATTGATCTTTCTTGCTAAGGAGATCGATCTTCCTTGCTAAGGAGATCGATCTTCCTTGAGAAGAAGATCGATCCTTCTGTGCCAGAAAGTCTTGACAGTGGAGTTGAGAGGATGGCCGCCGTTGGTCGTCGCTCTCCTCTGTCAGAGGGAGAGAGGACTTTCTCTCCTCTCCTCCCCCTTTTCCCCTCCTTCCCCGGCTTTCCCCCTTCCCCTTCTTCCTCTTCTCCTTCTCCTTCTTCTTCCTTCTCCTTCTTCTTCCCGCGGTTCTGTTTCCTTTGTTTTTGCCGGCAGCCCCTTCTTCTTCTCCGGCCACCGTTTTGGGCATTTCAAAGCATGTTGGATCCATAGCGACTTGAGGAAGATCCCTGGTGTGGTTTGGAGCTTTGTTCGTGACTGGTTATCGGGGAATCAGCCAAGGATTAGCGTTTCCGATAAGTTTTTACCTACCTGAGTTAGTTTAGGGGTTTTTCTTGGATCTAGCCGTTAGATCTTGTTGTTCTTTGTGTTGTTGGCTTCCTCTTGCTTAGTATAATTTCTGGTTTAAGTTTCATAAGCTTTGGTTGAGATTTTAGTAGGATTTAAGCATGTTTAATCTCAGATTTTCTGGTTTCTGCTGTTCTTGAAAAACAACCGGTTTGCGACGAGTTTTTCGACCGGTACGTGCATGTTCTTGGGTTATGATGAACATAAGAGTTGTCGATATTTGAATCTACTCTCAAACGCAACTGATTGCATAATTTTCTGATTTTCCTATGATTTGTTATGAATTTCTTACGGGTGGGCTGCGTTGCAGCAAGTAAATGGTAAGTTAGTTTGATTAGCGGTTTTGATTAGTATTTTTCCGTTAATCCAGCCGTTGGATGTTTCCTGATTTTGGATATATTGATCCCGGCATGTTGATCTATTGGTGTCTAAGTTGGAACTCGAATCCAACGCTGTTTGGACGTCGAATCGACGGGGTCAATTAGCCTCTAAGTAAAGGATTTTGGTGATTTAAATAATATTATATGTTCGAAACATATAATATTATATTTTACTGTTCATCGAGGTTTGTGGGGTTACATCCCGTTGCAAGAGTCCGCGGTTGGTGGTCGCGGTACCGTCGTAATGCAGGGACCCCTGCGGATCGGCTGGCAGCCGTTGGTAGTACCGCTGTAGCGATCCGGTTGGACTTGTATGCTGCCTTATCATACTATTGCATGCTTATCTCTTATCTTGTGTATATTCATAGCATGCATTCCTTGTTGTGCATTAGTTGCATGGTAAGGGCGTGGGCGATTTGTGGGTCGCCGTCCTGAGGCTGGAAGCTCGGATTTAGCCCTAAGACCGGGGTTGGGTAGTTTGGACCCGGTTCGAATTGTGTTGTCCTGTCAAACTTGATGATAGGCCTAGACGACTGGTACACATGTTACTTGGTGATTATAGAGGTCGTGTTGGCCTTGACTCAGATGCTGAGGTGTAGCTGGTGTCCCACTGTGTTGACTCTTGAGTAGAGGAGTTGCCTACTCAGCGGTGCCATTTCCCGCATGCAGTGTCGTGCCCTGCTTGTGAGCCAGCAGTCTTGTTTCCTGCTATTGAGTGTGACCTGACATGTGACCAGCTCGGCTGGAAGACCATGATCGTGGACCTCAGGGACACGCGGTGGGGTTATGGGGCCTCTGTATACACCTAGGTCTTACTTGAGCGCGACACTGTTGCGTTTCCCTCTTCCTTCTATGTGTCGTAGTGTAGAACCCTACTGAGCTTTATGCTCACTCCTACCCGTGCTGCGTTTTGCAGGTGCAGGCGTCAGTTCTTCTTCTGGGCCCCTACCGGGTAATTGGTCGGCGATGCGGCAGCGCCAGGCGGAGTCTGAGAGGTGGTGATCTTTTACTGCTTTTAACCAATGTTAGATAGCCTCCTATGGGAGTAATGTTGTATTTGGATCTTCCCCTCTTCGATGATATGTATATTAAATTCACTTGGGTTTTGTAATCTAAGGTTCGAGACTTGTAATTTAATTATGTCTTTTTTAAATTGAGGATGCTTTGATGAATTTCTAGGGAGACCAATAGGTTAGAGGAAACCCTCGTCGAAATTTTCTACGGTTTGTTAGGTTTCGGTTCGAGTCGCCCGGCCCGGTTGGGCTTTCACGGGTCGGGGCATGACATAACTAATGCACATTACACGCATTCGCAAACAATCATACAAGGATGTTCTAGACCTAGAACTATCCCATTTCACACTCAAAATCTCAACCGCAAGCCTAGTCCTATCCCTGGGATCTACAACATGCTCTGATACCAAACTGTCACGCCCAGACCCAGAAAACCCATCCAGATCGAGGCGTGAGCCACCTAAACCTGTTTACATCATCAATTGGCTCACAAATATATAACTGCTATGAATTTAAAACATCTAGTCCTCCTGTTTATAAAAAATTTGGTATAATCTCCCTTATAATTAAAACACAAGAAACCTGTACATTTTATAATTTTATAACTTCAATGGCACCATTGTAAATAACTAATTATTACATTTCTTTAATGTAGACATTTGAGAAATGTAATAATTAGTTATTTACAATGGTCCCATTGAAGTTATAAAATTATAAAATGTACAGGTTTCTTGTGTTTTAATTATAAGGGAGATTCAGCCAAATTTTTTATTAACAGGAGGACTAGATGTTTTAAATTCATAGCAGTTATATATTTGTGCGCCAATTGATGATGTAAACAAGTTTCGGTGGCTCACGCCTCGATCTGGATGGGTTTTCTCGATCGGGGCGTGACAAAAGAGAATATCGATCCTTTGAGAAAGTCCTCTATCTGGGAAGGAAGAGATCGATCTTCCTTCAAAGTCAGAAAAGGAGAGATCGATCTTCCTTCAAAGTCGGCGACCGACGTGGCAACAAGGAGATCGATCTTCATCCTTCTTGCGCCGACAACATACATGAATAGTGACTGGAATCCAATTTCTTGGATTAAACCTATCAAAACGTATTGAAATCAAACCAAATTTGTTGAGGTGTGCAATTGGATGTGGGGGATCTAATGACACCAAGAAATCCAACTTTAGATGATCAAATCCTCGGGATTAAATCAAATTGCTTGAAAGCCGACGAAACCGATGAAAAATTGAATTTGTTGGATTTGATCTATCAAACGGTCATGGAATCCTTTCAAACTTTGCAGGAAGGTGGGCTTGATGGTGGGCAATTCATTCATGCATTAAAAACCAAACTCAGATCGTGAAATATCACATCTGAGTCCGACCCCGTCGAAAAACTGATAAACATATGGAATTTGATCGAAAGAATACAGAAATGATTCGATAGAAAGCTTCTAAGCATAGCAAGGAACTAGAATACAGAAAAGAAAAGCATTCCAAAACACACAACAACCACAAATCACATAAAAGAGATCATAGGGTTACCAATTCACCAGAATTGGGTAGAAACACTTACATGTAGAGACGTGCAGGCGATCTACGTATCCCTCGCCATCGATCCACGTGGATCCGCGTCAAAAAGCCGCAGCCCAAGCTCCAGCCGGCAGCCTACGAGGAGAGAGAGAGAGAGGAGAGAAGGGAAAAGAAAAAGAAGAGAGTGAAAAGAAGGGCTATTTATAGAGATCAGAACCGATCTCGGCTGTCCGATTTGATCTTTCCCGATCGAGCTTCGATCTTCTGATCAGAAGCACTCCTAAGGTCCTAATCAATCACATGCATGAATCCAAGACAGTGTGTGCAACACGGGTGAAAAACCGACCGTCATGGAGCAATTTTACCAAATTGCCCATGGGGTCAAAAACAGCCATACGATCACCCGATCGTACTCGACGCGGAACCAAACCAACAGAAAACAACCCTCGACCTATGCGGTCGAGCCAGGTTAGAGGAACGGGTCCTCACATTGAATGCCTTGCCTAGCCCATGTATTTTGTTTTGGCATATTGTTGCATGCTTCTATTATTCTTTATTTATGTGCCTGAGCATGCATGCATCTGATTGTATTAGAAGCATTAGGCTAGGACGCGGGTGAATAGGGGTTTCGCCGATCCGAGGGCTCGGGCAGCTCAGATCTAGCCCTAGGACCGGACTTGGGTAGGCAGTGGTCTAGGACGTGATTGTATTATGTCAAAATCATATGTTATCGAGGTTGATATCTAGTTGACTACAATTACTCTGATTAAGGTCTAGAGGTCGTGTCATTTCTCCAACGTCAAGTGCTAAGGATGGTTGTCGATGCGTTCCCGATGTGGGTCCCCAAGCATGGGAATCCCGTTTGGGTAAGGGTGATCCTGCATGTTACTGTTCCGCTGCCTCTTGATATTATAGGACCCTTGGCATACCTTAGGCTTCAGTAGATAAACGACACTGTTGTGGTTTCCTCCCTTTGAGTGTGATGTAGGGTAGAACCTTACTGAGCTTATCGCTCACTCCTACCCCAGCTGCTTTTGTAGGTACAAGTGTGGTTCCCTGTTCAGGTAGTTTCGGCGTCGGAGGTGGTTCTTCCCTTGATGGTGCTTGAGATTGAGGAATCGTCCTCAGCTTATTTTCAATTCAATTTATGTCTAGCTTTAAAATGTATGAAGTGTAATCTTTAGGATAAATGTATTTGTATTCCAAATTGATGTAAATTGACATAGATTGCTGGTGTGCTATCGCAAGCAATCAAAAATAAAAACAGCAGTTCTCTCAAAATAAATTTAGAAGTGCGAGCAAGGATCGTTCCCACGAGGAGCGTCTAGCCTAAGTTTTGTACTTCGTGAAAAAAGATGGGGGGTTTGAGTGTAATGAAAACAGAAAATAAATAATTCAAATTAAAGAGTTGAATTTAATCAAGAGAACAAGCCTTGGTCTAAGTCAACATCCACCATCGGAATCTTATAACTGATCATTGATGCAGAAATATATCAATTCATACCTCGAATATTCACCGTTCGAATTAAATTCGAATCTCTCCTCAATCATCTTTACTTATAAACAAGCGATCCAATCAAACCTAGGTACTAAACAACCCAAGACAAACGTTGTAGATTTAATCTAATAGCAGCCTTAAGAACAGGGAGATCGATGATGCTAAAGAACACAAGCACAAGCGGCTGTATTTAATTTGGTCGAACATTCTTCCTAATATATAACAACCTCTGACGCATCAAATCATTAAACCTTAGTTGCTTCACAGATTAGAGGGATCAAACAATTACGAATTTAATATCCAACCTAACAGTAAATTGTAATGAATAATGAACTAGTAGGCCTCCTAGCAATTGAATAAGAAAATCATGAATATAATCACAGAATAACATCCAATACTCAAAGTATAAATTGAATAATAAAAACAAATCAGATCTGACAGTTCATGGATTTCGAGGTTTCAGTTTCCTTGACCAAGTATCAAGATTTAGCCACGCAAAGCCATGAATTTCTCCAAAGAAAAGTAAAGAGAAGAAGACTAATGGATCCCTTATTAGAGAAAAAAGATCCCATATTAGAGAGAAAAGATCCCCTCGGAATCCCTAAAAAGTGTCCTATTTATAGCCCAAAAGCATCTCATCCTCGGATTAGATCTAGGCCCTCTATTTTACCAAGTTGGCTAACAAAGATCGATCTTTATATAGAAGAAGATCGATCTTTTCATCCCAGATTTTGGCTGCGCCCCGAAGAAGATTGATCTTTTATAGAGAGAAGATCGATCTTTTATTCCAGATTTCCTGTTTACTCTCACGGTCGATCTTCGCATCGACACTGAGAAGGTATATTCGTGATAGAGGCTCACGGTCGATGTGGCGGATGATGCGACGGTCGACTGTGAGTCTCTGTATTGTATCTTCCGTCTTGCCTTAATAAAGATCAATCTTTTAAATAGGAGAAGATTGATCTTGTATTTTCTTTGTATTTCCTTTGCCATTCAGCTCTGCGTCCTTGGTACTAAAAGTATTGTAACTTCCTCTAGAAAACTCGGAATCACGAACCCTAAAATTCTCCAGAAAGTAGACTTCAAGAGCTTTCCAATAATGTATGTAACATTATTTGATTCTTCCTGAGTAGGTACAGTTTAATCTTTGAAAAGGACTGATGAGTGCAAGAAATTGCACTCTGACCATGACTAAGAGCTGCTTATTTATTGAGTTTTCATGATTTATAAAGATGATTTCGTCCGTATATGTTGCTTCACAAAGATATTTGTATTATGCAGGAAATTGAAGTAAAGATGGGTTTTTAACGCCAAAACTATACATTCTTGGAATGAACCAGATGAAGTACCATACATGGTTGAAAAGCTCTAGAAATATAGTTTCTGAGAGTTTTTACGATTCGTGATTTAGAGTTTCCGAGAGGAAGATATGCTATTTTTAGTACTAGAGGTGCAGGAGCAAGCAGCTACGGAAGAAGAAGATCGATCTATGTTTGTGCTCAGACGCTAATAGAGAGTTGACAGAGTACCAATTATAAAAAGATCGATCTTAACCTGGGTGATCTGGAAGTGACCCAGTTTACGGATAAGGAATATCAATCCTTTCCTAAAGAAGATCGATCTTAGTCGGGGCGACCCAGGTTACGGAAAATGAGGAAAAATACAGTTTAGTCGACTGGTAGGAAAATATTCCCTGGAAGTCCAAAGATTCTGCAATTTAAATACATGATATAAGGCTCAGAGATCTACAACTTTTCTGTTGGACATTTTATAAGATTTTGGATGGTGTGATAGCAGATTTGAAGAATAGATTAAGTTACACAAGCTGGAAAACTGTTCTATCGAAGCTGAGACGAATATTTGTCAAATATTACAGATAACTCCGAATATTATGAAATCTTCGAGATCTGACAGAAGACTTCCTAATCTACAACTTTCGTGTTGAGTAAGTTTCCACATTCTGGCTGTATTGGACCCAGTTGCTACCGGAATAGGCTGCGAGGATTAATTCAGGAAATCCGAGTTGCACCGGAAGTCCAACTCAACTAAAACCCTAATTTCGGGAGTTCCTCTATATATATGGTTATTTAATCCGAAATTTAGCCTCTCCCAAGGGGGTTTTCTACAGAGCTTTTGAGAGGAGAAAATAAGGAAGAAGATGAAGTAATCCGCGGGCATGGCGGACGGATGACCTAGCAAGGATTAGGGTTTCTTCTTCATCATGGTTCATAGTTTTAATCTTTATTGTTAAACTTATTTCTATGTATTCAATCTTCAAAGATTATTTTCAGATTATAGATTTCTATGTGGATGATTAATATTATGAATCAAGTCATGCTTCTTTCATGATCTTATAATCCCATAGTTTTATCTATTGTTTACTTACTTTATCTCGTGAAATCGTTGCTATGCATTGCCGATTGTGAGAGTTGGTATTGTGTATTTTTAGAGATCTGGTAAGATAGAGTTAGGGCTTTGCCCCAATGAACTTTTGTTATACGTTGCCTGCAGTGACAGCCGGTATCGTATATTCTTATGTTTTGGTAGGATGAAGTTAGAGCTATAAAAGGAAAAATCAGTCGCAGGAAGAGACATTTATATATTTTATTAGGTTTGTAGTTCCATATCTTCCGGTTAAGGTGATTGGGATGTGAATCCCTTAACTGAGTATTGAATGAACCTTTGGTAGAAGAAGAACCTAAATCCGAGTGAAGTGATTCCTGAAGCCTAGCCTCAACCAAATCCTGATTTCTTTCATTAATGTTATTTTACCATTACATCTTCAATCTACTTTCTTAAATTCTACGCTCTTGACTGTTTTCGATATATTGTTATCTGTGTTTCTGGATCTTTCCTGCTTGTCTCTCTGTGAGATCGACCTCTCTTATGTTAGGCTGCACCGCGACCGCTGTGTAAGACACATTTGAGCGATATCATGGACCCATCTTCTTTGCACCTTTTGGCTCCAATTTCATTGATGCAGCCAACCAGAATCTCTTAAGACTCAAAACATGAAAGTTGTAGATATCTTTCTTTTCATTCCATAGCATCTTGAATCATCCAAATCAGAGCTTGGATAAAAACGTTATGCTCAGATCACGAACTGATGTCAAAACTATCCAAAATCGCTCAATCAGCTTTGTTTCGCACTTAAGGGCTACAATTGCATCCGAAATCAAAATGTAAGAATAATTAGTACATACATGTACCAAAAAAGATCCCCCCACACTTAACCTTTGCTCGTCCTCAGGCAAAACTAAAATGCAACTCATTCAAAATATCAAGGTTGCAACCCCATCAAAGAAGAACAACCAAGCTCTTCAAAACTCATAACATATCATGAACAAACATTCTAGAACAGTCTAAAGTCAATTAGTAAGCATTTTCACTTGAATATGGAGCAAACTCAAAAAGTAGACCCTCACGGAAATTAACACTCAACTCTCATGTGTTTGAAGGGTATGCATTTCACTCAAATTCATTCCAATGAAAATGATCTACCATAAGCTTGCATATCTTCTCATTCTCCACCACTAGAATCACATGCATAACATGGATCGTAAGGATTTCCAAGGGTTGTAACGGGGCCTAGGGTCAAGGTGGGAAATATTTGGGCATGTAGCTCAAAAGCCAACTGAACTAATGGAGCAAAAATGCATCAATAAGACATGTATAACCAATCACTTAATTCAGCAACTTCTTCAATTTGGCTTTAAAGTACTTAAACCATGTAAAACTCTTGCATTGAGAAAGAGATTGTTCAAAGAAACACTTGTCGTTCGCAACAGGTAACAATCTACTGCAACAGCTTCCACCTTTTAATAAATCATGTAAAACAAGACCCTTTTCTTGGAGTTTTAGGAGGAATTATGAACATTTTGTAATATGAAAAACAATTTCCTCCATCACTTCCTTTCTTCTTCTTTTTTGTTTCTGCTCTTCTCTTGTTTTTTTTTCCTGAAACAGCAGACTCACAAATTGAGAATGAAAACATACTCCATTTCACCAATTATAGCCATACCACACATCCTAACACCCCCACACTTAAAACTTGCACACCCATACATATCATAACGATGAACAATGCTCCACTAGTTCTACGGCTTGGGTAAAGGTATAGTTTTTCGGGTTTATAGGTTGCAATGTGGTTTTACAATGAAGTCGATAATGCTCAAAGGGGTTCAACAAAAGGACAAATTAATTACAAGGTAAGCTATTTAACTTACGTACCTTATAACAAAGAAGGCCTGAATCATGTTCATGTATGCATGTGTTAATGTGATCTCAAATGGAATTTTTCCTCCCAATGCTGATGTAGATGACGACTCCCTCTTATGATCTACCTCTAAATCTTGTGATCCCGCAGGATCCCGACTCTCTCTCTTTAGATCTCCCTCACGATCTCTCAGTCCCCCTTGGACCTTCAATCCGTGAGTCCTCATGTGAGGACCTGTCCCTCTACTCCTAGGCCGGCTATCTGGGTCGAACCCGTGGCTCGTTTACTTGTTTTGCGTCGAGCGCGCGATCTGGTGGATCGTATTGTTTTGTGGACGGCAAGGGCAATTTGGTAAATTACGCCTTGTCAGTTTGTTTCACACCCGTGTGTACACACACTGACCGTGTTTGTATTAATGTTTGATTAGAACGGTTAGGTGGATCCGGGATCGGAAGATCCAGGCATGGGTTTGTGTTCTAGCCCAAGTGTAGCTTTCTGCACCTAAATGATCGATCTTTCCTTACTAGAAGATCGATCATTTGGTGCCTGGAAGTCAAAGTGCATCGTCATGAAGGATCAATCATTGTGCAAAATGATCGATCATTCGTTCGTCTATAAAACGGATGTCACCCCCTTCTTGAATCCCTTTTTAAATGAATGATCAATGGGATTATTCGTATACATTTTAGCAAGTTTATTTTTAATTTTTATTTTTCTTGAGAGCTTTAATCTTTGTAAAACTACTTCAAGTTGTGAAGTAGACTTTGAGAGAATCCGAGAGAGACTTGGAGAATACCCAAGAGGTATTAGGAGAAGATTGTAAGGTTGCCAAGCACCCGAAAGCTTAGTGAAAAGCTTGTACAAGGATTTGCAAGTAGTTAAACCTTAATGAGGATATTGAGTGAAGTGGACGTAGACCAAGAGTTGGGTTGAACCACAATAAACTTGGTGCACTCTCTCTAACTCTCTTCTCATCCCTTATTTACTTGTTTCTTGGACTTTCAATTGGTATCAGAGCATGGTCTCTATTTTTGAGATTTAACATTTCTAGAGGATGCTAGTTCAATATGGAAAACATAGTAGGTCAATCAATCTATAGGCCACCATACTTCAATGGAACAAACTATACCTATTGGAAAGATAAAACAAAGATTTTTATCCAATCCATGGAATATGAAGCATGGATGGTCATTGAAGATGGTCCTTTCATTTTCATGAAGACTATTGAACCGATTAGAAGAACTTGCAAACTGATGCCAAAGCCAAGAACTATCTCTATTGTGCCTTAAGCCCTAGTGAATTCAAAAGAATCTCGGTTTCTAAATCGGCTAAAGAATCTCAGCTTGTAAGTTTACTCAAGGAGTCTAAAATTAGCATGCTTGTTCCTGATTATGAATTATTTTTCATGAAGGATGATGGGATAATTAGTGAAATGTTTACTCACTTTACCAATGTTCTTAATGTACTTGAATCTCTTAGTAAAGTATATCCTAATGATGAGATTGTGAGACAGATCCTTAGGTGCTTACCTAAATCATGGGATCCCAAGGTGACGGCAATTGAAAAAGCAAAAAATCTATTTAATCTATCGCTTGACGAACTCATGGGTTCTCTCCTGACTCATGAAATGAACTTGGAGAGAAGTAATGATGAAAGAGAGAAGAAAAAGAAAATCATTGTTTTCAAGTCCTCACATAATGAATCATCGGATTCAAGCGATGAAAATGATGATGAGGAGATAGAAAGGATCACAAGAAGAATCCAATGAATCATCAAGCGCCAAGGAAGAAAATTCTTCAATAAGAACACCCCCAAAGGTGAAAAGGGAAATACTGTTTCTAACTTCAATGAAATTATTTGTTATGAATGTAGAAAGCCCGGATACGACAAGTCCGATTGTCCTCATCTCAAGAAGCCTACAAAGAAAGAGTTTTAAACAGAGAAGGTTATGGTGACAACTTAGGGAGACAGTGACTTGAGCTCCTCTTCCGATGAAGATGAACAAAAGGCTGCCAACTTTTGCTTGAAAACTCTTGAAGATGAAGAAAAACAAGATGATGAGGTAAATAATGAGCTTGCCTTTGAAGAATTATTTGAAGCTTATCATTCCTTAGCTAGTGACTTCAAGTTTCTTAAGAAAAAGTATTATGCAAGGAGAAAGGACTTGAAGAGACTAGAAGAGGAAAAACTAAATGCCATGCATATGATTGACACCTTAGAAAAGGAAAAGGAATGCATGTTAAAGACATCTAATAATGATCATGCCTCACTTAGGAAAGAACCTAAGGATTCTCAATATGAATGTACTATATTGAGAAACACTACCTCCTGAAGGTCCAAGAGAGGGGTGAGTTGAACTCTTTTCGAAAAACTAGATTAATGGAAAAATCAGGTAGGAGAGAACTAACACCTTAAATGCTTATAGATGAAATGAAACTAAAGCAAAATAGCATGCAAGAATTATATCAAGGAAAGGTTAGAGAGATGGCACCGATTTTATAGTGGTTCGACTCAACTCTTGGTCTACGTCCACTTCTCTCAAGGCTCTCCTTGAGGTTCCACTACTTGCAAATCTTTTATAAGCTTTTCCTCCAAGCTTCCCGGTGCTTGATGACCTTACAATCACAACCACTTGCTGTTGGATAACTCTCAAAGTACTTCTTCACACTCGAAGAAGATTTACAAAGGTTGTAGCTCTAAAGAGAATAAGTAGTAACTCTTGCTAAGACTTACTCAGATGATCTCAATAATATGAATAATAGTTATGGCAAGTTTACAATAAAGAACTACTTATATTTAGCCTTCAACAAGCTCAAAAATGACCTCCAATGGCGCTCTGCAACTCTCCAACGGCTAGTTTTTTACTCTGCGCGTTGTTGGCAGTCGATCCATGCATCGTCCGTGACATCGACCGTCATGTACAAAAACTCAGCCTTTGCGTCCCACAGTCGATCCAGCCATCGACCATCGCATCGTCCGTCAGGCTCTGTTGTGAAAATGCTTCCCATGGTCGATGCTACGATCGACCGTCGCTTCTTCGCTTTTGACCAACATCCTCCACGGTCGACCGTCGCATCATCTGTCGGATGGTCCGTGAGCCTACAACATTTAAAAACACAAAGTCCAAACCTCACAGTCGACCGGTCCATCGACCGTCGCATCGACCTTCAGGCTCTGTCACGAAAATGGCTTCGCAGGGTCGATACAACGATCGACCGCGAGCCAACATTTCATTTTGTCAACTATGGTGCGTCGTCCGCGGTCGGTCGATCCATGGATCGACCGTCGCATTCCCACGGTCGATCCATACATCGACCGTCAGTACATAAACTCATTAAATATTGAATTTGAGACTTTGAATTAAAGGGATAATAAATATTAAACATATATTCTATCATTTAATGTATGTTGGCATCATCAAAACAATGTTAGGATCAACAATCTCCCCCTTTTTGATGATGACAACCCTTTTAAATGTGATGATAAAATAGTTTGGCTCCCCCTTAATCTATGCATCCATTTCTTTCAAGGAATGTGTTCTAAAGTGAATTCTTAATATGCACACAAGTCATATATCACTCAGAGGATAAGAAAAGTTAATTTTGAGATATAATGACAAGTTAACTTAGATTATGGCATGTTCACTTCTTTTAAGAAAGTGAAAATTGGCTATCATGGAATTGTTCATATGGATATTAGAGTTCAAAAATTTGTACTAATACAAATTAACATTATCCAATATCGTATCATGATTAAGAAATTATCATTATCTAACAACAACATTGCCTTTCATTCATTCAAATCCAACAACATTGCCTTTCATTCATTCAAAAGAGTTCAACACTTGCATTACAAGACTTCCATTCGAAAACATTTCGGAAAACTTTGAATTACAAGAGTATTTCAAAGACAAGGTTTTCCAAAATACAAGAGTAGAAAAATATGAAATGTAGGGAAATTGTTTTCAACATTTATCGCAACTTTTTTTCTCCCCTTTTGGCAGCATCAAAAAGAAGTAACATGGATGGGGATTAGGATCAATCAACTGAAGATGTGGAAGGTGGAAATTCAGTTTTGATGTAGGTAAAAATGTCTTCAAGTTGCTTTGACATCTTTGCTTGATCCGTCGTGATTTGTGCTTGGGAAGTCTTGATGTCACCTTGATTTACTTCCATTCTTTCCAATCTTGCTTCAAGATCATCAAGTCTTTGAGATGTGATGCGACGAACTCGGCTTTGGGAAGATTCACCTTGATGTCCTTGAAGTCTAGGCTCTCCCCCTAAGTTTTCCTTATCATGCTCTTCTTGATGCTCTCCTTCCTCATCACTAATAACATTAGGAACACTATAGCTAAGGCTCGTTTGGCGGAATTCATCCTTTGGAAGGTGGATTTATTGAAGGGTTCGGAGAGAGGTTTTCTTTCATCAACAGCTAGGTGAAGGGCAAGAGCTTGGAAAATATTTGTTAGAAGGCCTCCAAAGGGTAGAGATTGCCTAGCCGAAAGGTTAAGCATCTCCTTGATAATGAGATAACCTAGGTTTAGAGGCTTCTTCCTAACCATGCAAGAAAGAACATAGGCATGAAGGGGCTTCAAGTGATCATGATGGCCAAGCTTAGGAAAAAGATTTGTTCCTAGAAAGTGGGCAAGCTCCCTATAGTTTTGGTGTAGGCTATTTAATTCTTTAGGATTTTTATCAACTAGATCAGGTCTAAGAATTGCCCTTCTCCCTTGTTTATCCTGATCAATTCTTTTGAAATCCTCATATGAAGTAAAATATGCACACTCTCCTCGATTTGGTGCACTTAGCATCTCATTTAGCCATTCTACGGTAATCTTGATTTCATTTCCATAGATATAGCTACTAATGGCCACATATCCTTCATCATCAATATCTTCAATCATATTGCAATAGAAATATCGAACCATTTCGGGATACATAAATTGGGGTAAATCTAAGAATTTCTTCCAACCCATATCAGTGAAAAAAATTTCAACTACATATTCCTTTCCTATGGGCAACTAAAGAACTCTACCCGAAATCACAAATTTATCCTTAAATTCTGGCCAAGAGTCATACTTATCTTTGTCTAGGAAGAAATAGTCATCGAAGGAAGGAGGACAAGAAGGCATGGATGAGGACTATCCAAGTGAACCTTTGGCTTTCTTCCCCAACCTTCTCTTTGCCATCGCCTACCTCTTCTTTTCACCTTGCGTTGATGCAGTCAGCGCCGGAGGTGGAGGAGGTCCGGCGTTCTTGGTGCGAGGCATGGTGTGAGGCTCAGTTATGGTTTTGAGAGAAGAGGGGAAAGGGGAGGTCGATCCTGAGGTGTGGCGGATGAAGGAGAGCTAGGGCACGGTCGAACCAGGGAGCACGGTCGAACCAGAGGGCTAGGGCACGGTCGAACCAGGGAGCAAAGTCGATGGAGAGGGCTAGGGCACGGTCGAACCAATGAAGCTTTGATCGGGGGGGTTATAAGGGGAGATTAAGTGAAAATGACAGAAAAGCCCTCACTTATTGGCACACGATCCGTGGCGGTCGGCCCTCAAAAGTTGGTTGTCGACCGTGGCACAGGATAGGTGTAAGAATGAAAGCCCACGATTGATCCAAGGAGTTGGCGGTCGATCGTCCAGTGCGAATGTACGCACGGTCGACTGTCAGGAAATATGGATCGACCATCAGTTCCAGAAAGTGAATTTTAAAATTCAATTTAAAATCATTTTTAAATCAAAACATTATGAAACTTTGCATACACGTGTAACTAAATATTATGAGCTAAAAACAACACTTAAATCATGAAAATTACTCAATTTATCAAAATTTAGCACTCAAGTAGGATATTGTATAAAAAGCATATAAAGAGGTGACCATATCTTTTCTTTTTAACTCCTTTATTTTGGACATCCATTTGACATCCCAAACTCCCTTAGTAGATATAGAAATCTGTCTTCACTCAAGGGTTTGATTAGAATATCCGCAATTTGATGCTCGGTGCTAACAAATTCAAGTGCAATATCTCCTTTTTGTGTGTGATCACGAAGGAAATGGTGTCGAATTTCTATGTGCTTTGTTCTAAAATGTAGGATGGGATTCTTAGATAAGCTTATGGCACTAGTGTTGTCACACCTAATAGGCATTTTGCCTACATGTATGTTGTAATCTACAAATAGTATTTTCATCCAAAGTAATTGTGCACAACAACTACCCGCCGCAATGTATTCCGCTTCGTCAGTGAATAAAGCAACTGAATTTTGCTTCTTGGAGAACCAAGAAACAAGTGCATGACCAAAAAAGTGACATGTACCACTTGTGCTTTTTCTATCAAGCCTACATCCGGCAAAATCCACATCGGAGTAGCCAATTAGATCAAAAGATGATCTTCTTGGACACCACAAACCATAATTTTGGGTTCCTATTAGATATCTGAAGATCCTATTCACCGCAACCAAATGAGATTCCTTATGACAAGATTGATATCTAGTACAAAGGCAAACACTAAACATGATGTCCGGTCTACTAGCGGTCAAATAAAGTAAATAACCAATCATCCCTCTATAAAGTGTTTGTTCAACGGGTTTACCATCTTCATCCTTGTCTAATTTGAGTGTTGTACACATGGGGGTTCTATATATTTTGGATTCGACAAAATCATATTTCTTGAGTAGGTCTCTAGTGTATTTGGCTTGATTAACAAAGATCCCTCCTCAAGTTTGCATGATTTGTAAACAAAGAAAATAATTGAGTTCACCCATCAAACTCATCTCAAACTCACTTTGCATATATGTGGCAAATTCTTCACAAAGTTTATCATTTCTAGAACCAAAAATAATATCATCAACATAAATTTGAACCATGAGCAAATCTTTTCCTTTTGATTATTTAAATAATATAGTATCAATTTTTCCTCTACAAAAATCATTATCCATCAAGAATTTGCTAAGCCTTTCATACCAAGCTCTAGGAGCTTGTTTTAATCCATACAAGGCTTTAGTGAGCTTGAATACATGATCTCTCAATTTGTAGTCTTCAAATCTGGGGGGTTGTTCAACATAGACTTCTTCCTTTAGGAAACCATTCAAGAAGGCACTCTTAACATCCATTTGATACAATTTGAAATCTTTGTAAGATGCAAAAGCTAGAAGTAGTCTTATTACCTCATGTTTAGCTACCGGTGTAAAAGTTTCATCAAAATCAATTCATTGTTGTTGATTGAACCCTTTTGCCACAAGTCTAGCTTTGTTCCTTGTAATTGTCCCCGATTCATCCATTTGGTTTCTAAAAATCCATTTAGTACCGATGACGTGATGATCATAAAGACTAGGTACCAAATTTCAAACTTCATTTCTTACAAACTGATTCAACTCTTCTTGCATTGTCGCACCCCGACCCGCGTAGTTCCAACCGGGCTGGGCGACGCAAACCGGAACCTAATCTACTGCGGAAATTTTGGCGATGTTTCCTGATGTGTTGTCGCAGGCACTCAAAAATAAAACCAATACTCGTTAAGATAAATGTAGTAGTGCGAGTACGAGTCGATCCCACGAACAGTGTTTAGCCTAGTTTTGTCCTTAGTGAACAAAGATGGGGGGTTTTTAAATGTGAGGAAAACAGTAAAGAAATAATCTAAAGCGAAGAAACAAGTTGAATCAAGAGAACAAACCTTGGTCTGAGTCAACATCCACCATCGGAATTCAACAACTGATCATCGATGCAAGTATCAATCAATTCATACCATGAATATTCACCGTCCGAATTAAATTCGAAGCTCTCCTCAATCTTAGTTAATTAGAAATAAGCGATCTAATCAGCCCTAACTACTAAATAACCTAAGACAAGCGTTGTAGATTTAATCTAGTAGCAGCGTTAAGAATAGGGAGATCGATGAAGCTAAACAACACAAGCCCAAGCAGTTGCATTTAATCTAGTTGAATATTCTTCCTAAGACCTAACAATCTCTGAAACGCAGTAGATTATTAAACCCTAGTTACTTCGCAGATTAGAGGGATCAAACAATTCCGGATTTGATATCAAACCTAGCAGTAGATCACCATGAATAATAAACTAGTAGGCCTCCTAGCAATTACACAAGGTAATCATGAAGATTTAATCTCAGAGGAACATTCAATACTCATGTATAAACTGAGCAATAAAAATAAATTAGATCTCACAGTTTCATTGATTCCGAGGTTTCAGTCTCCTCGACCAAGGATCAAGATTTAGCCACGCAGGGCCATCGAGAACAATCCTCCAAAAGATTTCATTAAACAAGATAAAACCTAGAAAAAATATAAAGGAGGAGAAAAAGCAGCCAAAAGTGTCCAAGAATCCCCCCTCAAACCCTAGAAAGAGTCCTTTTTATAGCCCCAAAGTCTCTCCATCAACGGATTAGATCTAAACCGTTGATTTAATTTACTGGGAAAGTCCGATCGATCCTTTTCGGGGTGTCGGATCGATCGGTCTCATTAAAAATCTTCAATTTCTAGTTACGCCCCGAGTCCGATAGATCGAACTATGGGTGCTGGATCGATCGGATGCGTAAAAATCCACCTTCTCTGGCTATTCCTGAGTCCAATCGATCGAACTTTAGGTGTCCGATCGATCGAACTTTAGGTGTCCGATCCATCGGACCCCATAGGATGGACGTAGGGATCGATTGGACCATGTTCAGTCAAAAAATATATGTTCTGTCACGTTTCTGCATAGTCCAATCGATCGGACTCTGGGTGTCGGATCGATCGGACGTTCCAGCTTATTCACTGTTCTGCCATCCAGACTGCGCCATCGGTACTAAAATTGCCGTAACTTCCTCTAGGAAACTCGGAATCACGAACCGTAAAATTCTCCAGAATCTAGACTTCAAGAGCTTTCCAACCATATATGGTACATCATCTGGTTCTTCATGAGCAGGTACAGATTAATCTTTAAAAGTTGATCCATGCACTCTTTTCAGTTTCTTTTCGACTTAAGGACTTCAATTGCATCCTAAATCAAAATATAAGAATAATGAGTGTATTTAGGAACTAAATAAGCATAGGAGACTAAGTATTAAGGGATAAAAATATAACATTATGCATCATCATCAAATTCCCCCACACTTAGCTTTTGCTCGTCCTCGGGCAAAACTAAAATTCACTCTACTCAAGATATCAAGGTTGCAACGCCATCAACAAAGAACAATCAAGCTCTTCACAAAACTCATAACACGTCATGAACAAACATTTTTAGACAACATAAAAATCAATTAGCAAGCATTTCCACTTGATGATGAAGCATACTAAATAAGTAGACCCTCACGGAAATTAACACTCAACTCTCATGTGTTTAAAGGGTATGTATTTCACTCAAATTCATTCCAATGAAAGTGATCTACCATAGACTTGCATATCTTCTCATTCTCCACCACTAGAATCACATGCAAAACACAAATCATAAGGACTTCAAAAGGTTGTAATAGGGTCCAGGATTAAGGTGGGAAATATTTGAGAATGTAGCTCAAAAGCCACTGGAATTAATGGAGCAAAAATGCGTCAATAAGATATGTACAACCAATCACTCCGTTCAGCAACTTCTTCTATTTGGCTTTAACATACTCGAACCATATAGCATTACGACCTTGGCAAAGAGATTGTTCAAATGAATACTTTTTAACTGAAATAGTGAACAATCTTTTGCAAAAACTTTCACCTTTGTAGAGATCATACATAAACATACCCCTTTTTTGGAGTATTAGGAGGATTCAAAAACACATTTTGTAACATGAGAAACTATTTCCTCCTTCACTTTCTTTTTCTTTTCTTTTTTCTTTTTCTTTTTTTTCCAGAAACGGCATACTCACAAGTTGAGTATGAAAATAAACTCCACTTCACCAATCATAGCCATACCACAAATCCAAACACCCCCACACTTGAACTTTTGCACCCATACATATCATAATGATGATCAATGCTCCACTAGTTTTATGGCTTGGGTAACGGAAATACTTTTCATGTTTAAGGCTTGTAATGTGGGTTAACAATGAAGTCAATAAAGCTCAAAGGTGTTTAGCAAAAGAAAAAATTAATTGTAAGGTAGGCTATTTGGCTTATGTAGCTTATAACAAAGATGGCCTTAATCACGTTCATGTATACATGTGTCAATGTGACCTCAAATAGAATCAAAGCAAGTTCTAGAGAAACAAATCCATGGAAGAATATCTCTCATGAAAGAAATTAGTGAAACTGATATGAATGTGTCAGTCTAAAGGCTCAAAATCTCACCAGCTTTTGTCTACTAATTTAGTCACTACTATCTCAAGGAAAATAACTCAACTAATTAATTCTAAGTCACAAAATTACTCATTCAATCATGTTATGAATATGCCAAGCTTAACTAGTTCTCGCTCATGGCAAATGCAACCTAGATCTCCTCCCCCACACTTGAAACTGGTATTGTCCCCAATGTAAGGTGGAATGCAAAGAAAGGCAAAAATAACTAAAATGGAAATGCGAAAATAAAAAGAGAAAGGAACAAACTCCCCTTGGGTTGCCTCCCAAGCAGCGCCTTTGTTTATTGTCATTGGCTCGACTTCATGCTGGCTTCTTTAATCAGTATAAGTTGGTTCCTCAAGGTCCAATTTTTCCAACTTTTCTGTTGAAACGCCTTCATAGAAAGGTTTAAGTCGATGGCCATTCACCGTAAACATTTTGGAAGTGGCTAAACTTTGAATTTCAACTGCACCATGAGAAAAAACATTAGTAACAATAAAAGGTCCAATCCAACGAGAACGCAACTTACCTGGAAACAAACGTAGGCGTGATTGGTAAAGGAGGACTTTTTGACCAACTTTAAACTCCTTTCTAGAAATCATCTTATCATGAAAAGCTTTTGTCTTTTCCTTGTAAATCCTAGCGCTCTCATAGGCATCATTGCGAATTTCCTCTAATTCTTGTAGTTGCAACTTCCTGTGTTCTCCACTCTCATCCATGTTCATATTAAAGCTCTTGATAGCCCAATAAGCTTTATGTTCTAACTCAACTGGAAGGTGACATGGTTTCCCAAATACCAAGCGATAAGGTGACATACCAATGGGTGTCTTATATGTAGTCCTATATGCCCACAATGCATCATCCAAACGCAAACTCCAATCTTTTCTATTTGGATGTACCGTCTTTTCAATGATGGACTTGATATCTCGATTTGACACTTCCGCTTGTCCACTCGTTTGCGGATGATAGGCGATTGATACCTTATGGGTCACATGATACTTCCTTAGCAACGCCTCCACAGTTCGATTGCAAAAGTGTGTGCCTCGATCACTTATGAAAGCTCTTGGAATTCCAAACCTAGATAATATGTTAGACTTGATAAAATCTGCAACAACTTTAGAATCATCAGTCCTGGTAGCTTTAGCTTCTACCCATTTCGAAACATAATCAACAGCAAGTAGAATATAAACATAACCGAAAGATATAGGGAACGGACCCATGAAATCAATGCCCCAAACATCGAAAATTTCACAAAATAATATGGGGGTTTGTGGCATCTCATTCCGTTGGGATATATTACCAGTCTTTTGACAATTCTCGCATGACTGACAAAGAGAGTATGAATCTCGAAATAAAGAAGGCCAATAGAACCCACAGTCTAACACTTTTCTTGCCGTTCTCTTAACTCCAAAGTGACCACCACAAGCATAAGAATGACAAAAAGTGAGTATAGAAACAATTTCTTTTTCAGGAACACACCTTCTTATTACTTGATTTGCACAATGCTTCCATAAATATGGGTCATCCCACACATAGTATTTGGCATCACTTTTGATCTTATCTCTTTGAGTCTTAGACAAATCAGAAGGTAACATATTAGTAACCAAATAATTCACAATATTTGCATACCAAGGTAATGTCATAGTTGCAGAGAACAGTTGTTCATCAGGGAATGCTTCCTGCAGACGAAGTTTATCCTCCACATGAATTAAACGACTCAGATGATCTGCGACCCTATTTTCTGTCCCTCTTTTGTCTTTTATCTCCAAATCAAATTCACTCAAGAGAAGTATCCATCGTATTAATCTCGGCTTTGCCTCCTTCTTCGTCATTAAATAACGATGGGCTGCATGATCAGAGTAAACAATGACTTTAGTACCAAGTAAATAAGAACGAAATTTTTCTAAAGCAAACACAACGGCTAAAAGTTCTTTTTCAGTTGTAGAATAATTTCTTTGGGCATCATCCAAAGTCTTGGAAGCATAGTAAATTGCATGAGAAGCTCTTCCAATCTTTTGACCCAAAACCGCGCCTACTGCATAATCACTTGCGTCACACATTATTTCGAAAGGAACGCTCCAGTCTGAGGGCTGAATAACTGGGGTTGAAGTCAATAATTCTTTCAGTTTATCAAATGCCTCTTTGCATGCATCATCGAACTCAAAAACCTTGTCCTTTTGTAACAACGTGCATAGCGGTAATGCTATTTTGGAGAAGTCCTTGATGAATCTTCGGTAAAAACCTGCATGTCCAAGAAAAGAACGAACTTCCCGCATACTAGTGGGATAAGGTAAAGATTGAATGACATCAACTTTAGCTTTATCAACTTCAATTCCTTTAGATGAAACAACATGACCCAAAACTATACCTTGTTCAACCATGAAATGACATTTCTCAGAATTTAACACAAGGCTAGTTTCTATGCATCTTTGAAGAACAAGTGTAAGGTTATGTAAACAATTATCAAAAGAGTTTCCATAAACTGTGAAATCATCCATAAAAACCTCTATGATATGTTCAATATAATCTGAGAATATACTAACCATACACCTTTGGAAAGTAGCTGGGGCATTGCAAAGACCAAAAGGCATGCGACGGTATGCAAAAGTTCCAAATGGGCATGTGAACGTCGTCTTTTCCTGATCTTCAGGGGCAATTGCAATCTGAAAATAACCTGAATAACCATCAAGAAAACAATAATAAGAATGACTAGCTAATCTTTCAAGCATCTGATCAATAAAAGGTAAAGGGAAGTGGTCCTTGCGGGTTATAGCATTCAATTTTCTATAATCAATACAAACCCTCCACCCGTTTTGCACACGGGTAGGAACTAACTCATCTTTGTGATTTCTCACCACGGTTATTCCTGTCTTTTTAGGAACCACTTGAACTGGACTAACCCAAGTGCTATCCGAAATAGGATAGATCACTCCAACTTCAAGAAGTTTGAGGATCTCCTTGTTCACTACATCCATCATGGGCGGGTTTAACCTTCTTTGTGGTTGGCGGGAAGGTTTCGCTCCCTCTTCAAACAAGATCCGATGCATACATGTACTCGGGCTGATTCCCTTGATGTCTGCAATTGTCCAACCAATAGCTGTCTTATGCTTCTTAAGAACCTGCACAAGTTTTTCTTCCTGTGGTGCACTAAGGTTATTGGAAATAATCACTGGTAACACTCCTTCATCTCCAAGAAAAGCATATTTAAGATGATTAGGAAGAGGTTTCAGATCTGGAATAGGTGCTTGCAATACAGAAGGTAATGATTTCTCATTAGAAACAGGTAATAGACTATAAGAATCGTTACCTGATTGCTGAATTATCGAAAAATTATTCAGTGTTGCAACAGTTTCCTGTAAACTAGTATTCAAAGATAGCTCCTCATTTTCTTCCTCCAGAGATTTACTAATAGCCACTTCCAATTCATGTTTATCACTAAGTTCAAAAACAACTTCCTGTGATAAATAATCAATCACATCAATTGAATACACTGAACAATCATCAGCAGGATATTTCATGGCATCATAAATATTAAACTTAACAGTTTCCCCATCAAATTCCATAGTAAGTGTGCCACTATGGACATCTATCTTAGTCTTGGATGTCTTCAAGAAAAGTCTTCCCAACAAAATAGGAGTACTATAATCACCATTCTCCATATCAAGCACATAAAAATCAGCAGGGAAAACTAAATCATTGACTTGCACAAGAATATCTTCAACTACACCTTTAGGATAGGCGTTAGATCTGTCAGCCAATTGAATCACAACACCAGTTTCATTCAAAGGCCCAAGTTTGAAAGAAGCATATATAGAATAAGGCATGACATTGATTGAAGCTCCTAAATCTAACATGGCCCTTTCAAACTTGGTGTTACCAATTGTGCATGGGATAGTAAACATACCGGGATCTCTACACTTTGTAGGAATTTTTCTCTGAAGAATTGCAGAAACATTTTCCCCTACTTTCACCTTCTCACATCCTTTAAGTTTCTGCTTCCTCTTAATTGTGCACAATTCTTTCAAGAATTTAGCATAACGAGGTACTTGTTTAAGAGCATCTACGAGTGGAATATTTACCTCGCATCGGCGAAAAGTCTCATATAAATCTGAATTCTTCTCATATTTTCTTGATTCTGTCAAAGCCTGAGGAAAAGGAGGTACATGTTTATAATCAGAAAGAGGTGGAAACTTACGTTTAGGTACGTCGTTGTCATCGGGAAAGATTTTGTCCGCGACTATGTCTTGCTCGTTTCCTTGCGGTGAAGATGCAGGAACTTCCTTTACTGGAGTCTCAACTTCTTTACCACTTCTCAAAATGATTGCACTGGCATTCTCTCTTGGATTTATTACCGTTTGAGAGGGTAATTTTCCTGAACTTTGCGCCTCTATCTTGCTAATTGCAGTCGCCATCTGGCGTATCTGATGTTCCAAACCTTGAATACTAACCTTTGCCTCTTGTTGAAATTGTTTTGTCTCCTGTTGAAATTGCAAATTATTAGTAACAAGGGATTGAACAATATCTTCTAAAGACATACCAGAATTAGGAGTTGGGTTTGGTTGTGGTCTCGGGGGGTATGACGGTCTATATTGCTGATATTGCTGTCCAGTTGGGCGAAATTGAGTTGTAGACTGATTCACTTGTGGATTCCCATAGTTGAGATTGGGGTGATCCCTCCATCCCGAATTATACGTGTTTGAATAGGGATCATACTTCCTTTGTGGTGGTCCTGGGAAACTCCCCGCTGCATTTACTTGTTCAATGGGCTCCTATTGAAGAGTTGGGCACATGTCGGTTGGATGTCCCGCCACCAAACAAATTTCACAAACCTTCGTTGTCTGCATATTACCTACATCCATTTGACGAACAAGAGAAGTTAGACTCGCAATCTGTTGTTCAAGAGATGAAACATTTACCTCATTAACATGTTTCGAATAAGAATCAAGCCTAGTATTAAATTGTTGAGAATTAGCCGCCATATTTGCAATCAACTTCCTCGCGGCTTCAGGAGTTTTATCCACCAAAGCTCCTCCACTAGCGGCATCAATCATACTCCTGTCATTGGTTAGTAAGCCCTCATAAAAATATTGGATAAGTAATTGCTCACTAATTTGATGATGGGGACAGCTTGCACATAATTTCTTAAAACATTCCCAATATTCATGTAGAGATTCTCCGTTATGTTGCCTTACACCACATATCTCTTTCCTAATGTTGGCCGCTCTTGAGGCTGGAAAATACTTCTCTAAAAACAATCTCTTCATCTCATTCCATGTGGTAATACTCCCAGATGGTAAATAATAAAGCCAATCCTTAGCCGAATCCTTCAAGGAAAACGGAAAGGCTCTTAATTTGATTTGATCTTCAGTCATCCCCATGGGTTTCATACTTGTGCACACAACATGAAGCTCCTTTAAATGCTTGTGAGGATCCTCACCTGAAAGTCCATGAAAAGTGAGTAAGAGATGTATTAGTCCAGATTTCAATTCAAAAGTAGTAGCAACATCCAAAGTAGGGAATGTAATGCATAAGGGTTGTTGATTCAAATATGGGGCTGCAAGCTCTTTCAAAGTCCGATTTCCGGCCATGACTTCTTCCTCTTCTAATTCCGAATCACTGATAAATACGTGGTCAAGAGCCAAATCGTCCTCCTCAGGATTTATCCGAGCTTCTCTCCTTAACTTGCGCAAAGTTTTTTCTATCTCTGGATCGTACTGTAAATCACCTTGATTAAAAGATCGAGCTGTACTCATAAACAATCAAGAACTTTTCGATGAACCGAGAGAAACAAATCCAGAAAATTTGTGTAAACTTTTTTCTTTTTTTTTTATGAAACTGAAGATCACAATAAGCACAAAATCAACTAGAATCACTCCCCGGCAACGGCGCCAAAATTTGATGTGCTGTCGCAGGAACTCAAAAATAAAACCAATACTCGTTAAGATAAATGTAGTAGTGCGAGTACGAGTCGATCCCACGAACAGTGTTTAGCCTAGTTTTGTGCTTAGTGAACAAAGATGGGGGGTTTTTAAACGTGAGGAAAACAGTAAAGAAATAATCTAAAGCGAAGAAACAAGTTGAATCAAAAGAACAAACCTTGGTCTGAGTCAACATCCACCATCGGAATCCAACAACTGATCATCGATGCAAGTATCAATCAATTCATACCATGAATATTCACCGTACGAATTAAATTCGAAGCTCTCCTCAATCTTAGTTAATTAGAAACAAGCGATTTAATCAACCCTAACTACTAAATAACCTAAGACAAGCGCTGTAGATTTAATCTAGTAGCAGCGTTAAGAATAGAGAGATCGATGAAGCTAAACAACACAAGCACAAGCGGTTGCATTTAATCTAGTTGAATATTCTTCGTAAGACCTAACAATCTCTGAAACGCAGTAGATTATTAAACCCTAGTTACTTCGCAGATTAGAGGGATCAAACAATTCCGGATTTGATATCAAACCTAGCAGTAGATCACCATGAATAATAAACTAGTAGGCCTCCTAGCAATTACACAAGGTAATCATGAAGATTTAATCTCAGAGGAACATTCAATACTCATGTATAAACTGAACAATAAAAATAAATTAGATCTCACAGTTTCATTGATTCCGAGGTTTCAGTCTCCTCGACCAAGGATCAAGATTTAGCCACGCAAGGCCATCGAGAACAATCCTCCAAAAGATTTCATTAAACAAGATAAAACCTAGAAAAAATATAAAGGAGGAGAAAGAGCAGCCAAAAGTGTCCAACAATCCCCCCTCAAACCCTACAAAGAGTCCTATTTATAGCCCCAAAGTCTCTCCATCAACGGATTAAATCTAAACCGTTGATTTAATTTACTGGGAAAGTCCGATCGATCCTTTTCGGGGTGTCGGATCGATCGGTCTCATTAAAAATCTTCAATTTCTAGTTACGCCCGAGTCCGATCGATCGAACTATGGGTGCTGGATCGATTGGATGCGTAAAAATCCACCTTCTCTGGCTATTCCTGAGTCCGATTGATCAAACTTTAGGTATCCGATCGATCGGACCCCATAGGATGGATGTAGGGATCGATCGGACCATGTTCAGCCAAAAAATATGTGTTCTGTCACGTTTCTGCATAGTCCGATCGATCGGACTCTGGGTGTCGGATCGATCGGACGTTCCAGCTTATTCACTGTTCTGCCATCTAGACTGCGCCATCGGTAATAAAATTGCCGTAACTTCTTCTAGAAAACTCGGAATCACAAACTGTAAATTTCTCCAGAATCTAGACTTCAAGAGCTTTCCAACCATATATGGAACATCATCTGGTTCTTCATGAATAGGTACAGATTAATCTTTAAATTTGATCCATGCACTCTTTTCAGCTTCTTTTCGACTTAAGAACTTCAATTGCATCCTAAATCAAAATATAAGAATAATGAGTGTATTTAGGAACTAAATAAGCATAGGAGACTAAGTATTAAGGGATAAAAATATAACATTATGCATCATCATCATTTCCCTCTAATCGTAGTGGTTACCCTAACAATCACTACCATCCTGTATTGTACAAATATTACAAACCCAAAGACTGAAACTGGATATTTATATACAATCCTCAAACAGGGAAATTATACATTTATCACTCCCATAGGAGACTATCTATAACAAAAGGTGTAAAACTGTAAGATCGCCACCTCTCAAGCACCGCCAGACGCCGCCACGTCACCAAACACCGGCCCGGTAGGGACGACTGAAGAAGAGCTAACGCCAGCACCTGCAAAACGCAGCCCGGATAGGAGTGAGCACTAAGCTGAGCAGGGACACTACACTACGACGCTCACAAGGGAGGGAACACAACAGTGTCGCCCTTAAGCAATACTTGGGTGTGCAGCAAGGGTCCCATAACCCTGCGCCGGTGCCCCTGAAGGGAGGCCTCAGTTATGGTCTTCCAGCCGAACTGGTCACATACTGGGTTGCCCTCAGCGAGGCAGGAAACCACACTGCCGTCTCACTTGCAGGAACCAAACACTGCTAGGCGGGCAACCACACCGCTGAGTAGGCACCTCTCCCCCCAAGAGACAATGATCCGGACACCGGTTTGCACCCACAACGTCTGGCTCGAGGCCGACACGACCTCTAAACATCAAACAACATGTATTCAGGTCAAACTAACCCTATCATCGAAACGACTAAATACTACAAATCGAGTCCTGGACCAAGCTACCCGCAACGGTCCTAGAGCTAGATCCGGGCTACCCGAAAGCCTCGGATCGGCAGTCAACCCACCGCCAGTGCCCTACACAGATGCAACTAATGCGCAATACAATGCATGTTATGGACATGCGCAGGATAATACAGATAAACATGCAACAGTATGTGATGAATATATCAAACAAGGTCAGGACACGGCACCCTGCAGGCTCGGGGTAGTGAGCAGGTGAATAAGGTCTAAGGAACTGCTGCAGTGGTACCACCACCAACTGCCAGCAGTCCACCACAACACCTGCACCGGGAAACAGCCCCGCAAACAACAGCTCACAGATAACACAGATAAAGCCCTCGGCGCACGCCGGCATGCAAGGCTAGGAAAAGTTGTAGGGTTACCCGCCCGTTTATTCTAAACATCCCGGGAGTCATCACTCCGCAGGTTCACCACTGCCCTATTATAGGGTTAACATGCTTAAACCTATGTACCAGGTATTAAGACAGTAGAGAAAACAATATATGCAAAGCTCCGCGAGCAAAACCAGACAAATCTCTCTCTCTGCCATAGTCGGATCGATCCCTCCCCCAAGGGAGGATCGATCCCTCTAATGACAGAGAGCAAAAGCTCCACATCGCACCGAGTCCGATCGATCCGTCCTCCCAGGACGATCGATCCGACTCGGGACGGATCGATCCAACTCGCGACGAGAGGGATCCATGCTACCCAAGGCACCGGGATCGATCGCCCTCACCAGGGGCTGATCGATCCTGCTCGGGTCAGCATAACCAACAAAGAGAGAGAGAGATCCGTCTCACAGACGGATCGATCGGTTGGGTTCTCCGATAAACCGACGGCGAGAAATACCGCCGGAAAACTCCACCAAATCCCACCAAAACCTGGAATCTAGTAGTACGAAGCATCACAAATCCAAAACCGGCGGAAATACTATAATCTAACATGTATACAACAAGTTCTAAGCATAAGAACATCGACAGCCGGAAAAGCTTCCAAAAACCCGAAGAATGTAGGTAGGAATCCCTACCAGAGCAAGAGCAGCTTCAATCCCAGCTGTTGAGTCTTGGATCGTCCACGAACTCTTCGAAATCCAGGAATTCTCAGCCCAAGAATCCGATTTTCCAAAGAGATCTGAGGAAGAAGGTTCTGTTTGTTTTATAGGCAAATGAACCGACTTAGCAGGATCGATCCGTCCAAGGAGACCGATGGATCCAGCCAAGAGACCGATCGATCCAGCCAAGGAGACCGATCGATCCAGCCAAGGGAACGATCGATCCAACCAAGAGACCGATCGATCCCTCTCCGAGTCCAATCGATCCGTCCCAAGAGACCGATCGATCCGACTCAACGATCCACGTTCCTATCAAAGACCGATCGATCCCTCTAGCAAGGAAGGATCGATCCGTCTCTCGTAGGAAGCTGAACTTGGGTTAAAACTTAAACCCAAGCCCGGATCTTTCGATCCCGGGTCCCACTAACCATTCTAGCCCAACAATACCACAAACATGGTCAGTGTGTGCACACGCGAGTGTGAAACAAACCGACAAGGCGTAATTTACCAAATTGCCCTTGCTGTCCACGACGAGCCACAGGAGTAGAGGGACGGGTCCTCACATGCATTGCTAAGATCCAATGATCATCCTCTAGTGTTTCCCCAATCGTTTTGGGCTCAATTTGAGATAGGAAGGATAAATTTGCACATGCATTTAATGAGAATCTAGTTTGGATTCCTCTTGATGGTTCACCAATTATCAATTCCTTTGGGTGTGAAGATGCATATTTCCAATCTTTGGGCAAATCATGATGTTGATCAGTAGGTGTAATTTCAAAGGATTCATCAAATCTATCATTCAATTCTTCAACATCATTTTGGGTTTCATCTACTATATTTTTTGAATTGACATTATGAATATCATCATCTTTATCATCAATTCTACTAGGAACTATAATCATTTCATTAAAAGTAACATGCATTGATTTTTCAACCACTAAGGTTCTTTTATTGAAGATTCTATAGCTTTTGCTTCTTTCCGAGTATCCAAGAAAAACTCCTTCATCGGATCTAGCATCAAATTTTCCAAGATTGTCCTTTCCATTGTTTAAGATAAAACATTTGCAACCAAAAACTCTAAAGTACTCAATATTTGGAATTCTTCCTTTCCAAAGCTCATAGGGGGTTTTCTTTAAAATAGGTCTCAAAGTTACTCTATTAATCACATGGCAAGAAGTATTAATTGCTTCGGCCCAAAAATACTTACGAAGATTATTCTCATATAATAGAGTTCTAGCCATGTCTTGTAAGGTCCGATTTTTCCTTTCAACAACACCATTTTGTTGAGGGTTCTAAGTGATGAGAAGTTATGGGAAATCCCGTTGTCATTGCAAAACTTTTCTAGATGGGAATTCTTGAATTCTCCTCCATGGTCACTTCTAATGCATGTAATGAGAATACCTTTCTCATTTTGGACTCTTCTACAAAAGTTAATGAATTCCTCAAAAACTTCATCTTTGTGTGCAAGGAAAATCACCCAAGTGTATCTAGTGTAATCATCTACTGGTACAAATCCATATAAGCTACCACCTAAACTTGTAGGTTTGGTTGGTCCAAACAGGTCCATGTGAATGAGTTCTAATGCTCTTGTGGTGGAAACTACATCTTTAGGCTTGAAAGAGGATTTTACTTGTTCTCCTCTTTGACATGCATCACAAATCTTATCTTTCTCAAATTTGATCTTGGGAAGTCCAAGAATAAGGTCTTTTCGAGAAAGTTTGGATATTAAATCCATGTATGCATGTCCAAGCCTTCTATGCCATAACCATAAATTATCATTTAAAACACTAAAGCATACATCATTATGGCAAACAAGATCATCAAGATAAAATGTGTATACATTACCATCGCGATGACCTCCTAGCAAGATTTTATCACTAAAAGCATTCTTAACATAGCATTTTGAATTTTCAAAAATAACTTTGTTACCTCTATCACATAATTGACTAATGCTAAGCAAATTATGTTTCAAACCTTCAACTAAGAGAACATTTTCAATAATGATGGAAGAGGTTTTACTAATATCGTCAATGCCAATTATTTTTCCTTTTCCATTATCTCCAAAGGTCACCATTCCTCCACCTTTAGATTGAAAGGTTGAGAACATGCTCCTTTCTTCCGTCATGTGTCTTGAGCATCCACTATCAAGGTACCATCTTTTAGCCTTTGTCTTGGATCTCATACATTCCTACAAATAAGAGATCAAACCTTGATTTTTGGTACCCAAATCTTTTTGGGTCCATGATTGGATGCAAATATTGCATCCAATTACTTGTTTTCAATACCCGATTTATGCATTAAATGTTGTTAAATCTTGTTTAATATATATGATTTGTTATAATTGGTTTTTTATACCCTTACCAGTTGAAATGGGGTTGAAATGGTGTGTTTCACATGTTTTTGGAGTCTTTGTGGATTTCCAGAATAAAGAGTCAAAGAAATAGTTGAAACTGCCGCTCTGGTCAGACTACCGGTCAATTGGACGGCGCATCGACAAGAGAAGCATATTGGCACTAGACGATCACCAGACAAGATGGACCATCAACAGGAGATGCATTTCGGCACGATCACCCGGTTGGACGGCCCATCCACCGAATAGGCATGTCGGCACCTGACACATCGAATGGAGACCCTTGAAATTCTAGAAGTTTCTAGAAGTTTCTAAAAGTTTCTAGAAGTTTCTTGAAATCTCTAGAAGCCTCTAGAAGTTTCTAGAAGTTTCTAGAAGTTTCTAGAAGTTTCTTGAAGTCTCTAGAAGTTTCTAGAAGTTTCTTGAAGTTTCTAGAACTTGCTAGAGCTTTCCAGTTGATAAGATCATTTGACCACTTAAAATTACCCATTTACCCCTGAGTGGATAAGAATCCTAGTCACTGGATAAGATCCTTTGACCATCCACTCAAATTACCCTTTTACCCCTGAGTGGATAAGAAAACTTTGCCTATAAATACACCCCTAGGGGTAAGGTTTATGGTATCAATTCATTGAGGTATACCACATGTATAGGAGAGAGAGAGAGAAGATGGGCAAATGTGAGTAGTCCTCTGCTGGGCTGCAGGCTGATCCTCCTCTATTCCTGGTTTTTCTTCTCATCCCTTATCTTTGTATCAGATTCCTTTTATTGAATAGATGATCGATTTTGTTTCATTCCTCTCTACTCTTATAAGCTTTCGATGCATGTTTTACCTGATTAGTCCACATATAGGTTCAGTCATGCTCTTCCTATGTGGGGATGGTTATTTAATCCATGTTTAGATAATGATTTATATGCCATGTCCACTTCTTTACTGCGTTTTGTCCGCCGTGACAGCTGATACTTCGTCGATTTAGAATGGATGTATGCATAGATCACTTGTTTCTTGGATTCCCTTTGCTGCGATGTGTCCGCAGTGACAGTTGATACATCGTCGTCTTAGACCCTTGTAAGCAAGGTTTCATTCTTAACTGTTGAGGATAGATTCATTTAGATCATTACCTTGTGACTGCATGATTTATATTTCTATACCTTCCGATCAAGGGATTGGGATGTGAATCCCTTGATTGTGTTATATAAGGATACTGGGTAAGGAAAATACCCAGGTTAGAGAAGGTGATGCCCCAGTTTTTAGGATTTTACTTTGGCTTTTTAGAATTTTATTTAATTTTTACGATTTTCCCCTGATTTTTAGGATTTTCCCTATATTTTCCTGGATTTTTTCTCAGGCTTCTTCCTATTTTTCCTTATTTTCCGCCGAATTTCCTCTCCTCCCGCACTGTTTCTCGTCGCGGCTCGTCGTGCCGGCTCATCGGCTTGTCCCCGAGCCATTACCCAGCGCCGCCCATAGCAACATCTCCGGTCGTCCCCAGCCCTCCAAACTACCACAAACACCATCGCCATCCTTCTACCTCTTCATCCCCGTCCTCCTTTTCCCTCGACAGCCTCTCCTCCTACGCCGGTGAGCCTCGCGGCCGTCGTCTTCACCATCACCCACGGCCGTTCACCGCCCCCAGAACACCTCCAGAAGCTTCCTCTTTCCACCACGATCGGTTTCCACCCATCAAAACTTGGACTTGGCGTCGGGATCACAAGAATCAACCTACCCATCGCCGACCATCACCGTCCACCTTTAATGTGAGAACCTGTCCCTCTACCCCTGTGGCTCGTTGTAGACCGCAAGGGCAATTTGGTAAATTGCACCTTGTTAGTTTGTTTCACACTAGCGTGTGCACACACTGGCCTTGTCTGTGTTCGTGTTTGTTTAGAATGGCTAGGTGAACCCGAGATCGGAAGATCTGAGCTTGGGCTTGTGTTTTAGCCCACGTTTGCCTTTCTGGGCGAAGGAGATCGATCTGGATTGCTAAGGAGATCGATCTGGCCTTGCTAGCCAGATCGATCTGACATGCTTTGGAGATCGATCTCTTAGCGCAGAATGTCTTTGGGTTGTTGGCGGCTCGGGAGCGACCGATCGCTCCTTGGAGCGATCGATCGGTTTCGAGTCGGTGGCTTTTTCTGCTTCACGAGGACGGCCGCCGTTGGCCGTCGCTCTCTCCTGTCAGAGAGGGAAGACTTCCCCTCCCCTTCCCTCACTTTTTCCCCTCTTTCCCGGCTGTCCTCTCCCCCTTTCCCCTTCTTTTCTTCCCCTTCTCTTCCTCCTTCTCCTCCTTTCTTCTTCCTCCTTCTTTCTTCTCCCGAGAGCCCTGTTTTTCCCCTGTTCCGGCAGCCAAGCTTCATCTCCTCCGTTCTCCCTCCTCCGACCATCTTTTCCGGCATTCTAAGGCTCGTTGGATTCGTGACAACAAGAGGAAGATCCCTGAAGTGGTTTGGAAGCTTGTTGGTGATCAAATCACGGGGAATCAGCCGAGGAAAGCGCAGCTAGGTAGGGTTATACCTACTGATGTTTATTTCGGGTGTTCTTGAGATCTAGCCGTTGGATCTTGTTGATCCTTATTTTGTTGGATTCCTAATGCCTGTTAGAATTACTGATTTAAGTTTCATGTTAATCAGTTGAGATTTGAGTAGGTTTATTGCATGTTTAGTCTCGGATTTCTGGTTTTCTGCTGTTCTTGAGAAACAGCCGGCTTGCGGAGAGTTTTCCGGCCGGCGTGTACATGATCTTGGCTTTTGATAAACATAAGAGTTGTAGAGCTATTCGTTAGCTTTCCATTCCATCTTGTTTGGTAATTTTCTGAGTTTTCTACGATTTCTTATGAATTGTTTGCTGAAGGGCTGCGTTGCAGCAATTAATGGGTAAGTTAGTTTGATTAACGATTTTGATTAGCGTTTTCCCGTTAATCCAACCGTTGGATGATTATGAATTTTGGATATGTTGATCATGCTATATACACCTACTGGTACTTAAGTTGGATCTTGAATCTGACGTCGTTTAGATGTCGGATCGACGGGATCAATTAGCCCCTAAGTAGAGGCTTTGAGGGTTTTTGATTATAATATTATATTTCGGAATATAATATTATATTGTTACTATTCATCATTGGTTTTCGGGCTTGCTTTCCGTTGCAGGAGTCCGCAGTTGACGGTCGCGGTACCGTCGTAATGCCGGGACCCGCTGCGAATCGGCTGGCAGCGGTTGGTAGTACCGCTGCAGCGATCCAGTAGACTTATATGATGCTTGACATACTGTTGCATGCCTTTCTTATTATCTGTGTATGTCATAGCATGCATTGTTGTTGTGTGCATTAGTTGCATTGGTTAGGGCGTGGGTGATCTTTGGGTCACCGTCCCGAGGCTGGAAGCTCGGACTTAGCCCTAAGACCGAGGTTGGGTAGTTTGGACTCGGTTTGAATGGTGGTGTCCAGTCGATTCGATGATAGGCTTAGATGACTGGTACACTTGTGGCTTGATGATTGTAGAGGTCGTGTCGGCCTCGAGTCGGATCTGAGGTGTAGCCGGTGTCCGGTGTTCCTAAAACTCTTGAGTAGAGGTTTTGCCTACTCAGTGGTGTCTCTTCCCATCAAACAGTGTTCAGTGTCCTGTTGAGAGTCAGCAGTGCCGTTTCCTGCTACTGAGTGTGACCCGACATGTGACCAGCCCGGCTGGAAGATCATGACCCCCTCAGGGACACGCGGTGGGGTTATGGGACCCCTGTATACACCCAGGTCCTACTTAAGGGCGACACTGTTGCGTTTCCCTCTTCCTTCTGTGTGTCGTAGTGTAGATTCCTACTGAGCTTAGTGCTCACACCTACCCGGGCTGCGTTTTGCAGGTGCAGGCGTCAGTTCTTCCTCTGTGGCCCCTACCGGGCAGTTGGACGGCGGTGCGGCGGCGCCTGGTGGCTTTTGAGAGGTGGCGATATTTACTTCTTTTACCCTTATGTTAGTTAGTCTCCTACGGGAGTGATGTTGTATTTTGGATCTTCCCCTCTCCGAGGATTTGTATATTAAATCTTTTTTGAGTTCGTAAATCTGTGGTTCGAGGCTTCATTATAATATTGTTTTTTAATTGAGGGTGCTTTTGGTGAATTGCTAGGGAGACCAATAGGTTAGAGGGAACCCTCGCCGTTCTTTTCCGCGTTTTGTAGGTTCCGGTTCGCGTCGCCCGGCCCGGTTGGGCTTTCGCGGGTCGGGGCGCGACATTTAATCTGCCGTCTGGTAGTTCAATTCATCAATCAAACCCCATAGACCACTTACCCAAGCTTCCATGATCCTTCCGCAATCGTCCTCGTCCTTGATTGAAGCTCTGATCATTGGAATCCAATTCTGGCCATCATCTTACTCCGATCCGGCCATCTCCGTTCTACCACCTGGGGACCTCCATTCTTCGATCAGAGCTCACCGGAGAACTCCTACGACATCCACGATTCTTCCTATACCTTCCCTGTGAGGACCTGCCCCTCCATCCCTGTGGCTTGTTGTTTACCCCAAGGGCAATTTGGGAAATTGCGCCTTGGCGGCCGTTTCACACTGGGTGTGCACACACAGACCTTGTTTGGTGCTTGTGGTTGTTAGAAAGGTTAGGTGGAACCAACTTGGAGGTTCTGGGCTTGGGCCCGTTTTCTAGCCCAAGTTTGCACTTCTGGGCAGGGAGGATCGATCCTTTGGTCGTGGAGGATCGATCCTACCTGTGCCTGGAAGTCGTTGGCGGTGGCTTTCGAAGGACGGCCACGGCGATGGCCGTCGCTTCCCCTGTCAGGGGAGGGAGGACTTTCCCTCCCCTCTCCCAACTTTTCCCCGCCTTCGCCGGCTTTCCCCCGGCCTTACCCCTTCCCTTCCTCCTTCCTTTCTTCTTCTTCTTCCCTCTTCTTCTCGCGACTCTGCTTCTTCTCCTGTTCCGGCTGAGAGCTCCCGCTCGCCGTTCTTCCTCCTCCGGCCACCTTTCCTGGAGCTTGAAGGCTCGTTGGGTTCGTGGCGAGGCGAGGAAGATCCTTAGCTAGACCTTGGGGATCGAAGCTGCGTTGAAGAGGTAGGGTTCTTACTTCAAACTCCGGCTGTTTTGAGGGTTTGAATCCGGGTTTTGTTTTCGATAGATCTCCTTGTGGAGTTGTTGGTTTCCGGTTATGAAGCCTTGAGTAGCTTCGTGGTGCTTAGAGCTACCAGCCCACCAAGTTTGGTGAGGTTTGGTTGTGTCTTCCGGCGGCGTTCCCGGCCGGAAGCACGCCGGAACCCATCAGGATCGATCCTCCTGGGAGGAAGGATCGGTCCTCTTGTGTTGGTTTGCTGCGCCCAGCACATGATCGATCTTCTTATGGGGGAGGATCGATCATGGGGCCTGGGTTGGCATGGTTACCCCTTCGTCCCGAGAAAGATCGATCTTCCTGGGAGGAAGGATCGATCTTCCTTGGTGCGACTGGAAGGGAGCCCTCTGTCTTGAGAAAGATCGATCCTCCTGGGAGGAAGGATCGATCCTTTTTGTCTCGACAGTGAGGGAAGCTCACTGTTACTTAAGTGATCGATCCTTTCCTTGGTGAGGATCGATCCTTCAGTAGCAGAGAGGGTTTTCAAGGGTTTTGCCCGCGGGGCTTCGCATGTAAGTGGGTTTCGACGGTTTTGCCCTTGGGGCTTCTATGTTTTACATCATGCTTGAATGTTTACTGCTTTGTGGTTAACCGAGGGAGTAATGAACCCTCGGGGATGCTTAGTGTAACTGGGCCATGGGTTATGCCCTTTTATCGCTTTATGGTGAACCGAAGGAAGTCATGATCCTCGGGAGTGTTTAGAATAAATGGGCCGAAGGTGTGCCTTTGTTGTGTTACATGTTACCGCTTTATTTAATATCCTGCCCTGCTCCTGTGCATTAGACATGCTAGGTTAGACTGGGTGGGGTTGACCTGTGGACTCCGGTGATCTAGGACTAAGCGTGGGATGTCGTTACCCCGGTAAGGGTGTCCTACAAGTATCGTCCGGCCCACCCTGTGTCAAGGACCGTCGGAGGTAGCCCAGTCCTTGAGCAGTGGCTATCGGAGGGACGTAGGTTGGACAGGAACCCTGGGGGGGAAGACGTCGATGGGATCGATGGCCTCCCTGGCTAGACTTAGTCTTGGGTCAGGAGTTAGGGGTCCTGTTGGCTCTGTGGCTTGGAGTACTGAGAGATGGTAGTCTTAACCTCGGTCGTTCCGCCAAGTGTGGAGATCCCGCTTGGGGAAGGGTGTCCTACCAGTAGCGTCATGTCCACCCTGTGTCAGGGATTGTCGGAGTTGCCCACCCCTGAGCAGCGGTTGTCGGAGGGGCGTACTTGGGACAGGATTCCTTCGAGTTAGTGACGGGATTTATGGGATCCTTGGCAAGCCTCAGTACTTAGCCTCAGGGTTGGTTCGTTGGGTTTGCCTTCTTAGCGAGAGTGGTAGAGTAGGACCCTGCTCAGCTGTTGCTCATTCCTACCTGGACTGTGTGTTTGCAGGTGCGGGTCCCCGTTCTCCTCCGGTGCCTCCCCGTCGGCAGTCTCGTGGCAGCGTGCCGGATCCTGACCATGTCTGAGAGTCAGGATGGGTTCGTTTGTGCGTTTGCGGAGACCCCGGTGGGTGGTGTAGCTTCTTTTTGGGGACTGTTGATCCCTTGTACCTTGTGTACTAAACTCTGTTTAACTCTTTTATTACTGTTTTGTAATATTTGTTAATAGATGTTGTTTAGTTCTTTGCTTCCGCTTGTGCCTGTTGGCAGCTGTTTCCGCCAGCTGTCTTTTAGTCTCAACCGTTTCCGCCAGTTGAGGCTGTAGTTGTAGGTTTTCCCCCTCGCAGTCCCGGCTCGGGTGCGCTCTGCGGGTCGGGGCGTGACATTCCCCGTCCTTCTGAGAAGACGTTTCACCATCGATCCATCGCCGACGAGCTTTCAACCGTCCGATTGCTGATGGACATGATCCAGGTGCTCCAAAACTCAGATTTCAGATCGGACGGTCTCGATCTTCAATCTGGATGAAATTATGGATGCTGAATATTTTGGGAGCTGTAGATGGATGATTTAATGTATTTTAATGCTTTCATGTTTATATTTTAAATCGTGTGGATGAATGTTTGTACAGATCAATATATCATGCAAATACAAAGTAGATTTTGCTGAAATTTTCTATGATTCTTATACCGTTTTGAACTTTTATGTGTTATATTTGATCTTTTTGGAAAGGTATAGATTTTCGTGACAGGATATGGTGAGGAAGGACGTATGTATTCAATGATGGTGGTGCCTCAACTTAAATTGGAAGAGAGAAAAATCTATTTTTGGGGCGTTCATTATGGTTATCTCTACCCTTTACTTCTTGATTTATTTTTATGACTTAGCGTACTTGGGGACAATTACATTTAAGTTGGGGGTAGCATTCATAAATTTCATTCTCATATTTTTTTTCTGATAACCAAATACTATACATCCCTTGAATTATGTCAAAAGAATGAAATTATGATATGATTTGACAAAAGTGCATGTTTTAGAAATTTATTTTATGAATTATTCTGAAACTTGTATGCCATATAAAGGATAGTAAATTTTTGCTATGCATGATATTGTTTCCATACTTTAACACTTTTACCATGATTTAAGGATAAGTTGACATATTCTAATTCACATGTTCACTTCCACATGTTAAAGAGTTGAGATTAGATTTTAAACATGATATTATGATAGATTTATAGTTTTATATCATGTTACAAAAAACACATGAACACATGCAATTATATGAATAAAAAAAAAATGGATTTACAACTTAGAAACCGGGCAGTGTGCCTAACCAGCATGGTGTTCACATAAAACAGTTGAAATTCCTAAAAAATAAAATAAATGGTTTCATATTTAGTAACCGGATAAGGTGCCTAATAAGATGTGTTGTTCGCGTAAAACAGTTGAAATTTCAAGAGAAAAAATAAATAAATAAAATGAATAAAAACATAAATTGTTATGTGATAAGTGGAAGATATGTGTTTGGCTAAAATTGTGATCTTGAATAGTTGAAGTGTTTAGATATAATTGATACTCTAAAGCATGTGGAACCCCATTCAGACACAGGAGTGTTAAAATTATTTTTAATAAAAATTAAATATGTTGAAGTGTTGGAAATATGTTATGACATGTTTTGATTTACCATATTTTTATATGACTATGAGTTGAAGAGTATATTCATGGATATTATTTCTATTTCATGCATTAAAGTTGATGAATATTATAATTGATTTTTAATGATATATTCAAGGGAATGTATAGATGTTTGTGGGTGTCATCCCTGAAAACCCTCAGGAGACTATAACTCCTCCACTGGGGTAACCCAGGGGTTTAAAGGCTTATTGCACATGCTAAGTGCAATCGTGAGATCTACAAAATGGCTAGTTATATTTATTGCTTTTTTTATTTTTTCTTAGCTCGAGGACTAGCAAAGTGTAAGTTGGGGGTGTGATGAGTCACTAATTATTCATAATTAAACCCCTTAAATTACCTTTGTTAGACTAAGAGCAGGTGTATTTGATATCCTATTGCTTGATTTCAGGTTTAAGTATGATTTGAGAAGAAATACAAAAAATTCAGTCAAAAATCACTAAATTCTGCAAAAAGACTGGTTCGTCGACTGTTTGGAAATAAATCACCTGATATTCTACAAAACTCCAAATATTCTGAAATTCCTAGAGCGGAAAGAAGACGTCAAGAGCTACAACTTTCTTGTTGAAGACTTTGTGAGATTCTCTATAGATTGGTGCTGTTTTAAAGCAAAGTTGAATCTATGAAAGCTGAAATTTGATAAAGGCTAAAATTAATTAATGACGTGGCAGTGAAGACCCAGTCGAACCGACTGGAGCGATGGATCGTATTTGAGTTCGATCGATCGCTCCGATGACGTTATCAACACAAAATTTAGGGAAATTAGAGTTTAAGTTCAATTATAACTCATACTTCCTGGATTAAGGGTTTCTACTTTATAAAGGGGTTATTCCAGCCGAATTTCTCATCTTTTTGACAATGTTTGGAGGAGCAAGGAGAAGACGACAAGGATGTGAATGGTGACAGCTTCCTATTCCAACCCGATGGTTTTCATCCAAAAGATGAGTTGCTAATTATTGTACTTAGGAATATCATGAAACCCTAGTGTAGTTTTGGTTTTTCTTTAGTTTGATTCTTGTAAACTTCTTGATGCATGATCTTATAAATACGGTTTTATTGTTTATAGAGTTGAAACAACATAATTCTCTTGACGTACTTTCAGTCCTGCATGATTTCTGTGATTAGTTGTAGAGATTTTTGAGATAGTTTTTGTCGCGCTCCGACCCGCGAAAGCCCAACCGGGCCGGGCGATGCGAACCGAAACCTAACAAACCGCGGAAAAATATTGGCGAGGGTTCCCTATAACCTATTGGTCTCCCAAACAGTTCATCAAAACACCCTCAATTTAAAAAGACATAATTAAATTACAAACCTCGAACCTCAGATTACAAAACCTAAGTGAATTTAATATACATATCCTCGGAGAGGGTAAGAGACTAACTAATCGTGGTTTAAAAACTGTAAAAGATCACCACCTCTCAGACTCCGCCTGGCGTCGCCGCACCGCCGACCAACTGCCCGGTAGGGGCCACAAAGGAAGAACTGACGCCTGCACCTGCAAAACGCAGCCCTGGTAGGAGTGAGCATAAAGCTCAGTAGGGTTCTGCACTACGACACACAGAAGGAAGAGGGAAACACAACAGTTTCGCCATGAAGTAAGACCTGGGTGTATACAGGGGCCCCATAACCCCACCGTGTGTCCCTGAGGCCCACGATCATGGTCTTCCAGTCGATCTGATCACATGTCAGGTCACACTCAGTAGCAGGAAACAACACTGCTGGCCCACAAGCAAGGAACAACACTGCATGCGGAAAACTGCACCGCTAAGTAGTCAACCTCTCTACTCAAGGGTCAACACAGTGGGACACCGGCTACACCTCAGCATCCGTCTCGAGACCGACACGACCTCTATAATCATCAAGCAACAGGTGTATCAGTCATCTAAGCCTATCATCAAGTTTGACTGGACACCACAATTCGAACCTGGACCAAGCTACTCAACCCCGGTCCTAGGGCTAAATTTGAGCTTCTAGCCTCGGGACGGCGACCCACAGATCACCCACGGCCTAACCATGCAACTAATGCACAACAGAGAATGCATGCTATGAACATACACAAGTAAGAGAACTAGGCATGCAATAGTATGACAAGGCATCATACAAGTCCAACTGGATCGTTGCAGCGGTACTACCAACCGCTGCAAGCCGATCCGCAGCGGGTCCCGACATTATGACGGTACCACGACTGTCAACCGTGAACTCCTGCAACGGGAAACAACCCCGAAAACCTCGATGAACAATAAAAATATAGTATTATATGTTTGAATATATAATATTATATAAAACACCAAAAATTCTCTACATAGCAGCTAGTTGACCCCTTCGATCTGACATCCAAACGACGTCGGATTCGAGATCCAACTGAGAATCCACTATATCAATATGCAGGGATCAATATATCCAAAATCTAGAAACATCCAACGGCTGGATTAACGGGAAAACACTAATCAAAACTAACTTACCATTGCTTGCTGCAACGCAGCCCACCAGTCCAAAAATCATAACAAATCATAGTAAAATCAAAAAATTATGAAATCAGTTGGGTTTGAGAGTAGATGTAAAGATCTACAACTCTTATGTTCATCACAACCCAAGAACATGCATGTACTGGTAGGAAAACTCGCCGCAAACCGGTTGTTCTTCAAGAACAGCAGAAATCGGAAAATCTAAGATTAAACATGCTTCAATCCTACTAAAACCTCAACCAAAGCTTATGAAACTTAAACCAGAAATTATAATAAGCAATATACATCCAACAACACAAATACAGCAAGATCTAACGGCTAGATTAAGAGAAACCTATTAAACAATCTCGTAGGTAGAAAACCTACCGGAAACGCTAATTCTCGACTAATTCCCCGCTAAACGGCCGCTAATCAAGCAACTAAACCATGCCAGGGATCTTCCTCACGCCGCCACGGATCCGACGAGCCTTCAAGCTCCCAAAACGGTGGTCGGATGAGGAAGAAAGGAGGAGAAGAAGAAGGCTGCCGGAAGGAACAGAGGAAACAAAACCGCGGGAAGAAGAAGAAGGAAGGAAGAAGAAAGAGAAGAGAAGAGGAGGAAGAGAAAAGGAAGAAGAAGGAAGGGGAAGGCCGGGGAAGGAGAGGAGAGGAAGTCGTCTCTCCTCTGACAGCGGAGAGCGATGGCCACGACGGCCGTCCTCTCCAAGCTCAACTGCCTCGACTTTCTGGCATAGAAGGATCGACTTTCTGGCAAAGAAGATCGATCGTCTTAGCAAGAAAGATCGATCTTCTAGCAAGAAAGATAGATCCCCTTTGCCCAGAAAGCCAAACTTGAGCTAAAACACAAGCCCAAGCCCAGATCTTCCGATCCCGGGTCCACCTAACCATTCTAATCAAACACTAACACAAACAAGGTCAGTGTGTGCATTCGCGGGAGTGAAACAAACCGATAAGGCGTAATTTACCAAATTGCCCTTGTGGTTCACAACGAGCCATGGGCCCGACCCAGGCGGTCGACCCAGGAATGGAGAGACAGGTCCTCACAGTTTTCATGAAGTTATTCGTTTTCCTTTGAGATAAGTTATGTTACGCGAAGATAGGTTGTGCCAAGATCATTAGAAGTAGTATAATTTAAGGTAATCGTAGGACCAAAGACAATCTATGCCAAGCAAAGATAGGTTATGCCGTTGGGAACATTAACTTTCTTTTAGGGATTCATGTGAGCTTGTAGCCATATGATCCATAATGTTGAGAGAAGGGAACAAAATGATAACTAGAGAAGACTAATAACGAAACTAGGGCGGATTGAGTAATTCCTAAGTAAATTCGAATTGATCAACCTTTTATTTCTTTTCTTTATTAGTTTAGATAACTCTTTTCTATCTTTGATTCTTTTCCTTAGTTTTAGGGTTTCGAGAATTGATTCCATTTCCAACGTTTTCCCTGTGGATCGACTCCCGACTTCACCGCTATTTCTACCTAGTAGTTTAGTGACTGAATAAGGATTATAAATTTAATATTTGATTAAGTTGGTAACATTTTATCGACGACGTTTGCGAGTGATCAAGAGGTCGTGTCGGATCTCCAAGGCCAAGTGCTAAGGATGGATGTCGATGTCCCTGACTTGTGTGTCCCCGCGAGAGATGGTACGGCTGGGCAGGGTGGTACATGGACAGGAGCCCGCAGTCTTTATTTCCTCTCGTTTGTTCTCGGGTGAGGGTGGGACCTGGACAAGAGCCCTCGGGAATCGACGGGGTTATGGGGCCTCTTGGCATACCTTAAACTTAGGCGGAGAACGACACAGTTGCAGTTTCCTTTTCTGTGCGACGTAGAGTAGAACCCTACTGGGCATTGTTGCTCACCTTATCTGGGTTGCATCGGCGATGCAGGTCGATGCAGTTCCTTCTTTCAAGTATTCTTCTAGAAGATGGCACGATATTTCGAGATGATCGAGGATTTGGAGTTTCGAGGAGTTCTTCTACAGTTAATTTACAGTTTTAATCAATGCACAAATTGATGTATAATCTAATGTATCCAAGGACAAAATTGTATGATTATTAATTCAGCTGTAATTGAGATATGTCGTAATATTCTTTAATGTAGATGTTGAGGAATGTAATGATGTTGAAGTTGTAAAATTATACAATGTACATGTTTCTTATGCTATAATTATAAAAGAGATTTTGACGAATTTTTTTATGAACTAGAGGGTTAAATTGTTTAAATTCGTAGCAGTTATATACTTGTGCGTCTATTGAGGATGTAAACAGGTTTTGGTGGCTCATGTCTCGATCGGGATGAGTTTCTTGGGTCGGGGCGTGACAAGGATCACGTCCTGCTGTTGAGAACTTGCCTTCACAGGCCTTCGCCCACATGCGACGTCAAGAATGAAAGTTCTGAATGCGAACACACCAGTGACGGTTGTGACCTTCCCGGTTCTGGCTAGCTCCGGCGCAAGATAGCCCACTGTCCCAACTCGTTAACTGCTAATGATGGCAAACACCTTAACAAACGCATAAAAATAACAAAAAGTACGCATAAAAACATATAAACTGCTCACGATGGAAAACACCTTAACAGCGCATGGAAACTACCTTAACAACGCATAAAAACAACAAGTACGCATAAAAACACCTTAACTGCTAACGATGGAAAACACCTTAACTACTAACGATGGAAACACCTTAATAGCGCATAAAACATACCTTAACAACGTATAAAAATAACAAAAAATAGGCATACAAAACACCTTAACAATGCGTAGAAACTCATATAACCACGCATAGGAATAATTCATAGAAATATATTTACATACGACGGTCTTCTCATGTATTCTTTTGCTTATTTTAGATTTAATAATATCATTGGCCAATAGCATATTGTTATGTGGAGGCGTCATTAATGCCCATTAATGTTCATGATACACAAGGTAGTAGTTAATGCATGACATGTCATATATGATGCCATAGATTGTCGTGCCGGTCCGGCAGTGTGCGTGCCACGTACCGTGCCGGGGGTTAGCTGCATCGAAACCCCCGTATCGTGCCAAGAAGAAGAACAAGAAGTAGGAGTAGGAGGAGGAGAAGGAAGAAAAACAAAAATGACACGTACCGTGTCACCGGGACGGCAATCCATGTATAATGCCATGGGAAAAGTGGGGGCTATTCGGTCTTTTTATTGGCTGAGGGTACGAAGGTCTAAAAAAACAAGTCCCAGACATGCCAAAAGTGAACGAAGGTAAGGTAACAATAAAAAAAATCCGAAGAATCGGGAAACAACCCGGGCGAGAGCGGGTCTTTTCGACCATTGACGTCCGTACGACCTCTGACAGCTACCATTAAAAAAGTCGCAGACTGGCACATGCTCTCCTCCCCACCTTCCCACAACACCATCAACGGTCCAGATCTATCCTCTTGAATTCATAAACGGTCCAGATCATGCCACGTCCGACCTCTCCCTCTCCTGCTCCTCTCGCTAGATACGCTGCTTAATAAAGGCAAAGAGGATCGAAGCTTTTTGGCTGTGTGGCTGACAGCGAGCGTTTAAGCTCCTCGAAAAAGGATAGCGAGTTGAAGCAGACCAACCCCCACCGGCGTCTCTACTCTTCGTTGCTGTGTTGCTCCCATGGCGGTGTGGTAAGACGAGAGCTCCTCGGAGCTCGGCTGAGTTCAGGATTCCGTGTTTCTTGAACGCTAGCTTCTCCTCCTCCAGATCCTGTGTGAGCTCTGTCGTTTTAGGTTTCGGCGTGCTCTTAGCTTCCGCTGATGTCTGGAAGGAATCGCGCGATTCGAGATAGGTTGTCGGATTATTGATCAAGAGCTCGGTTGTTTGGTTTCTGAGTGTACTTGACGTAGAATGCGATCGTTTTGAGAGGTTTTAGAAGGCGATTAATTGGAGTAGGGATTACTCAATGGAGCTCTGGTGAAGCCGTCGGGTGTTAGAGATGAAGCATTCCACCGCTGGATTGGAGCATCAGCAGCAGCAAGCAGCGCAAGAAGGTATGGCTTTGTACTTTTGTTCGTTCTTTTCTGTGAGGGAGTATGGCTTCATATGGTACTTTATAAAGTAGGAGGAGGAGGTGGAGAGAAGAGATGCCTGAACTCCGAGCTGTGGCACGCCTGTGCGGGGCCACTCGTATGCTTGCCAAACGTTGGCACTCGCGTAGTCTACTTTCCCCAAGGCCACAGCGAGCAGGTGAGTAGCGAACCTCTTAAAACACTCGTCTTTGGTATGTTGAACCAATTGAACTCTTGTTCTGGTGAAAATTTTGTATGCGAATTAAGGTTGCCGTGTCGACAAACAAGGAGGTCGAGGGACATATTCCCAATTACCCGAACCTGCCTCCGCAGCTGATATGTCAGCTGCATGATGTTACGATGCATGTGAGTTCCTTGTCACCTGTGTTCCATTTACCAAGGATTCGATGTGATAACTTGTAAAGATTCCTTACTTATTGTTCAGGCGGATGTTGAGACTGACGAAGTCTGTGCTCAGATGACACTGCAGCCACTGACCCCTGTGAGCTCAGAAACTTGGGTGGTTTTAGGGATAAGGGATCTTTCAATTAATTAGCGTCATTGAACAATGTTGCTATTTGGGCAGCAAGAGCATAAGGATGTGTACTTCCCGATTGAGATGGGTATCCCGAGCAAGCAGCCGACAAACTATTTCTGCAAGACTCTGACGGCAAGTGATACTAGTACTCATGGAGGGTTTTCTGTTCCACGTCGTGCAGCTGAGAAAGTGTTTCCGCCACTGGTTCGTTGATTTGTGCATGTTCAATGCTTTATATATAGTCTTTTCAGCTGTCTGCTGGTGTTGCCAAAGAAGTAATATTTTTGTTGATGTCCTTAATTATAGGATTTCTCCCAACAGCCCCCAGCTCAGGAGCTTATAGCCCATGACCTTCATGATGTCGAGTGGAAATTTAGGCACATTTTCCGAGGTAAGTCTAATACATTGGTCATTTTCTCAATCCTTGTACTTTAATCATATTGAATGGATCATTCATATTCAATCCCCCACCTTAGGTTGGTCATTTGTAGCCAAAGAGTTGCGAAAAAACTGGCATTTGTAACAAATTTCAAATGACAATACCCTGTACTTCTATTATCACTACTATAGCAAACAATAAATGAGGTTGGTTAACTGCTGCAAACTGGTTTGGAATACTAAAGATTTATTGTAGAAATTTATACTATATATCTTTCTGAATGCAATGTGAATCGGCCAATGGCTACCCATTTTAAGAGCATGCTTATGCTCATGAAAAATGGGAACCTGAATTAAGCTGTCTCAATGATGATATATGAAGATGCATGATCTCATGCTGGAGGGTTCATAAGGAAACTTTTTGATGGGACATGTGGCAAAAGGCATAAAGGAAGATCTGGAAGGAAAAATCATTGCACCATAAATCAATCTCAAAAAAGAATTATTGAAGAATCCGAAGACAAATGGAATACTGGATAATGCACGGAAAAGAATTGGCTAACTATTAAAATTTGGATTGACATTTGGAGTAAGACATTGAGATGAAGCAAAAACCAAGGTGCTGAAAGTGACTTAGATCTGGTAGAGGCTGCTGATATCATGTTGAAGCTTTTGCTGATTTTTAAATGAAATGGAATATGTCAGATCATTGATCATGCAGTTATTGAGATGTAAAATCAAATACTTTCATGGGGGGGTTAATTTGGTAATGAAAGCAATGCTGGTTTCAGATGAAGTCGATATTCTGATGCCGGCTTTCACCCTCCTAAACATAACAGACGTGGGTTACACATCTTCCCTGAAATGCATTTATTAACTACTCCCCCACCCAAATCTGTTAGATCGTCAAGTCTTCAGCCCAATCGAGTGATGGTGGGGTTAGTGGTTGTGGATCACCTGTAGAAGCAATTCAAAGATAACCATCGTGGTTTTTGAAAGTTGACGAAGCTGATACGATCAGAAGATCTGGGCGATCATCAAGGCCTAATCCCAAGTGTTTTTAATATCAGTTGAGTCAAGTTGGTTGTAATGGTTGAGTCCTAATTAAGGGTGTAATGATTGAGTCCTAGTTAATTAGTAGAGGCTGGTTCGTAGGATGAGTTTAGAGTGGATTGGGTGCTTAGTTGCATGAGTATAAATAGAGGTCTTTGGAGGTCTAGGGTTTTCATGCTATCAACTATTGTCTTCTTCTTCATTGAATGAGAAAGAAGTAGGGGTTTTGTCCAGCCATTGATTGGACCAAGGGGGCTACCTCAGCCATCAAGTGAGGAATCTATCTCTGCTACTATCTCCCCTGTTTCCATCGTCCCTACTTCCACCTCCTCTGTTTCTATATTCCCTACTTCTATCTCATCAAGTGGGATCAGAAGTTCGTCGTTCCTGGGCCATGACTAACCCTACTCATGGACGATGGCTTGAGGTTCTTGAAGAAGGTATGGAGGAACTCACTGCTCAACTCCGTGCGCTCCATGAGTCCGTGGACAAGGCGGCTTCGTCGTTGGAGGATCGGTTGCGGCTTCTCGAGGTCAAGCTCGGCGGTTTGGAGGGTCGGTTCCGAGGGGTGGATGGCCGGTTGGATGAGGTCCTCAACCGCTTGGAGGCTTTGGCTCTTTAGCACTCTTCCGCGGCCAGGTCGGCAGGCTCGTCGGGGGCCCATGGATCCGGCCGGGGTTCTGGGGGCGGCCGCCTGTTTCTTCAAGATGAGGGAGGCTTTGACGCCGGCCGACATCAACTAAAGCTGGAGTTCCCCCACTTCTCCGACGAGGATCCCACCGTTTGGTTGAACCGGGCGGAGCAGTTTTTTGACATCCACGGCACGCTGCTCGACCATCGCGTTCGTTGGGCTTCTTTCCATCTGGAAGGGGAGGCAAACCAATGGTGGCAGTGGACACAACGCATGTATAGAGACGCCCAAATTCCTTTGACCTGGGAAGCCTTGGTTCGCGAGTTGAAATCCCGGTTTGGCAAAACAAATTACATCAATTACGACGAGGCTCTGGGCCGGCTGTGCCAGAAAGGTGCCCTCTGAGATTACTTACAGGAATTTGAAGCGCTTGCTAACAGGGTGGACGGCTGGCCAGAGTCCGCTTTGATTGGCTCGTTTTTGGGCGGTCTGCATGAGGAGATTGCGGATGAAGTGCGGCGTTTTCGTCCATCCACATTGGCTGAGACTATCAAAAGGACACATCTGGAGGACGAGAAATTGCAGAATCAGCGACAACGTTCACGTTGGGAGCCCAGTCGGGTGGCTCCGAGGGGTATCACAAGTCCTGTTGTTTCTGGCCGCGGCTTGCAGAGTACGGTGCCGGGATTGCCACCTGGTCGTGGCCGTCCTACCGCACCTCTGGGGCGGCCGCCACCCGGGATCCGGCGTCTGTCCTTTGACGAGATGTGACAGAGGAGGGAAAAAGGACTCTGTTTTAATTGTGATGAGAGATTCACTCCCGGTCACAAGTGTCAACGACCTCAAGCCTTCCTGATTGAGCCGGAAGGAGATGTCAGCGATCAGTTCCACCATACAGAAGCAGAGCAGCTAGAGGAGAGTTATGACGGAGAAGATGTCGGCCTGGAGGTAGAGGCAACAAGTCCTTCGATATCCCTACATGCCTTGGCGGGTCAAGCAGGGCCACGGACTATGCGCGTGATAGCTTTCATGGGAAAGCAACAGGTGATGACATTGATTGACAGTGGATCAACTCATAATTTCATCGACGCGGATGTAGCTAGTCGCCTGGGCCTTGAGGTGCAACCGGTCGAGGAGTTCGCCGTGCGGGTGGCCAATGGGGAGAGATTGATGTGCCAGCTGAAGCACCCGAATGTACGGATGAACATTCAAGGGTATGACTTCTCTATTACCCTGTATGCAATTTCTTTGAAAGGACTGGATGTGGTGTTGGGAGTGGACTGGCTTGAGACGCTGGGTGATGTGGTCAACAATTGGAGGACAATGTGTATGCGGTTCTCCATGGGCGGCAGGGAGCATGAAATTTCCACATGCAAGACAGGTACTCTCCAGCATGCATTGTGCTGGGTGCTAGAGAAGGCATGGAAGCGGGCGCTGAAATGTACGTGGTCCAAGTGGAACTGGTGGAGCAACCAGCTGGTACCTCCAGAACGGCCGTAGCACCGGAAGTACGGGAGATTCTTAAGGAGTTCGAAGCCGTGTTAGCAGAGCCAACCGAACTCCCACCTTTCCGAGAGTTTGTGCACCGGATTCCTCTTATGGATGGTACCACCCCAGTAAATGTCCGGCCGTACAGGTACGCCCACTATCAAAAAAATGAAATCGAGAGACAGGTTGCAGAGATGCTTCGATCTGGTCTGATCCGGCCGAGTACTAGCCCTTTTTCATCTCCAGTCTTGTTGGTTAAAAAGAAAGATGGATCCTGGCGGTTCTGTACCGACTACCGGAGCCTGAATGCGGTAACCGTTAAGGATCGTTTTCCTATCCCGACAGTAGATGATATGATTGATGAGTTGCACAGGGCAGAGTATTTTTCGAAATTAGATCTCCGAGCAGGTTATCATCAAATTCGTGTGCACCCAGATGACATCTACAATACAGCTTTCCGTACTCACAGTGGGCACTACGAGTATCTTGTTATGCCCTTTGGATTATGTAACGCACCCTCAACTTTTTAGACGGCCATGAATGATCTGTTCCGGCCGTATTTGAGACAGTTCCTGTTGGTCTTCTTTGACGATATTCTATTCTATAGCAAAGCCTGGTCGGATCATCTATCACACCTGCGGTTGGTGTTGCAATTGCTACAGGATAATAGCTTTTTCATCAAACCTTCAAAGTGTAGTTTCGCCGCAAGGGAAGTCGAATACTTGGGACATATCATCTCACAGGCAGGGGTAATGGTAGATCCGCAGAAGATTCAGGCGATGCAACAGTGGGGCCGGCCCAAAAATGTCACCGAACTAAGGGGTTTTCTCGGGCTTACTGGGTATTACAGAAAATTTGTACGGGATTATGGTAAGATTGCAGCGCCACTGACAGCTCTTCTACGAAAAGGACAGTTTGTTTGGGGTCCAGAGGCAGGGGCAGCTTTTGAGGCGCTCAAGAGCGCCATGACGACGGTACTCGTGTTAGCTCTACCAGATTTCAGTGAGCAATTTGTGATAGAAACTAACGTGTCGGGCCGCATTGGGGCGGTGCTTATGCAGCGGGGCCGACCAATTGCCTATCTGAGCAAGGCGATCGCTCCGACGAAGAGGTCGTGGTCAGCTTATGCCAAGGAGATGTTGGCTATTGTGGAAGCAATCAGGGTGTGGCGACCCTATTTGATGGGGCGGAAATTTGTGATTCAGACGGACCAGAGGAGTTTGAAATATTTTCTCGAGCAGCGAGTGGTCACGCCAGAGCAACAAAAGTGGATTTCGAAGCTGCTGGGGTATGAATATGAGATCCGGTATAAACCCGGAAAGGAGAACGCGGCAGCAGATGTGTTATCTCGACGGGCACAAGAAGTTGAACTCCAGGCCATCACCTACCCAATTTCACCAATTTGGGAGGAATTGAAGGCGGAGAACCAGAGGAACGAGTACTTGCGCGACATGCGCTGGCGAGTCGCCAAGGCGGAGGGGGTTGCGCTACCCATGGACCACCGGTTGATAGAGGCAGATTCCGGGGGAATAACCCAGGGCGCGGCGATGGGGTCCGGAGAAGCGACCCAACGCTTGGGCACGCGAGCTGGAAGCGGAGCCCGGGATCCAGAAGCTGGGTCGGGAGGCATAATCCAAAGTCCGGAGGCAGAGCATGGAGCACGACGGCGGGGTCTGGACTTGCAGGAGTTGCAGAAGAGGACGACGCGGGAGCAGTCGACGACCGCCTGCGTCTCGGGAGGGGAGGCAACCTTCACGGTTCGAGATGGCGTAGTATACTATCAAGGGCGGGCAGTCATACCACCAGATTTGGAGCTGCGTCGGCAAATACTCAAGGAGTTCCACGACTCACCGGTCGGAGGCCATTCGGGGGTGCTGTGAACCTTGAAGAGAATTGCCCAAATCTTTTATTGGGAGCGGATGCAGAAGGATTAAAAAAATATGTGGCAGCCTGCGATACATGTCAACGGAATAAGAGCGACTCGCGTAGTTCAGCGGGGTTGCTACAACCATTGTCGGTGCTGAGTCATGTGTGGGAAGACATCTCCATGGATTTTATAGAAGATTACCGACATCTTCAGGTATGAATGTGATCATGGTGGTGGTCGACCGTCTTACTAAGTACGGACACTTTGTAGCGTTAGCACACCCATACATGGCAGCAAAGGTGGCGGCAGCTTTCGTACAGCATGTAGCAAAACTACACGGGGTTCTAAGCTCGATAGTCAGTGATCGAGATCCCATATTCATGAGTAAGTTTTGGCAAGAATTCTTTAAGTTGCAGGGTACTCAACTCAAGATGAGCTCAGCATACCATCCACAAATTGATGGGCAAATAGAGGTCGTTAACAGGTGTTTGGAACAATATCTCCGATGCTTCGCAAGTCAGAATCCGAGGAGATGGTTACATTATCTGCCGTGGGCGGAGTATTGGTATAATACCGCTTACCATGCCTCTACAGTGATGACGCCCTTTGAAGCTCTTTATGGTCGTCGTCCTCCGATTGTGCCAAATTACTTGGATGGAGCATCCCCCGTCGCGGAAGTTGACAGTAGTTTGCTCAACATGGATGAGATTTTGAGGATGCTGAAGGAAAATCTGCACACATCCACCAACAGGACCAAACAAATAGCTGACCGAAAGCGGCGGGAGGAGGAGTTTGTTGAAGGAGAGTGGGTCTACTTGAAGTTGCAACCTTACCGGCAAGGGTCAGTCTTTCGAAGGACGCACCAAAAGCTGGCCAGCAAGTTCTTTGGGCCATTTCAAATAACAGGGCGGATTGGTGTTGTGGCCTATAGGTTGGCGCTACCAGAGACGGCACGGATTCACTCGGTATTTCATGTCTCGTTGTTCAAGCGGCGGGTAGGTGATATGGATCCAGTAATGACAGAGCTACCACCGTATGATGAGGAGGGTGAACCCAGAGTGGAGCCGGAGATTGTGAAGAGCTATCGTTGGGTGAAACGAAAAGGCAAATTCGTGAGTGAGGCGCTGATCAAGTGGAAAGGGTTACATGAAGATGATGCAACTTGGGAGGAGATTGGGGTCTTGCGTCAGCAATTTCCGCAACTACGGCTGGACCTTGAGGACAAGGTCCCTTCTCAAGGGGGAGAGGATGATACGATCAGAAGATCTGGGCGATCATCAGGCCTAATCCCAATTATTTTTAATATCAGTTGAGTCAAGTTGGTTGTAATGGTTGAGTCCTAATTAAGGGTGTAATGATTGAGTCCTAGTTAATTAAGGGTGTAATGATTGAGTCCTAGTTAATTAGTAGAGGCTGGTTCGTAGGAGGAGTTTAGAGTTGATTGGGTGCTTAGTTGCATGAGTATAAATAGAGGTCTTTGGAGGTCTAGGGTTTTCATGCTATCAACTATTGTCTTCTTCTTCATTGAATGAGAAAGAAGTAGGGGTTTTGTCCAGCCATTGATTGGACCAAGGGGGCTACCTCAGCCATCAAGTGAGGAATCTATCTCTGCTACTATCTCCCCTGTTTCCATCGTCCCTACTTCCACCTCCTCTGTTTCCATATTCCCTACTTCTATCTCATCAAAAGCTCTCTTTGGCATATGGTACCAATTTTTAGTGTCCCCATTTTTTCACTTTTGCCAAGACTTTTCTGGAGAAGAAGTTAATTCTTGTGTTAATTTCAGTGTTTACTTTCTCTTCTGTTATCACCATCACTGTGACAATTGGGTATAATTTCAGCTAGGATTTCAGATGCTTGACTTGATATCTAAATAGTTAATTATGTTCATGCTTGAATTAGGTTTTTGAAAGTTGAAGATGCTCTCTTTGGCATATGGGTACCAATTTTTAATGTCCCCATTTTTTCACTTTTCCCTTTGCTTTACCGTGGCTTGTTTATGTTCATGTTTGAAATTGTTGTATAAATTTCAGTGTTTACTTTCTCTTCTGTTATCACCATCACTGTGACAATCGGGTATAATTTCAGCTAGGATGTCAGATGTTTGACTAGATATCTAAATAGTTAATTAGGTTCATGCTTGAATTAGGTTCTCCTTTTGCTTTACCGTGGCTTGTTTGTTGCAGGTCAACCAAAAAGGCATCTTCTTACCACAGGCTGGAGTGTGTTTGTCAGTGCCAAGAGGCTTGTTGCTGGGGATTCTGTCCTTTTTATTTGGTGTGCTTTCTTCATTACCATTAAATTCTTTGAACATGTTATATCTGGCAATCTGGATGCATTACCTCCATTGATGCTTGGTTCTTGATTTTTCAATCTCTTTTTTAGGAATGAAAAGAACCAGCTTCTGTTGGGAATCCGCCGTGCTAGTAGATCACAGACCGTAATGCCTTCATCAGTTATTTCCAGTGATAGTATGCACATAGGGCTTCTTGCTGCAGCAGCTCATGCTGCTGCCACAAATAGTCGATTCACTATTTTCTACAACCCCAGGTATCAGTCCTTTTTCTCAGTCATCAATATGCATAAAGTTAGTTCTAAATTCTCATTTATGGTTTTCCCTTGGTATTGTCTCTGTAGGGCAAGCCCATCTGAGTTTGTTATTCCACTTTCGAAGTATGTTAAAGCAGTTTTCCACAGTCGCGTATCAGTTGGGATGCGTTTTCGTATGCTTTTTGAGACTGAGGAATCGAGTGTACGCAGGTAAATTTACATATCGATCTCATTGCCTTTGAGAAAATAGCGCTATTGAATATTAGTAAGTGAGAAAAAGATGGAAATCCACATAAAGGAATATATTGGTGCTTTTTGCAATGATGACAATTTCCATGTTGTAGATTAGTTGCCTTTTTTTTTCATTATTGCACATTTTTCATGATGGATCAAAATTGAAAGTCATGTTAAATCCAGATACATGGGAACTATAACAGGCCTAAGTGATTTGGATCCTGTAAGATGGCCAAATTCTCATTGGAGATCAGTTAAGGTAAGTTTTCTATGGAAGCTGGAGTTCATTGTATATTTTATTTCTGGTTGGGATTATATAAATGCTTGGTATGTAACAGATACGACTGTCGAGGACATAGTTGCTATTTGGTGGTGAAGTTCACCAAGAAAATATAGTTAACCTACAATGCTAGACAATTGTATCTTATATTTTAGCTGTTTTCTCGTACATCTGGGGAATATACTTCACTTTGTTTTGTTTCTGAATAACGCTAATTATCTTGAATTATTGTGACGCTTTGAGCATTCTAAAATTGCCTTTTATATTTTAAAATCGACTTTATGCTCAGTACAATCAGATGTCAATATTAAAGATCGGTTTCCAGGTTTACATTATTTATGAAGTGAGGTTTATATGGTGTAGGCATTGTACTTTCCATGCTCACTGGCAAATGCATCCTTGGATACTTTTTCCTCAGATCATGTTACGTTGGAAGAAACTTTTCGCATGACCATCATAGAATAATCATTTCTTATTTGTTTTGTTGCTGATTCTACTTGGAATTGGTGAAATTATACATCATGTGCATTTAGGGTTTTCTTCATGAGAATATGAACCTGAAAATGCGATGAAACTGCTTTAAGTTTATGAGTCTTTAATATATTAACTACAGGTTGGCTGGGATGAATCAACAGCAGGTGAGAGACAACCTAGAGTTTCATTGTGGGAAATTGAACCTTTAACAACATTTCCAATGTATCCGTCATTGTTCCCTCTCAGGCTTAAACGTCCATTGCATCCGGGAGTTCCCTCATTTTATGGTATATCTTGCCATACTTCCTCAAATTTGTATCCTGTTTGCGTTTGGACTACGAAATTAGTTCGTCATATTGAGGATGATGTGATGAATTATGTTCTGCTCTGCTTTATACTAATTCCAGAATATAGTAACCTTAAACTGTGTTTAGTCACATAATGTTATCCAATTTCTGTAGAAGTGGTTCTAAACCATCATGCCCAGAGTAATCATTACTTCATGCAATCATCTATAATTTTCAATTGCTCAGAGAGCATTTAGAATGGTAGAGCTTAGTATTTAATTATATTTTGAGATTAAGCATTCTTTGTACTTCGGTCAGTAGATATACTTTTGCATTTCCAGCACCGTTGAAACTTGAAAGCATGAAGTCAATATTAATCCGATCTTATCTCAATTGAAAACCTCATTTGATCTGCATGTTATGGCGAGTGTTCTGATGCATTTTGGCAGGAATTCAAAATGAAATAGCTGTTTAAGAAAAGTTACTGTACAAGCAAGCAAGTCTCTTCTTTTTTTTGTTTTGTTTTGTTTTGGCTCTTCTATCTATCATCAAGAATTGGTGAGAGATGCATAAGAAAGTATGTAACTTGATTGGAGTGGAGTGTATGAGGTGGAGATGCGCCGTGTGCTGTGTATCTTGGGAACCACAGCAATTTTATTGGGACGGACAGGCCATTCACAACATGGCTCAGGATATAAATTTCAGATGACTGATTTGAAACATAAAGTCTGAATTGAGTGCATAAGATAAAGGTTAACACTTGAGCCAAGAAATAAGGCGACGGTAAGAACTTGTATGCTTTGATAATGTGCAACTAAATCCAGGAGTCCTATGATACTGGGGTGGTTCTATGAACTTAGCCATGAACCCAAGCAAGGCACTCTGTCCCATTGTAGTAAATGGAGGATTATATAAAACTTATAGCTTGTCATTTTCAACAATCCACAGTGGTTAGGGGATAGACTTGCCTGTGTAGGTTTTGCTACAGTTCTAGTCTAGGCATGAGGATATGTTGCTGAGTTTGAGCAATATCTTGATGATGTTTAACAAGACTTCTCGCTGTACTTCAAAGGAAGAATATTATGCCAAGTTGAAAAAGTGAGACCTTGTGAGGGATAGTCTTCTTTATTCCAGCTTATGTTGTTTCTTATGAAGGCATCAAGGTGGGTCCTAAGAAGGTTGAAGTTATTAGTAGTTGGCCTAACCTGATACCTCAAAACATTCATGGCGAAGAAAAAGTTTCATAGCCTAACAACTTTCTATCTGTGATTCATTTCAGTTCTTTTGATTGTTAACTGAAGCACCAACTCCTAAGTTTCCCAATGACAAGACCGTGCTGGTATTTGATTTTGATTCTTGTCATATGGGTTGAGATTGATCTGACCTCTAGTCCATGAGGCAAACCTTTAGTATTCTCCAATGATATGCTCCTGATACTCAAAAGGCATTATGCTGCTTGTGACAGTAGCTTATGTGTTCTTGGTCCAATGACTCAAATATCTAGACGGTAGCAGTTAGCGAAACTACTTGCAGCACAAGGAATTTGCTACTCCCCACCTCATGAAGCATTGACAACATCAGTGATTATAAGAGAATAATGGGATGCATGCTCAATATTGTATTTCTTCATTCCTTAGATTATGTTATGTATATATCAAAGCAGGAGCATCAACTGGGTAGTAGATGCTTTAAGCTGGAGACATGCTATTCCTGCTACCATGCATGTGGAAACTATTGGATTTTAATACTTCAGTGAGCCAGAGGAGCCAGACCTTGGTGACATTTGGGCAAACTCCGAGAAGTGGTCTTACAAAGACATAATTTATGTGCAACTGAAGAGGTGAAGTTTTGACATTACCAAGAGGGGATGAGATGATTGGGATAACTTTCTGTGCTACCATCATGTGCAACTAAGTTCAGGAGTTTTGACATTACTCATGAACCAAACTAATGTTGTTTAGCCCCACAGAACTGGAGAAGTTTTGAATATGGATAGTCACCAAGAAGGTAATAGATGCTTAAGGCTATTTTTCTCCAACCTTCTAGGCGAAGAAGGGATACAGTATGTTTTTTCTTATTCGTTTAGGAATAGCCAATTCCTTGGGTGGTTGGTGTATTTCAGTGAAAAGGAACTGTTGTGTATCCTAGTTTTCCGATAGTTTTTCTTCCGGAAATGATATTGAAGGGAGTCTTTCCTCGTTGAATCTTGTCAGCTCTTCCTCTTCCTGATAAAATAACATGGCTTGGCACGGCCACAAAATACCAGTTTGCTTTTACCCCCCTCCTTTTCTGCTTCTTAATATTTGTGACACTCCTTGTCCAATGAAACGTAGAATAACCTTCCATTCAAAATTTTCCAGCAATCCCCTCATCTGAAAGTTACCTCAACCAGGAATGCAGCACCAATTTCAATGTCAGATTCATAAATCTATTTAATTTTTTACGTCGGGGCCTTATAAAAATATAGTGCTTCTCCAAAATGAACCCCAATTTATTGAGCGAGACTTAATTGATGGTGAACTTACTGGTATGATGTTGTCATCATCTTCTTACACCTTGTTTATAATTCGTGGTGAGACATTGATAGTGCACATGCGCATTACATTCTGATTGGTAAAACTCTCATTTTCAGAAGTGATTCACTCATTCCTGACATGAGAACATGATACCAGTGCTTCTCATACTTTTGTACCTTCAAAATGTTCACTTCAGATAACAAAGAAGATGCCAGCAATGCTGTCCTGTGGCTAAGGGGGAATGCTGGAGAACAAGGCCTTCAGTCCTTGAATTTTCAGACACTTGGTATGGGCCCATGGATGCAACAAAGGCTCGAACCATTATTACTAGGAAATGACCGTTGTGATCAATTTCGAGCGCTGGCTGCCGGTGCTTTTCATGATGTAAGAGGTGTGGATTATCTGAAGCAGCAGTATGTGAACTTTCAGCAACCTTTTCATGTGCCCCAACAAACCTGCAGAAGTAGCCCATCGTTGCCGCTGCAAGCTATTCAGCAATCAGAAGAGCAGCAACGCATAAATTCTCGTATACAGCATTTATCAGACAACCATATTCACTATGTTACACGCCAACAACTGCCGCATCCGCCTCATGATCAGCAGAGTCTATATGTTCCACCACGAGAAACTTTTGCTGTCTCTGTTCAGAATTTCAGTAATAACTTGCTGCAGCAGCAAGCAGCTTTATCGTCTCCATTAAGCCAGAAAGCACTCTTTCCTGATTCAATGGGGAACTTCTCTTCCATTGTAGCAACTAGTTGCATGCAGAATATGCTAGACTCTGCTGATTCGCAAGGAAGTGCCAATATTCTGAGCTTTTCAAGAAATGGTCAGCCCATGATTGCTCAACAAAATCTGCAACCATGGGACCCAAAGTTCACAATGTCACAGATTGCTCATCTTGGCAACACTAATTTGCTTCCACCAATTTCAGGGAAGGATGGTTCTGTGGAAGCTGAAAACTGCTCTGCAGATTCCCAGAATCATACCATATTTGGTGTTAGTATAGATTCCTCCTCTGTCCTCTCCAATTCCCAGCCTGCATTTACTACCAATGCCATAGACAGCGCCATTTCAGCAGCACCATATTCTACTTATTGCGTTCAAAATTCTCTATATGGTAATCTGGATGAGTCATCCAGCTTGCTGCAAAATGCAGGAGATCTTGATCTTCCATCAAAGACATTTGTGAAGGTGAGGGTAGCAACTTAAGTACTCCGTTAACTCCATTTTTTAAGTACAGTTTTATCTCTCTTCACAAATTTTTTCAGGTTTACAAATCAGGATCAGTTGGGAGGTCTTTGGACATCACCCGGTTCAGAAACTATGATGAATTAAGGAAGGAACTGGGTCAGATGTTCGGAATTGAGGGTGAATTGGAGGACCCTCTAAGATCAGGCTGGCAGCTTGTATTTGTCGACAGGGAGAATGATGTGCTTCTCCTTGGCGACGACCCGTGGGAGTAAGATTTATATCACATTGGCTTTACCTATGTTCACGTTAGAGTTTTTTCTTGAGTCCATATAAGTTTCAAGTTGGATTTCTGCTTGGCTGTTTATTTGTCTTCAAATCTTCCTTTATGGTCAGATTCTTTTCTATAGCTTAAAGACTGAATTGCCTTCCATCACTATCAGATTCTGAGCATAAAGCTTGCTACCTTATTTCCTGAGATGATTTTTAAATTTATTGGTAACACCTTATAAAGCAGTTGGCTATTGCATTTAAATTTGTCTGTTTACTTTTATCCCCTATTATTGCATCTATTTGTAGCTTTTCTAGTTACATAGTAGATTATTTGGAAAAGATCATGTGCTTTATTACTTCTGCAAGGATGATTGGGCCATGCAAGTTGTCAGGTTATATATCTCTATTGAAAAATTATCCGTGCTTTTTTGGCACATGTTAAGGTATCTTTCCCTGCTTCAAAGAAAAGGAGCAAACTATGATACTATTTTATTTTTCTTCAGAACACTAAGTTTAGTGGGTCTTATGATGAGCCCTTGTAGTGGGAAATTCATTCCATCTTAGAGAATATCATTACACACAGATGATTGGATCAGGAAGGAACAAAGTGAAAATTCGATTAATTGTTAACGGTTCGCTTTTTATGTGGCATAGTTTGTTTGTTAATCAATTCAATTTTATGTTGATCTTTCGTGCCCTTCCACTTTATGACTCTTAAGATGTTGCCATTTTGTAATGTTATTGGACCATATTTCCCATGTCCTTAAAGCTTTCTTCATGTAAAATACCAATGAGAAAATCGAATTTTTGCTTTCCTCCATTAGGGCCTGCATAGTTGTTCATTCAGCTTATGATAACTCACGTCTCTTTTTGACTGATGGATTCCCCATCTGCAGGTCCTTTGTGAACAGTGTCTGGTATATAAAGATACTTTCGCCGGAAGATGTGCTAAAATTGGGCAAGCAGGGAGCTGAGTCTCTCTGTTAGTGATCTTAAAGTTCAAGGACACGTAGTGGTAATATTATTGATGCGTACGCCCATAGACTCTTCTATCCAGGTCTATCTGGTGTTTCCAAGTATTTCCATGTATAAGTAGATTCAAGCTGAGTGGTATCTCCTTAATATGAATCATCTCTATTGAACGCCAACTCTATGCAAAATATTTTATTTAGTTAATTGATGTTTACATCAAATTAGTGGAACTTATTCATCGGTACACCACTATCATTAGATTTAAAGTCTAAATACCATTTTACGTCAGTTTTGATGAGATATGATTGATTATGCATTTCTGATGATCTTTTTGTTCCTCTGATAACATTACACCGTCATTATCACCCATCGTCATCAGCCACTATGACCCCTCTGACCTATCTACATGGCTTAAGAGCATGCTCTCTTAGATCAATGCCCCCCTCCACTTCCCTCTTAGCCGCCGCCACCGGCCACTGGCATTCACCACAACTCACACATCAATCTTCCCCATCCTTTGGGGTGGTGGCGGCCAATCCTCTTCCATTCTCGACCCATGTGACATCAAAGCCCCAACCGAGCCCTCTACCATCACCACCATCGATTTCTTCACCCGGTCTGGCCCAGCCCAGCTCGCCTCATCCATAACTATGACCTCAAACCCATCCCTGCACCTGGCCGAGTTCTGTACGGATCCGACCCACAACTAGCATTAGAGATTGGTGTGTCTGGGTGGGATGGCATCAATGACTACGACGACAGAGGTGTCGTCATTCACGGTGACGCTAGCGATGGGCGAGATGCTGGTGTTGGTGGTTGACACGCAAGACGCAAGGATCCGTCTCCAGCGATGGATTCTCGTTGACGGCTCTTGCTTCCATCTCTTCTTGCTCTACCTGGTGGTGTTCGCCCACTACGTGGACTTCAACTGGGGTAAGAAGAATAAGCATGAGATCAAGGGCCCCATCAAGACGATGGTGGTGGTGATGATGGAGAACCGTTCCTTCGACCACATGCTTGGATGGCTCAAGTCCTCCCACCCCGACATCGATGGTCTCACCGGCCGTGAGTCGCAGTGCCTTAACGCCTCTAATTCGTCATCGTCAGAGGTCTTCGTTTCCGATGATGGCAGCCAAGCCGGCATCTCAGCTTCCGTTTTCTCTTTTCTTTTTTTGTCTTTTGCCTTTTCTCTTGCCAAAATATTCTGAATAAAACCCAATGAATTGCCAACTTTATATCTAACAAACATAGACAGCTAAAAGATTGCATGTCTGCAAGCAGTTGAACAATTCAATGAGAAGATTCATTAGCTAGGCACGTGTAGTTTATTCTATTTAGATGGTATTGGCCACACCATGTTATATATGGTCCAAGAATGCAGTGAGCCACTGAGAAGATTTTGACCTCATATGTAGTTCAAAAACTTTGGCATATATCCTCTACAACTTACCAACAATGACAACAAGAAGCATAAAATGAAATGGTTGATGAGGAAACATGATTCTTGTAACACAATAACATTGAAAAGTCTTAATACGGTCATCTGATAAATTGCCAAGAGAAGCATATATGATATTCCACACTTACGGTCGAGGGCCCATATATTTTGATCTGGCGGATGTGGGTGTCTCTTCTATTCAGGTGATTGCACAGAACAACAATTTGGAGTGAATGAATGTCTCACTACAAGGCATGCTATAAAATCATTTAGGTTAGAACCATTAAACATCAAAGTAATATCTAATAACATGAGACAAAGTCTTGTAAATAGCCTGTGGGGAGATACGCTTATTTACTTATTTCGTGGATGCAACCTTAGGTTAGAACCATTAACATCAAAGTAATATCGTGGATGCAACTTTATACATAAGGAATGGTTACCAAGTCAACAGGTCCCTAATATGATTAATATGGAACTAGTAGTCATCACAGATTTCTCGGGCACAGGAGTAGACAATAAAAGTGTGAATTATACTACCAACAACAATGTAAAGAATGAAGCCAACTAAATGAAATACGAAGACAATAGTGTTGTACTTGAGCATCAGAATTTTTTTGTAACAACACAATTAACTATAATTCTCAGAATACAAACATACCGGGGATCAGTCCCAGAAAAAGGATATATGGACCCAACCAACTGGCTTCCCCAGCTCCAGACTTTTTTATAAAACACCAATTCTAGGAGATCAGATAATAAGCCATTACATCTTTCAACTACAAAATGAATATAATTGGTCGGGTACATAACATCATTCGTGCAAAACCTTGCATACAATAAGCATCATGCATATTATGGCATAACAGTACCAAGCATCATAAAAACTTTAATCACTTCTTCAAGTTTGAAGCCCTAAAAAACAAGAGCACCTTCAGGTTGCGGAAACCATCTCCTGCACGCAGAGAGATCTTGCTTGGTGTGCAACTCTCGTAAAGCTTGAAATCAACATAAAGAACAAGTAGCTGCAGATGATATTTGCAATAAGTTGGCACAAAACAACAAGCTATGACACGGGTTCACATAAAGAAAAAGGCATACTTGCAACTTTACTTTTTTCTGGAACTGAATGCTCACCAAATGGGGCTGGGCTCCA
>OY986963.1:17939010-18051100 GCA_963920575.1 Narthecium ossifragum
AGACAAACTATATCACCTTTCCTCTTCTTCCATCGAATTCGATTAAATTACATGCGTTTCTAAGCGAAAAACTAGACTACAGTCTATAACATCCATCCTTGAACTAGAATAGAAGCAACGCAAGAGTTGAGAATGGATTAGAGTGAAATATAGAGCGAATAGGAGTGGTAACTGCCAGTAGGTGTCGAGGCTGTCTTCACGGAGGGCCATTGACGGGCTTGCAGGAGCTCACACTCCACACAGCCTTGCTGGCCATCTCTCTCAAGTCGTCTTCCACCGCCAGCTGCTGGGTCCCGTCGCTTCCCCGCCGCCGTCTCCTCCTCCCCGTCCGACTCCGTCTCCATTGGAGCTCTCTCTCTCCGGTATAGTGGCCAAGGAGGGACCGAGACCCGTATCCTATCCAAAATATCCGGGATTCAAACTAATAGATGCACTGGATGCCAAGCTCTTGAAAATAAAAAAACAATAATAGAAGGGGTGATATGTACCCAAAATCCCTAGCTCTTCCCATATAGAGAGGCAAGGGTGGAAGAGGGGAAGAGAACAAAATCCTAATTTTTTCCTTGGGTTTCCCGAATAGAGATGCAGGGTGGAGGAGGGAGAGAACAAAAACCCTAGTTCTTTTCTTAGATTTCCTGAATAAAGAAGCAGAGGGGGTGAGATGAAAACACGGCGCCCTTCTCACTTGGTTTCTCGGGCGAATTTAGAAACGACACTCTTAATTAGCAGCGCGCGCGGCATATTTTTATTAACACGAGCTGAGTCAAATTGAGTTAAATTGAGCTCGAGTTTGGCTCGCATATTTGTCATTCAACGTCCAATACAATCTCGGCTAGCCTTAATTCGAGCGCAAGCTCAAGAGTATTGTATTAGTAAACTAGCTTAGTTATATATATTAAATCAACGAGCAAAAACGGTTATGCATAACCACCCCCTTATAATGTTGATTTAATTTATACAATTATAACTATTCTATAGTTATAGTATACTAATCTAATACATCAATCTTATATGGTATCCATACTAATTCATTAATTAAATTTAGTTTTTATAACCGAATCATCCATTAACCCCCTGCCAAGTGGCAGGGGGCCCACCTAGTTTTTTTATATCTTATAAAATATCATTTATATTTAACATAAATATACATATAGCTCAAACTCGACTTAAATTCGTCTTGGCTAGACATGCTTTAACGAGCTTGCAAATCGAGCTTATGAAGTGAACATGTACTTGATTTGAAAGTTCAGTTATGAAGCTCGGAATCGAGCTAGCTTATACATATATATGCATACCACCTGAGCTTGTACAAGGTACCTATTGTTTGGCTTCGCTAGGTAAAAAATGGGTCCTATTTATACCCATTATAATAAGGGATAATTACCGATTAGTCTCATTTGATGATTGTTTTTTCCTCTATAGTCTTAATAAAAGATTTTAACCCGATTAGTCCCATGATTCAAAATTTTATGGCAAAAATACCCTTATCCTTTATCTTGGTGGAGGTGGCGGTGGAGGTTCCATCATCGGCAAAGCCGGGGGCTCTCCCCGTCGCAATTGCTCACGCGGTCCGTTAAATTTGGGTCTTCAAATTAGAGTTGACTGGAGCGCTCCTGTCACCTGACCTTCCACTATGCAACATCCACCAGACTAGACACCCAATTTTTGTTTTTTTATTACCAATTTTGTCAAAAATATATTATGAATCATGTTTGAAAAAGTAATATATATTAAAAGATAATTACCGATTAGTCTCATTTGGTGATTTTTTTTTCTCTGTAGTCTTAATAGAAGATTTTAAACTGATTAGTCTCATGATCCAAAATTTTATGGCAAAAATGCCCTTATCCTCGATCTCCTCCATGGTGGAGGTGGAGGTGGAGGTTCCATCATCAGCGAAGCTAGGGGCTCTCCCCGTCCGAACACCTCGCTGATCTCGCCGGCGTCGGTCACGAGGCAGCGGGGAAAGAGGAGATCAGAGAAGGCTGTGGGAATTGTCGGCGTCTGTTGTGATCCCATCGTGAAGTGCCGGTCGGAGATGAGGGCTCCGTCGGACGAGATCTCGACGGAAGAGGTCGGAAGGAGGAGGAGATCGGGGTGGCGATGGAGATGGCAGTGGAGGTGGCGGCGGGGAAGGTTGCGGGAAAGTAACTACCATCACCAACATTGTGGAAAAGTAACTATTTTTGACATATTCTTTGTGAAAAGTAACTACCACAATTATGAAAAAGTAACTAGCACAAAAAATTGTCTAAAGTAACTACCATAATCGTGGAAAGTAACTAGCATAAAAAATTATGGAAAGTAACTAGCATAAAAAATTATGGAAAGTAACTACCACAAAAAATTATGGAAAATAACTACCATAAAAAATTATGGAAAGTAACTACCAGAATTGTTGAAAAGTGATTATTTTTGACATATTTTTTGTGAAAAGTAACTACCACAAAAAAATGTGGAAAGTAACTACCACAAAAAAATGTGGAAAGTAACTACCACATAAAAATGTGGAAAATAACTACCATAAAAAAATGTGGAAAATAACTACCACAAAAAAAATGTGGAAATTAACTACCACAATTGTGAAAAAGTAACTATTTTTTACATTCTTTGTGAAAAGTAACTGCCATGGAAAATATGAAAAGCAACTACCACAAAAAATTGTGTAAAGTAATTACCACAGGAATTGTTGAAAAGTAACTATTTTTGACATATTTGTTTTTTAAAAGTTACTACCATAATGTGGAAACTAACTACCATAATTGTGAAAAGTACCTACCACCAAACATATGAAATGTAACTACCACTAAAAATTATGGAAAGTAACTACTAGTATTGTGGAAAGTAACTACCACAAGTATTGTAGAAAGTAACTACCAAAATTATGGAAAGTAACTACCATCAACATTGTGGAAAGTAACTACCACAAGCATTGTGGAAAGTAACTACCACTAGCATTATAGAAAGTAACTTCCACCAGCATTGTGGAAAATAACTACCATCAGTATTGTGGAAAGTAACTACCAGAATTTTGAAAAGTAACTACCAACTGGTAGTTACTTTTTGATTGGTACTTACTTTCCGTTGGTACTTACTTTCCAGTTGGTAGTTATTTCCCAGTTTGCACTTACTTTCCATTGGTAGTTACTTTCCATTGGTAGTTACTTTCCAGTTGGTAGTTACTTTCCAGTTGATAGTTACTTTCCATTGATAATTACTTTCCAGTTGGTAGTTACTTTCCATTAGTAATTACTTTCTAGTTGGTAGTTACTTTCCAGTTGGTACTTACTTTTCATTGATAATTACTTTCTAGTTTGTAGTTACTTTTCAATTGATAGTTACTTTCTAGTTGGTAATTACTTTCCATTGGTAAGCAGTGCTGGGCTTAATTAGACTGGCTGCTTAAGCTCACCGAGACATCCATCTGGCAAGTTCTGCCTTGCTTAAGGATCAGGTGGGGTCTTTCTATAAATTGACTACGCACTTAGATCCACTTAGAGCAGCTTAATCCAGCTTGGCCATGAAAGCAATGACCCAATTTTGCTTTGACTTGAGGATGAGATGAGGATAACATCATTGAGATGCCTTGGTTGCCATTGTTGGAATCTCCATTATACCAAGGAATGCAGCTTGAAAGAAACCGAAGTCCTGTTGTAGTTTGTACAATACTGTATGATATTGCATGTTGGCACAACATTGAAGAAATAGCCTCATTGAACTTTTTGTGCACTTATTTTATATGGAGGTTTTAGATGTCTATGGAAAGGACACATACTTTTGAGGGGTAAGTGACTTATTTATGGATGTTGTCCATTTGTGACTGATGTGAATATTAATGCTATTGATAAAGTTTGTTGACTTGTGCTGAACCATTGAGAATTAACTATTGCTCTTTTCTTCCCAACGAGAATATTAATGCTATTGACTGATGTGAATATTAATGCTTAGGATTACTAACGCGGCAAAGTTTGTAACAGTGCCGAAGCATATGAATAAAACAAGCACGTATCTTCTTCCGGTAGAGTTGGCTAATAAGTATAGGTACTGGGGGTAAGGGTATGAATACATATAAATATAATAAGGGTATTTTAGTCCAATAAAAGTTTAAAGACCTAATGATAAGTTGGTATCTTATAAAAGACTTATTGATAATTCTCCCTTATAATAACCTATATATGCATGTGATCAGGCAATTGGACGCCGAGTAAATTTGTCCCCCCGTATTCCAGTCATTTAGCACGAACTATACGGTGATTTTGCCGATAGAGTCCATGGCGCCTTATGCACAATGGATTGCCAACTACAATTATCCCCAAATTATACTAAAACTAGTAAAACATATTCATAACATTTGAGTACACTTGTACGCGCATGCAGTAGACGTCTATCACATCAAGTATTCATTATTTAATCAAACTACAAATGCACAAAGAAAATAGTTAATTTTATGATTTCCTAGAACTTATAAGCCTAGATTGAATAGATAATAATCCATTGAAAAACGATTCCGGAAATGAAACTTAAAATCATTGAAAATACGTTCTTGAATTAAAATTTAAAATAACTATTTAAAAAAGATGAGCTTGAAAATAGTAGTAGAAACCGTTGCTTATAAAGATAGATATAAGTAACAATAGAAAAACCGCTGAGTCATATGCAACAATACCAAAAAACTATTGCGTAAAAGGGTACATTTAGGCAACAAAAGTCACAATTGATGACTTATAGTGCGACTTTAAGCAATAGAAGAAAAATTGTCACCTAATCTATAACATTTGGCAACGACTCACTTAAATGTGGCCTAAAATAGAAAAGGACAATGGTTAGCATAGTGTTGCCCCAGAGCTACAGACAATTGCCTATGAGAACAATCTGTAATAGTTTTGACCCTCTTGCTTGGCGACTGTTGCCATAGATCACTTTTGTTGTAGTGATCCAATGATCTCGACTCAGATTACAGCCACTCACACCACTACCATCGTCACCGGTCGATCTCTTCTCCGACAAACCGGCCACCTTCATCACCCACCTTCGACATCACCAACCAGCTTTTCCCATCTCCCTACGACCTCCAAGACCTCCACCTTAATCTCAACTGCGTTCTAGGCCCCTTGATCACCTAGCGCCGCCCTTGTCCACCATTAATTCCGCCAAACCTCTTCTCACCCCACTCGTGCTCGACCTCACCACCCTCACCAACCTCACCAACCTCAGGGCGCCCCGGTGTCGTCCCAAACCCCTTGCGACCCCGTGCTCCCCCTCTTGTCTCCGCAGGACCCCATCCCGGCGGGATCCAACGACGATGGCCGTTGGAGGGAGAAAGGCCATGTGAGGACCCGTCCCTCTACTCCTGTGGCTCGTCGTGGACCGCAAGGGCAATTTGGTAAGTTGCGCATTGTCGGCTTGTTTCACACCCACGTGGGCACACACTGACTATGTTTGTGGTAATGTTTGGCTAGAATGGTTAGTGGGACCTGGGATCGAAAGATCCGGGCTTGGACTTAAGTTTTAGCCCGAGTCCAGCTTCCTGCGAAAGACGGATCGATCCTTCCTTGCTAGAGGGATCGATCGGTCAATGCCAGGAACGCGGATCGTTGAGAAGGATCGATCGGTCTCTTGGGACAGATCGATTGTTCTCTTGGACGGATCGATCGGTCTCTTGGGACGGATCGATCGTTCTCTTGGACGGATCGATCGGTCTCCTTGGACGGATTGATCCTGCTTAGTCGGTTCGTTAGCCTATAAAGCTGACATAACCTTCTTCCTTGAATCTCTTTGAAAATCCGAGTTCTTGGCTGAGATTTTCTCTGGATTTCGAAGAGGTTGCGGACGATCCAAGGCCTAGCAGCTGGGATTGAAGCTGCTATTGCTTAGGTAGGGATCCTACTTACTTTTATTCCGGGTTTTTTGGAAGTTTTTCCGGTTGTCTTTGATCTTTTGCTTAGATCTTGTTATACACTTGTTAGATTGTAGTATTTCCGCCGGTTTTGGACTCGTGATCCTTCGTACCACTAGATCCCAGGTTTTGGTGGGAATTGGTGGAGCTTTCTGACGGTTTTTCTCACCTGAAGCTTGCCGGAGAACCCAACGCGATCGATCCTTCTGGGAGAGGGATCGATCCTTCTGCGTTGGTCATGCTGAACCCGAGTCGGATCGATCATTCCCGGGTGGGGGCGATCGATCCTTGTGCCTTGGGTAGCATGGGATCCCCTCGTCGCGAGTAGGATCGATCGCCCCTTGGAGGGAAGGATCGATCCTCCTTGGCGCGGCAGGGAAAATGTTCCTTATCGCGAGTAGGATCGATCGGCCCTGGGAGGGACAGATCGATCGCACTCGGCGCGATAAAGAGAGATCGTTCTCTACCATTAGAAGGATCGATCCTCCCTTGGAGCGAGGGATTGATTCGTCTACGGCAGAGTCAGAGATTTCTTCTTGGTTTTGCCCGCGGGGCTTTGCATGTACCATTTTCTTTACTGTCTTATACTTGGTACATATGTTTAAGCATGTTAGCCCTATAATAGGGGCAGTGGTGAACCGGGGGAGTGATGACTCCCGGGATATTTAGAATAAACGGGCGGGTAGCCCTACAGCTTTTCCTAGCCTTGCATGCCGGCGTGCGCCGAGGGCTTTACCTATGATATATGTGAGCTGTTGTTTGCGGGGCTGCTTCCCGATGCAGGTGTGTGGTGGACTGCTGACAGTTGGTGGGGTTACCACTGTAGCAGCTCCTAGACCCTTCTACATGTTCACCATCCGGGGCCGGCAGGGTGCCGTGCCCAAACCTTGTTTGATATACATCACATACTGTTGCATGCTTACAGGTATTATCCTGCGCATGTTCACATCATGCATTGTGTTACGCATTAGTTGCATCTGTGTAGGGCGCTAGCGATGGGTTGATAGCCGATCCGGGGCTTTCGGGTAGTCCGGATCTAGCTTTAGGACCGTTGCAGGTAGTTTGGTCCAGGACTCGATTTGTAGTATTCAGTCGTTTTCGATGATAGGGTTAGATGACATGAATACATGTTGTTTGATGTTTAGAGGTCGTGTCGGCCTCGAGCCGAGTCCTGAGGTGTAACCGGTGTCCGGCAGTCTTTGACTCTATGAGTGGGAGGTGTGCCCAGCTCAGCGGTGCCTTGTCCCGTCAGTAGTGTTCACGGTTCTACTGTGAGTCTGCAGTGCTGGGAGCCTGCGTTCTGGGACATCCGATGGGGTTATGGGACCTTTGTATACATCCAGGCTTTGCTTGGGGGCGACACTGTTGTGTTCCCTCCCTTGTGAGTGTCGTAGTGTAGTGTCCATGCTGAGCTTAGTGCTCACTCCTACCCGGGCTGCGTTTTGCAGGTGCTGGAGCTAGCTCTTCTTCGGTCGCCCCTACCGGGCCGGTGTTTGGTGGCGTGGCGGCGTCTGGCGGTGCTTGAGGAGCGGCGATCTCTGTTGTACCTTTTGTTATAGATAGTCTCCTACGGAAGCGATAAATGTATAATTTCCTTGTTTGAGGACTTGTATTTATATCAGTTTCTTTGAGGTTTGTAATTGTTTGTATAATACAAGATGATTATGAATTGTTAGGGTAACGACTACGATTAGAGGGAAACCTCGCCAAAAATTTTCGCAGTAGGTTAGGTTCCGGTTCGCGTCGCCCGGCCCGGTTGGGCCTACGCGGGTCGGGGCGTGACAGGCCAGGATGTTGATTGTTGGTGGGAAAGGATGGCGATGTGTGTCGCACGTGGTAAAACCCTCTATTAGGCTGCTCACGGGGTAACGGGAGGAGACCGAGATGGGTCATGGGCACATGTGGCCTCTTTTGTCGTAGGCCCACATAACAACAAAATTAAAAAGAGTAATCTGCATATTAGTGGCACACCATGTTATTTTTTGCAACATAGTGCCACTTTCACTGTTAGATGCATATTAGTGGTACTTTTACTTTATAAGACGAAACTGCCCTTACTTGTTGCGCAACTTCATTTATAATGTGATTAACAAGAAAAATAGTTGCAACAAGTAAATGAAGTTTCACAACAAGTCAATGACGTTGCGCAATAAATTAATGAACAAGAATAAAAAGTGAATGAAGTTGTGCAACAAGTGAGTAGTGATAAGTCACTAATTATTCATAATTGAACCCCTTAAATTACCTTTGTTAGGCCTAGAGTAGTTGTATTTAATAGTTTGTTAGTTGATTTCAGGTTTAATCATGATTTGAGAAGAAATAAAAGAATTTCGACTAAAAGGATGAATTTATGTTCATGTTGGACACTTTGCGAGATTCCTGATGGATTGATTCCAGTTTTGAAGAAGATCAAGATACATAGCTGCTGGAAAACTGATCCGTCGAAGTTCAGAAGAGTATTCGTCAAATATTCCCTATAAGTCTAAATATTATAAACTCTTTGGGATATGATAGAAGACTTGAAGATCTAAAACGTTCTTGTTGAAGACGTTCTCAGATTCCAAGTCAATTAGTATGAGAATTGAGTTAAATTCGGATTCCTGAATAGGAGTTGAAATATGAAAAGAGGAAAGTCAAAGTTTAAGTCTAGATAGGACTCTTAAGTCCAAGTTTAGGGTTTCCCTATTTAAAAGGCCTTTTCCAGCCGAATTTCTCATCTTTTTGACAATCTTTTGAGAGGGAATTAAGAGAAGATAGCGAGGATGTGGATGGTGACAGCTTCCTGTTCTAAGCCGAAGAAATATAAGAATTTTGACTAAAAAGATGAATTTATGTGATAAAGACTGCTCTGTCGCCTGTCAGAAGAATATTCTCTATATATTCTGTATGAGTCCAAATATTCTGGACATTTAGTACGTAATAGAAGACTTCAAAATCTACAATGTTCATGTTGGACACTTTGCGAGATTCTTGATGGATTGATTCCAGTTTTGAAGAAGATCAAGATACATAGCTGCTGGAAAACTGATCCGTCGAAGTTCAGAAAAATATTCGTCAAATATTCCCTATAAGTCTAAATATTATAAACTCTTCGGGATATGATAGAAGACTTGAAGATCTAAAACGTTCCTGCTGAAGACGTTCTCAGATTCCAAGCCAATTAGCACGAGAATTGAGTTAAAGTCGGAATCCTGAATAGGAGTTGAAATATGAAAAGAGGAAAGTCAAAGTTTAAGTCTAGATAGGACTTTTAAGTCTAAGTTTAGGGTTTCCCTATTTAAAAGGCCTTTTCCAGCCGAATTTCTCATCTTTTTGACAATCTTTGGAGAGGGAATTAAGGAGAAGACAGCGAGGATGTGGATGGTGACAGCTTCCTATTCCAAGCCGATGGCATTTATCCAAAAGATGAGTTGCTAATTATTGTACTTAGGATTATTCATGAAACCCTAGTGTAGTTTTGGTTTTTTTCTTTAGTTGGATTCTTGTGAACTTCTTGATGCATGATCTCATGAATATAGTTTTATTGTTGATAGAGTTGAGTGAACAGAGTTCCTTGACGTATTTTCAGTCCTACATGATTAATGTGATTGATTGTAGAGATTTATGAGATGGTTTTCATGAAGTTATTGGTTTTCCTTTGAGATAAGCTATGCTACGCGAAGATAGGTTGTGCCACGGTCATTAGGAGTAGTATAATTTAAGGTAATCGTAGGACCAACGACAATCTATGCCAAGCAAAGATAGGTTATGCCGTTGGGAACATTAACTTTCTTTTAGGGATTCATGTGAGCTTGTAGCTATATGATCCATAATGTTGAGAGAAGGGAACAAGATGATAACTAGAGAAGACTAATAATGAAACTAGGGTGGATTGAGTAATTCCTAAGTAACTACTCCATTGATTCAAATTGATCAACCTTTTATCTCTTTTTCTTTATTAGTTTAGATAACTCTATTCTATTTTTAATTCTTTTCCTTAGTTTCAGGGTTTTGAGAATTGATTTCAGTTTCCAACGTTTTCCCTGTGGATCGACTCCTGACTTCACCACTGTTTCTACCTAGTAGTTTAGTGATTGAATGAGGATATAAATTTATATTTGATTGAGTTTGTAATGTTTTAACGACAACATTTGTGAGCGATCAAGTAGCTGTATATAAGTGAAGGGCAATTTCATCATGGCAATTAAAAGTATCACTAATATGCAAAAAAACACTAGAAGTGACACTAATATGTAAAATACAATATGGAGACCATAATATGCAAATTACTCAAATTAAAAATCTAGAGATTTAATGTCAAGTTTTTGAAGGTGAGGGGCCATATAAATTTTTTAATGAAACTATAGGTACTAATCAATAATTTAGCCAAAGTAAAAACTCACTCACTCTCACTCTCTCTCTCTCTCATCAATTGTAATGAGGTGATGTTTATTAAAATACTGTTAGTATTTTTTTTATTAATTCATTATTTTACTCTTCAATTATTGCATTGAAAATTTAATTTGTCATAACTATCAAACATCAATTATTCAAATTGTATCTGCATAAATTAAAAATTTGTAACTTAAGTTTGCCCCCCTAAATGAAATTCCTGCCTCAGCCGGTGGTGGTGGTCGTTGTGGCAATGAATGTGGTGGTTGTAGTAGAGATGATGGTGGTGGCGCGATGGCGGTGGTGGCAGTTGGAGGCGGCATGGTGTAGAGGAAAAACTGTAGTCTAGATATAGAATTTCCCTTTATCACGTGTCCAAGTCTTATCCAATTTAACCCAACTTCTTATCGCGAAAACCAATCTTTGCTTCACAAGCGCAAGAATCCCCGAGTCTTGAAAAATCCAAGTCGGCTAACATTCATGATCTCCCAGTTCCACATTCTCTGGGATCACCACATCAGCAACAATTGGCTGCCAAATTATCGAAATCTTGTTTACATGATCAAGTCAGGTGTCGCGACGCCCAGCTTGTTCTCTCGCACAATCGCACCACCTCACGTCCACGCGAGTCCAGCTCGCCGGTGGCGGCCCACACCTCCCTTTTGACAGTCGTGCCCCCACTCTTTCCTTTTATGGACATTATGCATAAGTGATCTTAACGCCCTTTCTTGATGAGAAAGGAGCTAACTAATTAGACCGATATCCATGAGAGTAAGGTCAAACATGCCATAAAGCTAGCCTCCTTCTATGATAACTTCACAATATGAGTGATGAGTCATGAATTATGCATATTTTAACCCCTTAACTTAGCTTTGTTAGCCTAAGAGTAGATGTATTTGATAGTTTGTTACTTGATTTCAGATTTAGATACGTTTAGGGAAGAAATACAATAAATTTGGCTAAAAGGACCAAATTTTGCATAATCTGGAAATCAGGAACTAGCCGTCGACTATCAATAGAATAAATCACCAGACATTCAAAAAATGTCCAAAAATTCTGAAATTCTGGGCGTAGAAAGAAGACTTGAAGAGCTATAACTTTCATGTTGAAAACTTTATGAGATTTCATATAAATTGGCTCCAGTTTTTAAGAAAAGTAAGATTTGTGAAAACTAAAATTAAAAAGCTGAAGAAATTAATTGCTGACGTAAACCGACCCAGCCAAGCTGACTGGACCAACCGATCTGTTTGTGGTCCGATCGATTCGTCCTCTAATATGGCGGTAAGTACGAAAATTAGGAAAATCAGAGTTTAAGTCAAGTTATGACTCTTTAACCCTATTTCCGGGGTTGTAGCTATAAATATGGCTATTACAGGCCGAGTTTCCCATCTTTTTGACTATTTTTGGAAAAGGAAAGAGAAGATGGCGAGGGTGCGGACGATGACTGCTTTCTTCCCGGATCTGATGGCCTTTATCCAAAAGATGAGTGACTAACTTCTTATACTTAGGGATCTCATGAAACCCTAGTGTAGTTTTTGGTCTTTCTTTAATTTGAATCTTATAAACTTCTGGATGCATAATCTCATAAATATGATTTTATTGATTACAGATTTGAAGGAGAGAGCTCCTTGAAGTACTTTCAATCGTGCAAGTTTTTTGTGATTGTTTGTACATATTTATGAGATGGTTTTCATGAAACTTTTAGTTTGCCTTTGAGATAAGTTTTTTGTTTGCCGTTGGGAACATTAACTTTCTTTTAGGGATTCATGTGAGCTTATAGCAATATGATCCATAATGTTGAGAGAAGCGAACAAGATGATAACTAGAGAAGACTAATAAGGAAACTAGGAAAGATTGAGTAATTACTAAGTAACTACTTCATATTTGAATCGATCAACATTTTATTTCTTTTCTTAGTTAATTTAGATAACTCAAATCTATCTTTAATTCTTTTGCTTAGATTTAGGGTTTTGAGAATTGATATAATCTCTATCATCGCTTTTCCTATGAATCGATTCTGGACTTCACCGCTATTCTACCCACTAATGTAGTGATTAAATAAGGATTATAAATTTAATATTCGATTGCGTTTGCAACGTTTTCATGACACATTTGCAACACATCAATTTTTGACGCCGTTGTCGGGGAATATTTTTGGCAGTTTGATTGACATTCTATTTTGTCTCGGCTTAGTTAGGGTTTTTATTATTTTTACCCGTTCTTTCTTTTTAATTTTTAAAGGAATTTTCTATCAATTTTTTTATTTTTACAGCTACTGAATTGGATTTTCTTGGACTTGGATTTGTAGCCCTATGCTAGGAGCAATTGATCGGCCCCAAGGATGACTTATTGTAGCTAGCTGTCTGAGATGCTTCTTCAAGTCGCACAAAAGCATGCATCAGCGACAATCGTCTCTTGGACCAACCCACTTTTTGTATTTTTTATTTGTGGTGTGGTCATTTTTTTCTATGATTTTGCATGCATGGCTGAATATTATAATACGAGCGGTCTACTCGTAATCCTCTCGTATCGGGTCTCTACTGCTCCAATCGATCAGAATTGGCCTGATCGGACTTGATTTGAGTCCAATTGGCTGAATCTGGCTTATCTGGTTCAGATCTAGCTGAGCATGATTGGATAGGACTTGACTGGGTCAAGTCTGAGTTGATCTGGATTAGACTGACCGGGTTGGATTGGGCTAAGTGGCTGGATTGGACTTGACTCGAATTAAGTGGCTGAGCTGAATCTGTTAGAGTTGGTTAAGCCAACTTGGTTGGGCTGAACCGGAGTTGATCCAAGGCTGAGGTATGCCGGAGTAGATCAGCGGCGTAGGGGCGACGACGGCGGTCGGGACCTTGGCAGGAGAAGTCATCGGCGGTTGCGAAGAGATCCAATGACTCTGATTGGCCGTAGGAGTAGTAGGGACGATGGATGTCGCGCCCCGACCCGCGTAGGCCCAACCGGGCTTGGCGACGTGAACCGGAACCTAACCTACTACGGAAATTTTTGGCGAGGTTTCCCTCTAATCGTAGTGGTTACCCTAATAATTCATAATCATTCTGTATTATACAAACAATTACAAACCTCAAAGACTGAAACTGATATAAATACAAGTCCTCAAGAAGGTTACGTCAGCTTTATAGGCAAACGAACCGACTAAGCAGGATCGATCCGTCCAAGGAGACCGATCGATCCGTCCAAGAGAACGATCGATCCGTCCCAAGAGACCGATCGATCCGTCCAAGAGAACGATCGATCCGTCCCAAGAGACTGATCGATCCTTCTCAACGATCAGCGTTCCTGGCATTGACCGATCGATCCCTCTAGCAAGGAAGGATCGATCCGTCTTTCGCAGGAAGCTGGACTTGGGCTAAAACTTAAGCCCAAGCCCGGATCTGTCGATCCCGGGTCCCACTAACCATTCTAGCCAAACATTACCACAAACATGGTCAGTGTGTGCCCACGCGTGTGTGAAACAAGCCGACAAGGCGCAATTTATCAAATTGCCCTTGCGGTCCATGACGAGCCACTATAGTAGAGGGACGGGTCCTCACATCCTAATACCCTTAAAGGAAATCTCGTCCCGAGATTCGATATGGGTAGAGCTCGAAAACAAAGAAACAGCTACACTAGAAGACAACACAAAAGTTACCTCAAGAAGAGGACAAGTACGGATACTCCTGCCGCATGCGCGCCTCGCGCTCCCAAGTCATCTCCTCGACGCCTCTGTGCCTCCACAGTACCTTGACAAAGGGAATCGTCTTGCCCCGCAAGACCTGATCCCTCCGGTCAAGTACTCGAACAAGCTGCTCGACAAACGTCAAGTCTGACTCAAGCTCGATGTCATCTACTCTGATGACATGCGATGGGTCGGAGTGGTACTTCCTCAGCATCGACACGTGAAAGGTCGGGTGTACAACAGACATGTGCTGAGGAAGGTCCAAGCAGTAGGCTACCTCGCCGACCCTCTCTAGGATCTCAAACGGTCCGATGAACCTTGGAGCCAAGTTGCCCCCGCTACCAAACCTGACGGACCCTCTATACGGTGCTGCTCGTAGGAACACACTGTCGCCAACTGCGAACTCAAGCGGTCGTCGCCTCTGATTTGCAAAGCTCTTCTGCCAGCTCTGAGCCGTCAGAAGCCTCTGCCTGATCTGCACTAACCTCTTTGACGACCTCCTGACAATGTCTGGACTAGTGAGTGAAGCCTCTCCAACCTCTGTCCCGCACACTAGGGAACGACACGGCCTACCGTACAACGCCTTGAAAGGTGCTATTCCAAGACTGGACTGGTAGCTGTTGTTGTAGGCGAACTCCACCAAGGGAACGTGCTCCTCCCAGCTGCCTCCTGCGTCGAGGACACATGCTCTCAGTATGTCCTCCAAGATCTGGATCGTCCGCTCCGACTGCCCGTCTGTCTGCGGATGAAACGCCGTACTGAATGTCAGGAGTGTGCCGACTGCCTCCTGGAAGCCCCGCCAGAACCTGCTGGTGAACCTGGGGTCACGGTCTGACACAATAGAAACTAGGACCCCATGTAGTCTGACTACCTTTTCGGACGTACAAACTGCCCAACCTGTCAGTCGAGTCTGTCGTCCGCATAGGCAGGAAGTGCGTCGATTTGGTCAATCGAACAACGATGACCCAAATCGCGTCATCCCCCCTAGGAGATCTCGGTAGCCCGGTCACGAAGTCCATCGTGATGTGCTCCTACTTCCACTCAGCTAGTGGAAGTGGCTGAAGTAACCCCGGAGTCCGCTGGTGCTCTGCCTTGACCTTCTGACAGGTAAGGCAGCGCGATACGAACTCCGTCACTGCCTTCTTCATCACGCGCCACCAGAACTGTCGCCGAAGATCCTGATACATCTTGGTGCCACCGGGATGAACTGCAAAGCGAGAGTGGTGGAACTCTCGTAGGACGTCGTCTCGAAGAAATGGATCTGCTGGAACCGCTACTCTGCCTTGGAACCGTAGCCCTCCGTCTGGCGATACTGCCCAGTCTCCGCCTGTGCCCACTGTGCCCGCTGCTGTGCGTAACTCCTCGAGCTCTGGGTCACTGTGTTGTGCCTCTAACACTCTGGCTAGAACTGCTGGCATACTCTGCACTGCGTAGAGGAAGTTGCTGGATCCCCTATCCTCAAACTCTAGCCCCAATTGACCAGCCGTCTCTAGAGCCTGCCACTGCCGCGCTGACAAGCCTGCAACTGCTGCTTTGGTGTCTCTCACCTGTCTGCTCAGTGTGTCTGCTACGATGGTTGCCTTACCAGGATGGTAATGCAACTCAAAGTCGTAGTCCTCCAGTAGCTCCATCCAACGTTGCTGCCTCAGGTTGAGGTCACGTTGAGTGAAAACGTGCCTCAAACTCTTATGGTCAGAGAAGACAGCAAACTTCTCGCCATAGAGGTAGTGCCGCCAGGTCTTCAGGGCGAAGACCACTGCTGCTAGCTCCAAGTCATGGGTCGGGTAGTTCCTCTCATGGTTCTTCAGCTGGCGAGAACCATAGGAAACTGCGTGGCCCTCCTGCATGAGGACACACCCCAAACCCTCACCGCTGGCGTCGCAGTAGACACTGTAACGAACGCCTCGCTTGGGGACGATTAGCACCGGTGCACTGGTCAACCTGGTCCTCAGCTCCACGAAGGCTCGCTCACAAGCATCATCCCACATGAACGGGACGGCCTTCTGTGTCAGTCTGGTCAATTTTTCGGTGACTCTGGAGAAGTCTCGCACGAACCGCCTGTAGTACCCCACCAAGCCCAGGAAACTGCGAACCTCGAACACTGTCCTCGGTCTCTGCCACTGTACTGCTGCCTCGACCTTGGCGGGGTCGACTGAGATCCCTGTTGCTGACACCACGTGTCCAAGGAACCCCACCTGTGCAAGGCAGAACTCGCACTTGGAAGCCTTGGCATAAAGCCGATGCTCCCGCAGTAGCTGCAATACTGTCGCCAAGTGTCGCTCGTGCTCCGCCTCTGACCGAGAGTAGATGAGAATGTCGTCGACAAACACCACCACGAACTCGTCTAGGAAAGGCCGGAAGATCCTTTGCATGAGATCCATGAACGCTGCTGGTGCGTTCGTCAGCCCAAACGGCATCACCACGAACTCGTACAGACCGTACCGAGTTCGGAATGCCGTCTTCGGGATGTCGCAATCCCGAACCCTAAACTGGTGGTAGCCGGTGCGGAGATCGATTTTCGAGAACATTGAAGATTCTCGTAGCTGGTCAAACAAGTCGTCGATCCTCGGCATCAGATATATGTTCTTCACCGTCACCCTGTTGAGCCGCCTGTAGTCTATGCAAAGTCAAAGGGTACCATCATTCTTCTTTGCGAACAACACTGGCGCCCCCCAGGGAGACATGTTGGAACGGATGAAGCCTCTGCTGGTAAGCTCGTCTAGCTGGGTCCTCAAGTCACTCTGCTGTGCTGGTGCCATCCTGAAAGCTGGGAGAGAGATCTGTGCGGTACCTGGTACTACCATAAGAGCTTGATGCACGTTTTCACCCAACGTGACCTCAACCTGAGGCAGCGACGCTGGATGGAGATACTGGAGGACTACGACTTTGAGTTGCATTACCATCCTGGTAAGGCAAACGTTGTAGCAGACGCGCTGAGCAGAGAGGTGAGAGACACCAGAGCAGCAATAGCAGGGTTGTCAGCGCGACAGTGGCAGGCTCTAGACACAGTGGGCCAGTTGGGGCTCGAGTTTGAGGATCGGAGATCTAGCAGCTTCCTCTATGCAGTGCAGAGTATGCCAGCAGTCTTAGCCAGAGTGTTTGCCAGAGTGTTAGAGGCACAGCACAGTAACCCAGAGCTCGAGGAGTTACGCACAGCAGCGAGTACAGAGGGCGCAGACGGAGACTGGACAGTATCGCCAGACGGAGGTCTACGGTTCCGAGACAGAGTAGCAGTTCCAGCAGATCCAGTTCTTCGAGACTACGTCCTACGAGAGTTCCACCACTCTCGCTTTGCAGTTCATCCCGGCGGCACCAAGATGTACCAGGATCTTCAGCGACTGTTCTGGTGGCGCGGGATGAAGAGGGCAGTGATGGAGTTCGTATAGCGCTGCCTTACCTGTCAGAAGGTTAAGGCAGAGCACCAGCGAACTCCGGGGTTACTTCAGCCGCTTCCACTAGCTGAGTGGAAGTGGGAGCACATCATGATTGGGATGTGAATCCCTTAATCTCTAGTTAATCTTACATTAATCTTTTGATCTAACTTAGTTTAGTTAGCTCTTAAGCTCTTGATTGTTTTCAATATATTGTTATTTATGTTTCTGGATTCTCTCTGCTTGTCTCTCTGTGGGTTCGACCTCTCTTATGCTGTACTACACCGCGACCGCTGTGCTAGACACATTTGAGCGATATCAGATGCCCGGCTAAGTAACAAGAAGACAACAAATAAGGGAAGAACAGAGAGAAACAGAGAACAGAGGAAGACAATAAGCATAGAAGAGAAACAACATCGGAGAGAAGAACTGCAAGGTCAGTTGCACCACTCGGATCGCCGCTGACCACCTCGCCCATCTCACCACCTCACGGCGGCAACGAGTTCATCGACGACATTGAGAGATTGAGACTAGTGCGGGCGTCGGTGATGGCGCAGGGGAGGCTCAGGCGTCGGTGATGGTGCAAATGGCGTTGGTAGCGCGATGGTATGCCTGGCGGTTAGTACGGGCGTCGGGAGCCGCGGGTAGTAGGCCGCGGGCGAAGGGGATGCCATGAGGAGCGAAGAGGTGGAGAAGGGGAGCGGAGGCGAGGCCGGGGAGAGAGAGGGGGGCTAGAGCGGCATAGCGGCGGCAAGGAGTCGGCGCGGAGGGATGACGGTGATGGCAAGGAGGGACAATGGTGGCGTCGAGAGATGAAGCCAGCAGTCGACCCACCTCGCACCTCCCAAGCAGTACCTTAGCTGGCGCCTTCTTTCGGCCATCGCTGGTGTTGCCAACCCCGACGACGGGCTCCGGCATCGCCGCAGCCGCCGCTAGCTCTATCTGGTGTCGACGTAAGCCACTGAGAGAGGTACCACCGTCCTCCCTCCACTGGACCTCACGGGCTTCCAACAAGCATGTGGCGGGATGGCCATCGACGCCCAGCAGCCACCAGCATAGTGGAGCATGCACTTCTCCACTAGCAGGAGGGAAGGGGGAAACGGGGGTAAAACCACCTTTTGTGGCAGGAAACCAAAACCGCTTACGTGTGCGCACGTGAGTGGTTTCCCGTCAAGTTATAATAACGGAGTTGGAACTAAATTTCACTTAATTTATAACTTGATGGTATCAAATTGAAAATCCCAAACATGGTGGTACCAAAGTGCATTTGTGGGAAAGTGATTGGTACCGGAATACAAAAATCCCTAGAAATAACATCATACACAACACAAATTTAACAATTTATTATATCACATATGAGAATTAGAGTAAATAATAAAATATATTTCTAAATCAAGCATCTTTCATCAATAAATATCACAATTTCATTATCATGACATAAATCAAGGAGGTATAATATTGGTTATCTGGAAAAAAAATATGAGCATGAAATTTATGAATGCTACCCCCAACTTAAATCTAATTGTCCTCAATTACACTAAGTCATAAAAATAAATCAAGGAATAAAGGGAAGAGATAACCATAATGAACGCCACAAAAATAGATTTATTTCTCTTCCAATTTAAGGTTAGCAATCCTCCACCAATATTTCAATTATAAACCACAGAAAATAAGAGGTACAAAGAATGAAAACTCCCCAAAAAATAAATATACACCACCCCTATCTGATCAGAATCCAAATATATTTACCCATGCCAATAAAAGAAGTACCTTTCCAAAAGATCAGGAAAAATAGCAAAGAAATTTACTAGAAAAATACAGAAGGCAATAAATTCATGTAAAATTTTGGGAAAGTCTTGATAAGTCACTAATTATTCATAATTAAATCCCTTAAATTACCTTTGTTAGACTAAGAGTAGGTGTATTTGATATCCTATTGTTTGCTTTCAGGTTTAAGTAGGATATGATAAGAAATACAAGAAAGTTTGCCAAAAATCAGTAAATTCTGCAAAAAGACTGCTCCGTTGACTGTTTGGAAATAAATCATCTGAAATTCTATACAATTCCAAATATTCGGAAATGCTGGGATATGAAAGAAGACTTCAAGATATACAACATTCATGTTGAAGACATTCCGTACACATTGGCATAAGTTGTGAAGCAAAGTTGGATCTATGAAAGTTGAAATTTGATAAAGGCTGAAATTAATTAATGACGTGACAGTGAAGACCTAGTCAGACCGACTTGAGCGATGGATCGGATTTGAGTCCGAGCGGTCGCTCCGATGACGTCATCAACGCGAAATTTAGGGAAATTAGAGTTTATGTTCAGTTATAACTCCTAATTCTGAGATTAAGAGTTTCTATTATATAAAGGAGTTATTCCAGCCGAAAATATCATCTTTTTGACAATCTTTGGAGAAGGAAAAAGAAGGCGGCGAGGATGTGGATGGTGACAGCTTCCAATTCCAACCCGATGGCTTTCATCCAAAAGCTGAGTTCCTAATTCTTGTATTTAGGAATATCATGAAACCCTAGTGTAGATTTGATTTTTCTTTAGTTTGATTCTTGTAAACTTTTCGTTGCATGATCTCATAAATACAGTTTTATTGTTAATAGAGTTGAAGAAACAGAGTTCCCTTGATGTACTTTCAGTCCTACATGATTTCAGTGATTGATTGTAGAGATTTATGAGATGGTTTTCATGAAGTTATTGGTTTGCCTTTGAGATAAGCTATGCTACGCGAAGAGAGTTTGTGCCAAGGTCATTAGGAGTAGTATAATTTAATGTAATCGTAGGACCAAAGACAATTTATGCTAAGCAAAGATAGGTTATGCCGTTGGAAACATTAATTTTATTTTAGGGATTCATGTGAGCTTGTCGCCATATGATCCATAATGTTGAGAAAAGGGAACAAGATGATAACTAGAGAAGACTAATAATGAAACTAGGGCGAATTGAGTAATTCCTAAGTAACTACTCCATTGATTCAAATTAATCAACATTTTATTTCTTTTCTTTATTAGTTTAGATAACTCTATTCTATCTTTGATTCTTTTCCTTAGTTTTAGGTTTCGAGAATTGATTTTAATTTCCAACGTTTTCCCTCATAGGTAACAAGCATGCTAATCTTAGACTCCTTAACTCGGCTTGTTCCCTCATAGGTAACTTCAAGTTTTTCCCATATCTCCTTAGCCGTTTTACATGCAGAAATTCTATTGAATTCATCAGGGCTAAGGGCACAAAATAGAAAGTTTTTAGCCTTGGCATTTACTTGAAGTTTCCTAAAATCAGCAGGTGTATATTCATTCTTAGCTTTTGGAACTTCTTTTCCCTCAATGTTTTTTAAAGGGATAGAATCTCTATCTTCTATTATCAACCATGCATCATAGTCCATGGATTGAATGAAAATTTCCATTTTGGTTTTCCAATAGGTGTAATTTATTCCATTAAAGTAGGGTGGCCTATTGGTAGATTGTCCCTCTATGATTTCCATCTTGATTTAGGATCCTCTAAGGGTTGTTACACCACAAAAATAGAGACCTACCTCTGATACCAATTGAAGCTCTAAGAGGGGGGGTTTATCTTAGGCTTTATACGTTAAAATCAATTAAGGAAATCAAAATAGGAGGAGTCTAATTAAACCATATGCTTGCTAAGGATAAGAGTAGATAATAAACATTTAAACAAGGGATATGAGATGAGAGTTAGAGAGATTGCATCAGATTTATAGTGGTTCGGCAAACCTTGCCTACGTCCACTTCACTCAAGGTCATCCTTGAGGTTCCACTACTTGCAAGACCTCTTACAAGTTGTCCACCAAGCTTCCGGGTGCTTGGGAACCTATCCTCCAAGCTTACGGGTGCTTGGCAACCTTACAATCACTCTAATATCTCTCTAAGATATTTCTCTCAAAGTCTACTTCACACTTGAAGTAGTTTTACAAAGGTTTAGCTCACTAATAAGAGATAAAAACTTGCTAGAATATGATTACAATAATCTCTTAGCTCCCTCTAAGTCCCAGCCAAGTTTGCTACAACTTCCCTTTTATAGCTGAGCTTCAAAGCCCTCCAAATAGCCTCCCAACGGCTAGTTTCTGTTCATGCAACGGCTCTTTAACGGCTCTTTTCTGGGCTCACGGTCGACCGTCGCATCGTCCGTGATATCGTCCGCCAGGCTTTCCTTGAGCCACGGTCGATCCACCTATCGACCGTAAAGCCTCACGGTCGACCGTCCCATCGACCGTGATATCGTCCGTAAGGCTCTGTTGCGAAAACCGCTTCCAAGGGTCGATTCACCGATCGACCGTCGCTCCTTTGAGCCAAGTCACATAAGCCACGGTCGATCGGTCCATCGACCGTCAGCCTATTTTCGCAAGAACAACTTTCGCGGTCGATCCACGCATCAACCGCCATTCCCCACGGTCAATCCATGCATCGTCCGTCGCATCGACCGTTAGTACAAAAACTCATTAAATATGATTTTAATGCTTTCCAAATTAAAGGATAATAATATTAAATCATTGTTTTATCATCAAACATATATTGACATCATCAAAAAAATATTTGGGCTACCAGGATCGACGATGTAACCTCGTCGCCGGAGGACGGGAAGGGTATAGGAAGAATCGTAGATGCTTGAGGAGGTCTCTGGTAAGCTCTGATCGAAGAATCGAGGTCTCAAGGTGACTGATCGGAGGTGAACGGCTCGGAGGAAGACAATCGCCGGAATTGGATTCCGATGATCGGAGCTCCAATCAAGGATGGCAAGGGGTGAGGAAGGATCGTGGAGGCATGGGTAACGGTCCTATGGTGCTGGATTGATGAATTGAGCTTCCAGACGGTGGAATGAAGGTAGTCGAAGCGGTGGTTTCGTCGGAGCTTGAAGCCGATGATCCCGACGGCAATGAAGGGCTTTGATGGTGGCGGAAGCGTCGTGGAGGTGGAAGGAAGCTTTTGGAGGTGTTTGGGAGCGGTGAACGGCTGCGGGTGATGGTGAAGACGATGGCCGAGGGCCTCGCTGGCGTCGGAGGAGAAGGTTTCGAAGGAAGAGGAGGACAGAGTTAAATAGGTGGAAGGTTGGCGGAGGTTATGGTACTGGTTTGGAGAGATGAGGGCGGCCGGAGAGACGGCGATGGGCGGTGGGTGGCGACGGCTCGGGGACGGGCCGACGAGCCGGGACAACGAGCCGCGATCACACAACAGAGCGGAAGGAGAGAGGAAAAACAAGGAAATGCAAGAAAAATCCGAAACAAAATAGAAAAATACATGGAAAAAATTCTAAAAATTATGAAAAATTCTAAAAATTAAGAAAAATCCTAAAAACTAAAAAGAACTCCTAAAAACTGGGTTGCCTCCCAACAAGCGCGTAATTTTACGTCTTTCGCTAGACGTCCCAAAAAACATAGTGATTGCCTGGATCCGTCAAGATAACGGACTCAATAATATCTCCATGTTGAATGTCCTCAACATAAGGTTTCAATCTATGCCCATTAACTTTAGTGATCTCATTTGTGCTTGGGTCCTGAATTTCTACGGCACCATGTGAGAATACTTGTGTGATAATATAGGGTCTAGTCCACCTTGACCGTAGTTTACCTGTGATAAAACAACCAAACTTTCTGTCCGACGACAAGGGTTTTCGTTGAAATATGCTTATCATGAAAAGCCTTGGTCCTATCTTTGTAAATTTTGGAGTTTATATAAGCATCATTGCGAATTTCCTCGAGTTCAACTATGCTCAATTTTCTGTGTGCGGTTATTGATAAGTCACAGATTATATATAATTAAACCCCTTAAATTACCTTTGTTAGGCCTAGAGTAGTTGTATTTGATAGCTTGTTAGTTGATTTCAGGTTTAATCATGCTTTGAGAAGAAATACAAGGAATTCAGCTAAAAAGATGAATTTATATTATAAAAACTGTTTTGTTGCCTGTCAGGAGAATATTCTCCAGAAATTCTTTATAAGTCCAAATATTCTGGAAAGTTAGTACGTGATAGAAGACTCAGAGATGGACAACTTTCATGTTGGACACTTGACGAGATTCCATACAGATTAATACCAGTTTGGAAGACTATGAAGATATACAGCTGTTGGAAACTGGTCCGTCGATGTTCAGAATAATATTCGTCAAATATTCCCTATAACTCTAAATATTATAAACTCTTCGGGATATGATAGAAGACTTAAAGATCTAAAACTTTCCTGTTGAAGACTGTGAGGCCCGCTGGGTCTACCGTGGGACAAGATGCCTGCGCCCGGAGGGCGGGGCTGAGTCGGGTAGCCGGGTAAGCAATCCCACAACGCCTGGGTATGGTTCGGGGTTCGATATAAGTATATAGTAAACCCTTAATAAACACAATGCGTTTTAAAGCCGTGCTGGCAGTGATCCGCCAGAAAACTCCAAGCTTAAGCGTGCTTGACCTGGAGTAGTCACACGAAGGGTGACCTACTGGGAAGTTTTCCCAGATTTCTGCGGTGAGCCAAAAGCGGACAATATTGTGTCGGGTGGGGCCCTCGGGTGGATCCTGGTCGGACCGGGTGCCCGTGGGCCGGGGCCCAGTGGAGGGCCGGGGTGTTACAAAGACGTTCTCAGATTCCAATCCAATTAGCGCCCGAATTGAGTTAAAGTCGGAATCCTGAATAGGAGTTGAAATACGAAAAGAGGATAGTCAAAGTTTAAGTCTAGATAGGACTCTTAAGTCAATGTTTAGGGTTTCCTTATTTAAAAGGCCTTTTTCAGCCGAATTTCTCATCTTTTTGACAATCTTTGGAGGAGGAAGAAGAAGATGGAGAGGATGTGGATGGTGACAGCTTCTTATTCCAACCCGATGGCTTTCATCCAAAAGATGAGTTGCTAATTATTGTACTTAGGATTATTCATGAAACCCTAGTGTAGTTTTGGTTTTTCTTTAGTTGGATTCTTGTGAACTTCTCGATGCATGATCTCTGAATATGGTTTTATAGTTAATAGAGTTGAAGGAACAGAGTTCCTTCGATGTATTTTTAGTCCTACATGATTTCTGTGATTGATTGTAGAGATTTATGAGATGGTTTTCATGAAGTTATTTGTTTGCCTTTGAGATAAGCTATGCTACGCGAAGATAGGTTGTGCCATGGTCATTAGGAATAGTATAATTTAAGGTAATCTTAGAACCAAAGACAATCTATGTCAAGCAAAGATAGGTTATGCCGTTGAGAACATTAACTTTATTTTAGGGATTCATGTGAGCTTGTAGCCATATGATCCATAATGTTGAGAGAAGGAAACAAGATGATAACTAGAGAAGACTAATAACGAAACTACGGCGGATTGAGTAATTCCTAAGTAACTACTCCATTGATTCAAATTGATCAACCTTTTATATTTTTTATTTATTAGTTTAGATAACTCTATTCTATCTCTGATTCTTTTCCTTAGTTTTAGGGTTTTGAAAATTGATTTCAATTTCCAACGTTTTCCCTGTGGATCGACTCCCGACTTCACCGCTATTTCTACATAGTAGTGTAGTGATTGAATAAGGATTATAAATTTATATTTGATTGAGTTTGCAAAATTTTAACGATAACGTTTGTGAACGATCAATTTTTGGCTCCGTTGCCGGGGAATTCGACGGTTAACTAATTGATTTTCTCTTAACTCGTTTTCTTTACTTAGTTAGGTTTTTATCTTTCTTATTTTTCCCTTTATTTATTTTACATTTTTTTTAGGATTTTTCTGACAATTTTTTGGAATTTTTGCAGCATTGGAACGGATTTTTTTTTGAAGGAAGGACCTCCCCCGCGGCTTGGAGCGATCGGTCGGGCCCCATACCGACCGATCGGAACTGTGCAGTGAGGTAAGTTTTCTAAATTCAAAATTTTTTGTTTCAATCGTTGTTTTCTGGATTTTGTCGTATCCTCCGAATCTTCTGTTCTCGTTTTCTCTTTCTTATATATGATCTTGCATACATGGCCGAATATTATATGCCGCCGGGTGATTCATCGTGGGATTATCGCATGCCCTCGACATATACACCTGCTTACAATAATGACACATATGGTTTCTCAAATCCGACATATAATTCACATTCATATCCTTATAATTCGAATTTTAGAAATCATACAAACCCTAATTGGCAATTTGAAGGTTATCAACCTCCTAACGTTCAACCGTGGAACATAGAAACACCGGCCCAAAATTTTGAACCTAGTTTTGGACAACAATATCCTTCACAAGCATCCTCTAACCCGACTATGAACACAGTCATGACTATTGCAAATTTGAGTTCTAGCATGAATAACATGAATGCAAACATTACTGCTAGCATGGCTGAGCTTAAGACTGAGCTTAAGAGCGAAATTGCTTTGATAAGAAATGATGTTAATTCGCATGCTCAATCTATATCCAAAATGGAGACACAAATAGAACAACTAGCCCACATGGTTGATTCGTATTATGAGAATGGGGATTATGTGGATGATTCTATTCCTCTTGTTAATGATGACAATGCTTGTGATACTTTGTCAGTTCATGATGCTATTAATAATGTTTTACCAGCGGCTGAAAATATTGTTTTGCCAACTTTGGATAATACAGTTGATGATGTTGATGAATGCTATCCGGTTGTACATTCTGGGCCTTATATGTATTTCGGTCATTCTTATGAAGCAAGTCTTTTTGATAATAGTGATGATGAGGGTTGTTATGCTAAATTGTCGATTGTTCATGATGAGTTGAATGATGATAATCTGTCTATTTCCAATAATCATAATGACGATGAGCACATTAGTGAGACCCTCTATCAGGAACCTCAAGTTGAACTTCTACATGATGAGTTGAATGATGATGATGTGCATATTAGTGATAAACATAATGAGGATGAGAGTGTTAGCAATATTCCTTGTTTAGAGCATCAAGTTGAGATTCTACCTTTAATATCATCCCCATTAGTTGAACTTTGTGAGGAGGAGAACCTTGTTATGAGTGAAGACTATGCCAATTCCTATCGTCCTTTCATCAAAGATCGTATCAAAATTTCCAATTATATGTTTGTTAAGGACTTTTGTTTATTCTTTGATCAAGCATGTTTGCATACCTTCACCATGATCCGGGCCATGTATTTCTTCACATGGAACCATCGGCCTCCTAAATCTTATTTTCGGAACGTCTAGCGAAAGACGTAAACTTACGCGCTTTCTGGGAGGCAACCCAGTTTTTAGGATTTTTCCTTAGATTTTTAGAATTTTATTTAATATTTACGATTTTCCCCTGATTTTTAGGATTTTCCCCATATTTTTTTGGAATTTTTCTCCACCTTCTTCCTATGTTTCCTTATTTTCCGCTGGATTTTCTCTCTCCTCGCCCACTGTTCCTCATCGTCCCGGCTCGATCGGCTTCACCGGCTCGTCCTCGGGCCGTTACCCATTGCCGCCCGTCGCCACCTCTCCGGCCATCCCCAACCCTCCAAACCTTCACCAAAACCTCTGCCATACTCGTACCTCTTCATCCAAGGTCTTCTCGTCCCTCAGAACCCTCTCCTTCGACGCCGGTGAGCCCCTCCGCTTCCAGCGGCCGTCGTCTTCACCGCCATCCACGGCCGTTCACCGCCACAAAACACCTCCAGAACCTTCCTCCGATCACCACGAACCTTCCACCTCCATCAAAACCCGACCTTGCTGCCGGGATCATCGGCTTCAACCTCCGACGAAACCACCTATCCGACCACCATCAAGCCGCCGGCTGGAAGCTCAATTCATCCATCCTCCACCATTAGACAGTTCCCCACACATCCACTAACCTTTCTCCACCATTACTAGCCTCAATTAGAGCATGGATCCCCGGATTTCATCTCCGACGACCCCTACCGCCGGCGAGCTCTTATCCACCGACTGAGGCATTGTTTCATCGATCAGACGCTACTGGTGCGTTCCTTGATCTTCCACGACTCTATCCCCACCAGTCCCGTCCTCCGGCGACGATGTTTTGCCGTTGATCCTTCGCCGGCGAGTTTCAGCCGTCCGATTGTTGCTGAACATGACCCAGGTGCTATAGTGATTAGATTTTTGATTGGTCGGTATAGATCTTCAATCAGGACCATGCTGAGCATTCTTTGATCTTCTAGACGTCCTAGAGCAACCTCCGGTGTTTAATTCTCCTTATTTTCGTCGATTTTATTTCTGATCTCGCCGCGGATGGCCGCCGTGTGTGTGATGATGTTTTATACGGATGCTAACTGATGGTTGCCCTGCTTGGATATTTTGGTCATTTATTTCCTTATCTGTGATGTCTAGAAGATTATTTTTGATATGTTATCTCCTTTACTATTTATCTGTACGTGTTATATTTTTATGTGATGAATGTTTGTACAGATTAATATATCATGAAAATACAAAGCAGACTCTGTCGAAATTTTCTATGATTCTAATACCTTTTTGAACTTTTATTAGTTATATTTGATTCTTTTTGGAAAGGTATATATTTTTGTAACAGGGTATGGTGGGGAGGGAAGTATTTATTCAATGATGGCGGTGCCTAGACAAAAAATGGAAGAGAGAGAAATCTATTTCTGAAGCATTCATTATGGTTATCTCTACCATTTATCCTTTGATTTATTTTTATGACTTAGTGTAATTGGGGACGATTATATTTAAGTTGGGGGGTAGAATTCTAGGAATTCATGCTTATTATATTTCTGGTAACCAAATATTATACATCCCTTGAATTTTGTCAAAAGAATGAAATTATGATATGATTTGACAAAGGTGCATATTTTAGAAATTTATCTTATGAATTATTCTGAGACTTTTATGCCATATAAGAGATAGTAAATTGTTGCTATGCATGATCTTATTTCTATACTTTAACACTTTTACCATGATCTAAGGATAGCTTGACATATCCTAATGCACATTTTCACTTCCACATGTTAAGGGGTTGATATTAGATTCTAAGCATGATACTAGGATAGCTTTACAATTCTATGTCATGACACAAAAAATACATGAACACATGCAATTATCTGAGTATGCGGGGAAAAAAAATAAGAGAAGAAAAAGGATTTTCAAGTTAGTAACCGGGCAGTGTGCCTAACCAGCGTGGTGTTCGCGTAAAACGGTTGAATTTCCTGAAGAAAAAGAAGAAAAAAATGGATTTTCAACTTAGTAACCGGGCAGTGTGCCTAACCAACGTGGTGTTCGCGTAAAACAGTTGAAATTCCTGCAGAAAAAAAAGAAAACAAAAGAAAAATGAAAAAAAAAACAGAGATTGTTATGTGATAAGTGGAAAATATGTGCTTGAATATGATTGTGATCTTGAATAGTTGAAGTGTTTAGATATAATTGAGGCTCTGAAGCATGTGGAACCCTATTCACACACAGGAGTGTTAAAGTTATTTTTAATTATGATTAAATATGTTGAAGTGTTGGAAATATGTTATGACATGTTTTGATTTACTATGTTTTTATGCGACTATGAGTTGAAGGGTATATTTATGGATATTAGTTCTATTTCATGCATTAGAGTTGATGACTATTATAATTGATTTCAAATGATATATTCAAGGGAATGTATAGATGTTTGTGGGTGTCATCCCTGAAAACCCTCAGGAGACTATAAACTCATCCACTGGGGTAACCCAGGGGTTAAAAGGCTTGTTGCACATGCTAAGTGCAATCGTGAGACTTACGAAAGTGGCTAGTTAGATTTATTGCTTTTTTTTTATCTTTTCTTTGCTCGAGGACTAGCAAAGTGTAAATTGGGGGGTGTGATAAGTCACAGATTACATACAATTAAACCCCTTAAATTACCTTTGTTAGGCCTAGAGTAGTTGTATTTGATAGCTTGTTAGTTGATTTTAGGTTTAATCATACTTTGAGAAGAAATGCAAGGAATTCAGCTAAAAAGATGAATTTATATGATAAAGACTGTTTCGTCGCCTGTGAGGAGAATATTCCCCAGAAATGCTTTATAAGTCCAAATATTCTGGACATTTAGTACGTGATAGAAGACTCAGAGATGGACAACTTTCATTTTGGACACTTTGCGAGATTCCATACAGATTAATAGCAGTTTTGATGACTATGAAGATATACAGCTGCTGAAAACTGGTCCGTCGATGTTCAGAAGAATATTTGTCAAATATTTCCTATAACTCTAAATATTATAAACTCTTCGGGATATGACAGAAGATGTGACGATCTAAAACTTTCCTGTTGAAGACGTTCTCAATTGCAATCCAATTAGCGCCCGCATTGAGTTAAAGTCGGAATCCTGAATAGGAGTTGAAATACGAAATGAGGAAAGTCAAAGTTTAAGTCTAGATAGGACTCTTAAGTCCAAGTTTAGGGGTTCCCTATTTAAAAGGCCTTTTCCAGCCGAATTTCTCATCTTTTTGACAATCTTTGGAGGAGGAAGAAGAAGACGGAGAGGATGTGGATGGTGACAGCTTCTTATTCCAACCCGATGACTTTCATCCAAAAGATGAGTTGCTAATTATTGTACTTAGAATTATTCATGAAACCCTAGTGTAGTTTTGGTTTTTCTTTAGTTGGATTCTTGTGAACTTCTCGATGCATGATCTCATGAATATGGTTTTATTGTTAATAGAGTTGAAGGAACAGAGTTCCCTTGACGTATTTTCAGTAGTACATGATTTCTGTGATTGATTGTAGAGATTTATGAGATGGTTTTCATGAAGTTATTGGTTTGCCTTTGAGATAAGCTATGCTACGCGAAGATAGGTTGTGCCACGGTCATTAGGAGTAGTATAATTTAAGGTAATCGTAGGACCAAAGACAATCTATGCCAAACAAAGATAGGTTATGCCGTTGGGAACATTAATTTTCTTTTAGGGATTCATGTGAGCTTGTAGCCATATGATCCATAATGTTGAGAGAAGGAAACAAGATGATAACTAGAGAAGACTAATAACGAAACTAGAGCGGATTGAATAATTCCTAAGTAACTACTCCATTGATTCAAATTGATCAACCTTTTATCTTTTTTATTTATTAGTTTAGATAACTCTATTCTATCTCTGATTCTTTTCCTTAGTTTTAGGGTTTTGAGAATTGATTTCAGTTTCCAACGTTTTCCCTGTGGATCGACTCCCGACTTCACCGCTATTTCTAGCTAGTAGTGTAGTGATTGAATAAGGATTAGAAATTTATATTTGATTGAGTTTGCAACGTTTTAACGACAACGTTTGTGAGCGATCAATTTTTGGCGCCGTTGCCGGGGAATTCGACGGTTAACTAATTGATTTTCTCTTAACTCGTTTTCTTTACTTAATTTTTTTTCTTTCTTATTTTTCCCTTTCTTTATTTTACATTTTTTTTAGGATTTTTTCTGACATTTTTTTGAAATTTTTGCAGCATTGGAACGGATTTTTTTTGAAGGAAGGACCTCCCCCGCGGCCTGGAGCGATCGGTCGGGCCCCATACCGACCGATCGGAACTGCGCAGTGAGGTAAGTTTTCTAAATTCAAAATTTTGTGGCATTTGATCACGGCATGAAAGGTTTTCAGTTTGTTGGCAACGAAGACAGGTCTTACAGAAGGCATAGGAATCTTTGAATATAGAAGGCCAATAAAAACTGCATTGCAAAAGTTTTGCAGCAGTTTTCCTTGCAGAGAAGTGAGCACCACACGCAAGCGTATGACAAAACGTTAAAATATCATGGATTTCAGGTTCTGGAACACATCGTCGAAAAATCTGATCGGAACAATATTTAAAAAGCTCAAGGTCTTCCCAAATATAATAACGAATCTTAGAGAAGAATCTATCTTTCTTGTCTTTTAGACCAAGAGTCCGGGATTTTTCCCGAAACAAGATAATTGACTATGTGTGCGTACCAGGGCTGCGAGATGCGAGTTATCTGAAAAAGATCCTCGTCTGGAAAAGAAGCACTAACAGGGACCCTATCAGTGATGTGTTCCAAAGGAAGGCATGAAAGGTGATCAGCAACAACATTCTCAGACCCCTTCTTATCCCTTATCTCTATGTCAAACTCTTGCAAAAGCAAGATCCATCTAATCAATCTAGGTTTCACAAATTTTTTAGCTAAAGATACCGCAAAGCGCCGTGATCAGTGTATATCAAGATTTTAGAACCTAAGAGATAGGGTCTGAACTTCTCTAATGCGAATATTACAGCTAATAATTTCTTTTTCGTTGTAGTGTAATTCAATTGTGAGTCAGAAAGAGTCTTACTAGCATAATAAATCACATGAGGACTTTTATTCACCCGCTGTCCAAGAACAGCTCCTAACGCCGAATCAGAAGCGTCGCACATGAGTTCAAAAGGTAACGAGTAATTAGGCGCATGAACTATGGGAGCAGAAGCTAAAAGGTCACGGATTGTTTTGAAAGCATTTAAACAAGCATCATCGAAGACAAAAGGAGTGACGTGCTGTCGCAGGCACTCAAAAATAAAACCAATACTCTTTAAGATAAATGTAGTAGTGCGAGTACGAGTCGATCCCACGAAAAGTGTCTAATATAAGTTTTGTGCTATGTGAACAAAGATGGCGGGTTTTGAGTAAAATGAAAACAATAAAGAAATAATCTAAAGTGAAGAATCGAATTGAATCAAGAGAACAAACCTTGGTCTAAGTCAACATCCACCATCGGAATCCAACAACTGATCATCGATGCAAGTATATATCAATTCATACTATAAATATTCACCGTTCGAATTAAATTCGAATTTCTTCTCAATCATAGTTAATTAGAAACAAGCGATCTAATCAACCCTAACTACTAAACAACCTAAGACATGCGCTGTAGATTTAATCTAGTAGCAGCCTTAAGAATAGGGAGATCGATGAAGTTCAACAACACAAGCACAAGCGGTTGCATTTAATCTAGTCGAATATTCTTCCTAAGGTCTATTAATTTCTGAAACACAGTAAATCAATAGATCTCAGTTGCTTCGCAGATTAGAGGAATCAAACAATTACGGATTTGATATCCAACCTAGCATTAGATCATAATGAATAATAAACTAGTAGGCCTCCTAGCAATTAGACAAGACAATCATGAAGATTTAATCTCAGAAGAACATTCAATACTCAAATATAAACTGAACAATAAAAATAGATTAGATCTCACAGTTTCATTGATTCCGAGGTTTTAGTCTCCTCGACCAAGAATTAAGGTTTAGCCACGCAAGACCATCACGAACAATCCAATCCTTTAAAGAAGAAAGAAGAACCCTAAAAATATCAAAGAAATAGAAAGGAGTAGCCAAAAACCTCTAGAATTCGCCCCCCTTAATCCCTAAAAAGAACCCTATTTATAGCCCATAAGTTTCCCATCCTCGGATTTGATATGAATCGTTGAATTTCTTCACTGGAAAAGTAGGATCGATCCCTCTATCGGTGTCGGATCGATCCTTCTCATCGAAATCTTCAATTTTTGGGTACGCCCAAGTCGGATCGATCTTACCGTGGGTGTCGGATCGATCTTCTAAGTAGGATGGATAGTAGGATCGATCGGACTGTGTACAGCTGAAAAGTATGTGTTCTGTCAGGTTTCTGCATAGACGGATCGATCCTATTAGGGAGACGGATCGATCGGACTTTCCAGAGTATTTACTGTTCTGCCATCCAGACTGCGCCATCGGTACTAAAATTGTCGTTACTTCCTCGAGGAAACTCTGAATCACGAACCGTAAAATTCTCAAGAAACTAGACTTCAAGAGCTTTCCATTCATATATGAAACATCATCTGGTTCTTCATTAGCAGGTACAGTTTAATCTTGAAAGTTGATCCAAATACTCTTCTTCTTTTCGTACTTAAGGACTTCAATTGCATCCTAAATCAAAATATAAGAATAATGAGTGTATTTAGGTACCAAATAAGCACAGGAGACTAAGTATTAAGAGATAAAAATATAACATTATGCATCATCATCAAATTCCCCTACACTTAGCTTTTGCTCGTCCTCGAGCAAAATTAAAATTCACTCTACTCAAAATCAAGGTTGCAACGCCATCAACAAAGAACAATCAAACTCTTCACAACTCATAACATATCATGAACAACATTTTTAGACAACTTAAAAATCAATCAGTATGCATTTTCACTTGAATAAGGAGCAAACCAAATAAGTAGACCCTCACGGAAATTAACACTGAACTCTCATGTGTTTGAAGGGTATGTATTTCACTCAAATTCATTCCAATAAAACTGATCTACCATAAGCTTGCATATCTTCTCATTCTCCACCACTAGAATCACATGCATAACACGGATCATGAGGACTTTCAAGGGTTGTAACGGGGTTTAGGGTCAAGGTGAGAAATATTTGGGAATGTAGCTCAAAAGCCAATGGAACTAATGGAGCAAAAATGCATTAATAATACATGTATAACCAATCACTCCATTCAAGAACTTCTTCAATATGACTTTAAAGCACTCACACCATGTAGCATTTTTTGTAGAAATCATACATAACCATACCCCTTTTCTCGGAGTATTAGGAGGATTCAAAACCTCAAAACCACATTTTGTACCATGAGAAACAGTTTCCTCTTTCATTTTTTTCATTCTTTTCTTTCTATTCTTTTTCTGATTTTTTTTTAGAGACAGTAGAACTCATAAATTGCGAATGAAAACATGATCCATGTTCCAATTTTTCAATCACAACCATACCACCAATCCAAACACCCCCACACTTGAAACTTGCACACCCATACATATCATAATGATGATCAATGCTCCACTAGTCCTATAGCTTGGGTATCGGCATTGTTTTTCAGGTTTAAAGCTTATAATGTGGGTTAACAATGAAGTCAATAAAGCTCAAAGGTGTTTAGCAAAAGGAAAAAGTAATTGCAAGGTAGGCTATTTGGCTTATGTAGCTTATAACAAAGATGGCCTTAATCATGTTCATGTATACATGTGTCAATGTGACCTCAAATAGAATCAAAGCAAGTTCTAGAGAAACAAATCCATGGAAGAATATCTCTCATGAAAGAAAATAGTGAGACTGATATGAATGTGTCAGTCTAAAGGCTCAAAATCTCACCAGCTTTTGTCTACTAAATTTAGTCACTACTATCTCAAGGAAAATAACTCAACTAATTAATTCCATGTCGCAAGATTACTCATTCAATCATGTTATGAATATGTCAAGCTTCTTTAATTCTTTCTCATGGCATATGCAACCTAGATCTCCTCCCCCACACTTGAAACTAACATTGTCCCCAATGTAAGGTGGAATGCAAAGAAAAGGAAAAAAAAAACTAAAATGGAAATGCGAAAATAAAAAGAGAAAGGAATGAACTCCCCTTGAGTTGCCTCCCAAGCAGCACCTTTGTTTGTCATTGGCTCGAATTCATGCTTCTTCCTTGAATATTGTGGGAGTTGCAAAACTTTGAATTTCCATGATCACCATGGCTGGGCGAATTCTTCAAGTATGATAGGGAATGCTCGATCACCTAAAAACAAAAGCAAAGCAAAGCAAAAACAAAAGCAACATGCAAGCACACAACCTAAAAATAATTCAAGCATGCTCAAGCACACAATAAAGTAAATAAAGCCAACTACACCACTCTATACAATATAGAGAATTTTAAATCGTGCCCTTGGTGGACGTTCTATAGCACGATGGGATGCAAAATCACTGGGTGCTATAATCTGAATATTTAACCTCAGTAGTGCCACCAAGGTTAATTTAGCATATGAACCCAAGTGGCAAATTTCAACAATGTGAACTAGCTTTTCCATACTAACACCAGTAAACAAGATAGCTAGATCTCTCAAACAAAAATACATGTCATCCAGGTGATCAGGAAGAAAGGAGTCAACATTATGCTCAAATATAATCGAATCATCCATTGACTTATTAATAATGTCGTCGTTCGGATTGTCAAGGATGTCAAGATCACATGATCGAAAATAAATCCGTCGAGATATGAAAATATCTACTAAGGTCATCTCCTTTTTAACCACTAATGAAGATGAAATAGTCACAGGAAATATACCTCGAGGCGTAATAGGAATGCTTTCAACTTCAATCGGAGGAGGTTCGTCGAATAAATGCTCCTGGTATTCTCGGCAGTCGACCGAATCTTCCTAGCGATTGTCTAGCCAAGACTGGACAAGTTCTTCATCTGCCTTCTCTAGACACTTCCCCGAAGCATCTCTAACTGTAGCTTTCAATTCCGTCACATCAATAGAATAAACATGACAATCATTAGTAGGACACTTCTTGGCATCATATATTTCAAACATAACAATTTCACCATCAAATTCCATGGTAAGTGTACCACTACGCATATCTATCTTAGTATTGGATGTCTTTAAGAATGGTCTTCCCAACAAAATAGGAGTACTATGATCATCATTCTCCATATCAAGTACATAGAAATCAGCAGGGAAAACTAAATCATTGACTTGCACAAGAATATCTTCAACAACACTTTTAGGATAGGCGTTAGACCTGTCAGCCAATTGAATCACAACACCAGTTTCATTCAAAGGCTCAAGTTTTAAAGAAGAATATATAGAATATGGCATGACATTGATAGAAGCTCCTAGATCTAACATGGCCTTCTCAAATTTGGTGTTACCAATTGTACAAGGGATAGTAAACATACCTGGATCTTTACACTTTGCAGGAATTTTTCTTTGAAGAATTGCAGAAACATTTTCACCTACTCTCACCTTCTCACATCCTTTAAGTTTCTGTTTCCTCTTAATTGTACACAATTATTTCAAGAATTTAGCATAACGAGGTACTTGTTTAATAGCATCTAAGAGTGGAATATTTACCTCGCATCGGCGAAAAGTCTCATATAGATCTGAATTCTTCTTATATCTTCTTGATTCTGTTAAAGCTTGAGGAAAAGGAGGTACAGGTTTATAATTAGAAAGAGGTGGAAACTTACATTTAGGTACGTCATCGTCATCGGAAAAGTCTTTGTCCGCGACAATGTCTTGCTCTTTTCCTTGCGGTGATGATGCAGGAACTTCCTTTACTAGAGTCTCAACTTCTTTACCACTTCTCAAAACAATTGCACTTGCATTTTCTCTTGGATTTATTACCGTTTGAGAGGGTAATTTTCCTGAACTTTGTGCCTCTAGCTTGCTAATTGCAGTCGCCATCTGGCCCACCTGATGTTCCAAACCTTGAATACTGGCATTTGTCTCCTGTTGAAATTGCAAAGTATCAGTAGCAAGAGATTTAACTATATCTTCTAAAGACATACCAGAATTAGAAGTTGGGTTTGGTTGTTGTCTCGGGGGGTATGGCGGTCTATATTGTTGATATTGCTGGCCACTTGGACGGAATTGAGTTGCGGGCTGATTTACTTGTGGATTCTCATAATTAAGATTGGGGTGATCCCTCCATCCCGGATTATACGTGTTTGAATATGGATCATACTTCCTTTGCGGTAGCCCAGGGAAACTACCCGTTGCATTTACTTGTTCACTGGGCTCCTCTTGAAGAGTTGGGCACATGTCGGTTGGATGTTCTGTCACCGAACAAATCCCACAAACCTTCGCTGTTTGCATATTACCTACAACCAATTGACGAACAAGAGAAGTTAGACTCGCAATCTGTTGTTCAAGGGATGAGACATTTACCTCATTAACATGTTTTGAACAAGAATCAAGTCTAGTATTAAATTGCTAAGAATTAGCCGCCATATTTGCAATCAAATTCCTCGCTGCTTTAGGAGTTTTATCCACCAAAGCTCCTCCACTAGTGGCATCAATCATACTCCTGTCATTGGTTAGTAAGCCCTCATAAAAATATTGGATAAGTAATTGCTCACTAATTTGATGATGGGGACAGCTTGCACATAATTTCTTGAAACGTTCCCAATACTCGTGTAGAGACTCTCCATTATGTTGCCTTACACCACAGATCTCTTTCCGAATGTTGGCCGCCCTTGAAGCTGGGAAATATTTCTCCAAAAACAACCTCTTCATCTCATTCCATGTAGTAATACTCCCAGATGGTAAATAATAAAGTCAATCCTTAGCCGAATCCTTCAAAGAAAATGGGAAGGCTCTCAATTTGATTTGATCTTCAGTCACCCTCATGGGTTTCATACTTGTGCACACAAAATGAAGCTCTTTTAAATGCTTGTGAGGATCTTCACTTGCAAGTCCATGAAAAAGGTGGGTAAGAGATGTATTAGTCCAGATTTCAATTCAAAAGTAGTATCAACATCCAAAGTAGGGAATGTAATGCATAAGGGTTGTTGACTCAAATCTGGGGCTGCAAGCTCTTTCAAAGTCCGATTTCCGGCCATGACTTCTTCCTCTTCTAACTCAAAATCGTTAACAAATAAGTGGTCAAGAGCCAAATCGTTCTCCTCAATGTTTCTCCGAGCTTCCCTCCTTAACCTGTGTAAAGTTCTTTCTATCTCTGGATCGTACTACAAATCACCTTGATTAAAAGATCGAGCTATACTCATAAACAATCAAGAAGTTTTCGGTAAACCGAGAAAAACAAATCAAGAAAATTTGTGTAAACTCTTTTTTTATGAAAATAAAGATCACAATAAGCACAAAAATCAACTAGAATCACTCTCCGGCAACGGCGCCAAAATTTGATGTGCTGTCGCAGGCACTCAAAAATAAAACCAATACTCTTTAAGATAAATGTAGTAGTGCGAGTACGAGTCGATTCCACGAAGAGTGTCTAATATAAGTTTTGTGCTATGTGAACAAAGATGGGGGGTTTTGAGTAAAACGAAAACAATAAAGAAATAATCTAAAGTGAAGAATCGAATTGAATCAAGAGAACAAACTTTGGTCTAAGTCAACATCCACCATCGAAACCCAACAACTGATCATCGATGCAAGTATATATCAATTCATACCATGAATATTCACCGTTCGAATTAAATTCGAATCTCTCCTCAATCATAGTTAATTAGAAACAAGCGATCTAATCAACCCTAACTACTAAACAGCCTAAGACATGTGCTGTAGATTTAATCTAGTAGCAGCCTTAAGAATAGGGAGATCGATGAAGCTAAACAACACAAGTACAAGCGGTTGCATTTAATCTAGTCAAATATTCTTCCTAAGGTCTATAAATTTCTGAAACGCAGTAAATCAATAGATCTCAGTTGCTTCACAGATTAGAGGGATCAAACAATTACGGATTTGATATCCAACCTAGCATTAGATCGTAATGAATAATAAACTAGTAGGCCTCCTAGCAATTAGACAAGACAATCATGAAGATTTAATCTCAAAAGAACATTCAATACTCAAGTATAAACTGAACAATCAAAATAGATTAGATCTCACAGTTTCATTGACTTCGAGGTTTCAGTCTCCTCGACCAAGAACTAAGGTTTAGCCACGCAAGGCCATCACGAAAAATCCAATCCTTTAAAGAAGAAAAAAGAACCCTAGAAATATCAAAGAAATAGAAAGGAGCAGCCAAAAACCTCTAGAATTCGCCTCCCTTAATCCCTAAAAAGAACCCTATTTATAGCCCATAAGTTTCCCATCCTCGGATTTGATATGAACCGTTGAATTTCTTCACTGGGAAAGTAGGATCGATCCCTCTATTGGTGTCGGATCGATCCTTCTCATCGGAATCTTCATTTTCTGGCTACGCCCGAGTCGGATCGATCTTACCAGGGGTGTTGGATCGATCTTCTAAGTAGGATGGATAGTAGGATCGATCGGACTGTGTACAGCCGAAAAGTATGCGTTCTGTCAGGTTTCTGCATAGACGGATCGATCCTATTAGGGAGACGGATCGATCGGACTTTTCAGAATATTTACTGTTCTGCCATCCAGACTGCGCCATCGGTACTAAAATTACCGTAACTTCCTCTAGGAAACTCGGAATCATGAACCGTAAAATTTTCCAGAAACTAGACTTCATGAGCTTTCCATCCATATATGATACATCATCTAGTTCTTCATCAGCAGGTATAGTTTAATCTTTAAAGTTGATCCAAATACTCTTTATAGCTTCTTTTCGTACTTAAGGACTTCAATTGCATCCTAAATCAAAATATAAGAATAATGAGTGTATTTAGGTACGAAATAAGCACTGAAGATTAAGTATTAAGGGATAAAAATATAACATTGTGCATCATCATCAAGGAGCATCCTTGGCAAGAAGCTCACACAAGGGTTTTGAAATTTTTGAAAAATCTTTGATAAATCGACGATAGAATCCTGCATGACCTAAAAAGGACCAAATTTGACGCACAGAAGAAGGTGGGGGCAATTTTTCAATTAAATCCACTTTGGCTTTATCAACTTCAATACCTCTTTTAGATACGATGTGTCCAAGCACTATTCCCTCTTGAACTATAAAATGACTCTTTTTCCAACTTAAAATCAAATTAGTTTCAATGCATCGGTCAAGGACTTTTGTTAGATTGACAAGGCAAGTCTTAAAAGAAGGGCCAAACACAGAGAAATCATCCATAAAGACCTCTAAGAATTTATCAAGCATATCAGAGAAGATGGCCATCATACACCTTTGAAAAGTTGCAGGTGCATTACATAGGCCGAACGGCATCCTTCGGTACGCAAAGGTACCAAAAGGGCAAGTGAAAGTTGTCTTCTCTTGATCTTTAGGATCAACAACAACTTGATTGTACCCTGAGTAGCCATCGAGAAAACAATAAAATCTTTGACCGGAAAGTCGTTCAAGAATTTGATCAATGAATGGTGAAGGGAAGTGATCTTTCCTAGTGAGGGCGTTGAGTTTTCTATAATCAATGCAAACTCGCCATCCCGTAGTTTGGCGAGTCGGGACCTGCTCTCCTTTCTCATTCTTCACAATTGTGAGTCCTGATTTCTTGGGAACTACTTGGGTAGGGCTGACCCACTTACTGTCAGTAATCGGGTATATGATACCCGCATCTAAAAGTTTCACCACTTCTTTCTTAACTAGCTCTTTCATGTTAGGATTAAGGTTGCGTTGCATCTCTCTAACGGTTTTAGACTCATCTTCTAAATGGATTCTATGCATGCAAATCGATGGGTCGATACCTTTTAAATCAGCAACCGTCCAACCTATGGCTTTCCTATGATCTTTTAAAATCGTAACAAGTTGACTGTCCTGATCGGTAGATAATGTTGAAGAGATGATAATGGGAAGAGTAGAGTTTGATCCTTGGAAAATGTATTTTAGTGTTGTTGGAAGTGGTTTAAGTTCAAGTTCAGGTGGTGCATCTAGTGAAGTAGGTGCAGGGCTGGAAGAGAGAGGTGGAAGCGACTCAACCACCCAAGGCACAGCCTCGTTGCAGCCCTCTGCAACCAGACCGATCGGTCGGACCAGAGTCTGATCGGTCGGAACTGCTGCGATCGATCGCTCAGAATGGATCGGTCCAGACAGCTTGTGTGTTCCAATGTCATCAATTGATTGTACAATGTCATTCTCAATATCATAATATTTATTCAGCATGTCATTTATATTATCAGCAATTATAGGATGTGAAGATGTATCAACACAATCAGTCAACATATCAATAAAATAACAATCATCATTTGGTTCAGGTATATTTGCAATTTTAAAAATATTCAAACGCATACGCATGTTTCCAAAAGACACATCCATTACACCAGTTCTACAATTAATGCATGCATTTGCCGTGGCTAAGAAGGGTCGACCTAAGATGATTGGCACAGATTTTCTGCAGTGAATAGCAGGCTCCATTTCCAAGACAATAAAGTCAACTGGAAAAAAGAAATTATCCACTTTAACTATTACATCCTCCAAGACCCCTCTCGGTGTCTTGATGGATCTATCAGCTAATTGCAGAGTCACATGTGTAGGTTTAAACTCCCCCATACCGAATTGTTTATAAAGTGAGTATGGTAAAAGATTCACACTGGCACCTAAATCTAGGAGAGCACCATCAATATGATAGTCTCCTATGCAGCAAGGTATTGTGGGGGTATCAGTGTCTTTGAGTTTTGGCGGTGTGTCATGTCTAAGAATCGAACTGACTTGCTCAGTGAGGAAAATCTTTTTGGATACTTTAGCTTTTGATTGACGTTTGTCCGTACACATATCCTTAAGAAATTTGGCATACGAAGGAATCTGTCAGATGGCATCTAATAAGGGTATGTTGATGTTAACTTGTTTAAATGTCTCTAAGATTTCCACTACAGCTTTCTTCTTGGGGTATGTGGAGGAGGGATCCTTAAGAGCTTTAGGAAAAGGCACTTTAGGTGTGTATATGCGTGGGTCGGGTTCATTTTGATCAATTGGATGTGGATTCACTCGATCAGGAGTGTTATCACTTGGCTGTGGAGGTAGAGACCGATCGGTCGGACCAGTATCCGATCGATCAGAATCGTTCCGATCGATCGGATCTGAGAGCGATCCGTCGCTCTGGGCAATGTCAGGAAGTGTATCCACTTGCTTACCGTTCCTCAAGGTTACTACAGCTTGTGCACTTTCAAAGTTCTGATTATCAATGTGGTGTAGGGCTCTGGGATTGGTCATAGGCTGACTAGGTAAACGACCCTCCTCTCTCTTTGACATTGTGTTAGCCAGTTGCCCTAGTTGAGTCTCTATTTTGGATATAGATTGTGCATGAGAATTAACATCATTCCTTATTAGAGTCATTTCATTCTTAAGCTCAGTTTTCATGCTCGTAAGTGCACTGATGATAGTGTTCAAAGCCGGGTCAGAGGATGATTGTGGAAGTGATTGAGGTGCAGTTTGTTGATATGGAGCAGAATAACCTGGGTTGGGATTTGCAGATGGTCTAGATGGGTACCGACTTGTAGGAGCACTGGAAGAACTATTCTGTCCTTGGAAGGTACTCGACTGTTGGGGTGGTCTCCAGTTAAAGTTGGGATGGTTTCACCAACCTGGATTATACGTATTTGAATACGGATTATTTTCGGGTTTAGTGAAACCATACGTCGCGTTTGCTTGCTCCTGAACGAATTCAGGAAACGATGGAGCCAGTGGACAATCGATAATATGATGTTCAAGGCTAGAGCACAGTGCACATGTTTGAGGTTGATCTTGAAACAATGAAGGTGTAGGTGATGGACTCATTACCAGTTTATCAAACCTTTTGTTAAGGAGGACTATTTGGGCAGTAATGGCTTCTAATCCAGAAAGTTTAAGGTTCCTTTAGTTGTAGGCCGACTCCTAGGGTTTGTGTATTGTTGTTGGGAATCAATGGAAATTTGTTCATTAAGGTTTCAGAGCTCATCATCATCTTTGTCTAAAGGAATACCCCCACAACAAGCTTCAACCCTAGTTTTACATCTTTCACTAAGGCCTCTATAAAACTTATGAGTTAATTCCCACTTATCAATATCATGATGAGGACATTTTCTCAACAGGTCTTTACATCTATCCCAAGCTTCATGAAAAGACTCATCGTCATATTGAACAAAGGTAAGGATTTCAGTCTGAAATTTCTTAGTTTTAATTATGGGAAAGAATTTCCTTAAAAATGCCTCTTGAAGTTGGTCCCAAGTTGTGATTGAGCGTGGAGGTAAACATTGGAGCCAGTGTTTAGCTTTATCTTTCAAAGAGAAGGGGATAAGCTTTAACTTAAAGCCATCATCATTAAAGTTTTCCATTTTCATTGTAGCGATGGTATCGATAAAATTGTGAATGTGCTCATATGGGTCCTCATTACTTAAACCATGAAAGTGGGGTAACATTTGAATCATTTGGGGTCTAATCTCATAGTGGGAGGTTGTGATTGCAGAAGGTTCAATGGAAGGAGTGTAAGTGTAGGCAGTGGGCAAGAACTGATTTCTCAACGGAACGCGTTGTACCCCTCCATTGTTATTGTTATTACCCTCCCTTCCCATATTAACATTAGGGTTAATGACATGTCCCTCATTTTCAGCCATGGTGACAAAGTTGAACTTAAACTCTAATTTTCCTAAATTTCGGGCTGCTGACGTCATCGGAGCGATCCATCGGACTCAAATCCGATCCATCGCTCAAGTCGGTCTGACTGGGTCATTAACTGCCACGTTATTAATTAATTTCTTTAGCTTTCTCTCCAACTTCCATACTTCTGACTTTGATTCAAAAACTGGCACCGAATCTTACAAAGTCTTCAACATGAAAGTTGTAGCTCTTGAAGTCTTCTTTCATCTCTCAGAATGTCAGAATATTTGGAATTGTGTAGAATTTCTGGTGATTTTTTTCCAAACAGTCGACGAAGCAGTCTTTTTGCAGAATTTAGTGATTTTTGCCCGAATTTCTGGTATTTCTTCTCAAATCCTACTTAAACCTGAAATCAAGCAATATGATATCAAATACACCTATTCTAGGCCTAACAAAAGAAATTTAAGGGGTTTAATTAGGAATAATTAGTGACTTATCACTTTCAGTCTTGTTGGCCAGTCTGTCCCTATTTGGTTCTGAGGGAGTGCAGCAGAGCAGTTTTTCCAGGATCATGTGTGACTTTGCAGACGTGTTCCCTGAGGTGTTGCCAGGGCTTCCACCATCCAGAGAGGTCGATTTTGAGATCGACCTAGTACGAAGTACTACACCGATCTCTCTCCCAGGTTTCAGGATGGCACCAACAGAGCAGAGAGAGTTGAGGACCCAGTTGGACGAGCTGACCATCAGAGGGTTCATCCGTCCCAGCATGTCTCCCTAGGGGGCGCCAGTGTTGTTCACAAAGAAGATCGATGATACTCTTCGACTTTGCATAGACTACAGGCGGCTCAACAGGGTGATGGTGAGGAACAGCTATCTGATGCCGCGGATCGATGACCTGTTCGACCAGTTGCCAGAATCTTCTGTCTTTTCGATGATCGACCTCCGCACAGGCTACCACTAGTTGAAAGTTCAGGATTGTGACATCCCAAAGATGGGTTTTCAGACTCGGTACGGCCTGTATAAGTTCGTGGTGATACCATTTGGGCTGACAAATGCACCAGCAGCGTTCATGGATCTGATACAGAGGATCTTTCAGCTGTTCCTAGACCAGTTCGTGGTGGTATTCGTCGATGACATTCTGATCTAGTCTCGGTCAGAGGAGCACGGGCGACACTTAGCGACAGTGTTACAGCTACTTCGGGAGCATCGGTTATATGCCAAGGCTTCCAAGTGTGAGTTTTCGCTTGCACAAGTGGGATTCCTTGGACACGTGGTGCCGGCAACATGGATTTCAGTTGACCCGACCAAGGTCGAGAGAGTGGTACAGTGGCAGAGACCGAGGACAGTGTTTGAGGTCCGTAGTTTCTTAGGACTGGCGGGATACTACAGGTGTTTCGTGCGGGACTTCTCCAGAGTTACCAGACCGATGACCAAATTGACACAAAAGCCCATCCCGTTCAGGTGGGATGATGCTTGTGAGCGATCCTTTGTGGAGCTGAGGACGAGGTTGACCAGTGCGCCGGTGCTGATCATCCCCGAGCGAGGCGTGAGTTACAGTGTCTACTGCGACGCCAGTGGTGAGGGTTTGGGGTGTGTCCTCATCCAAGAGGGACACGTATTTGCCTATGGTTCTCGTTAGCTGAAGAACCATGAGAGAAACTACCCGACCAATGTCTTGGAGCTAGCAACAATGGTCTTCGCCCTGAAGACCTGACGTTATTACATCTATGGCGAGAAGTTCTCTGTCTTCTCGAACCATAAGAGTTTGAGGCACATTTTCACCCAACGTGACCTCAACCTGAGGCAGCGATGCTGGATGGAGCTACTGGAGGACTACGACTTCGAGTTGCATTACCATCATGGTAAGGTAAATGTCGTAGCGGACACGATAAGCAGACAGGCGAGAGTCATCAAAGTAGCAGTGACATGGTTGTCAGGGCGGCAGTTGATAAGTCACTAAATGTTCATGACTCAACCCCTTAACTTAGCTTTGTTATGCCTAGAGTAGTTTTGGACAAACGTCTAAATATTCTGAAACTTTGGGATATTGTAGAAAACTTAGAGATCTGTAACTTTTTTGTTGGACACTTTGCGAGCTTCCTGATGGTATGGTAGCCGTCAGTAATACATGAAGATACATAAGCTGGAAAACTGCACCGTCGACGTTCAGGAGAATATTGTTCACATATTCCAGATAAGTCAGAATATTATTAAATCTTCGGGATCTGATAGAAGACTTCCTAATCTACATCTTTTGTGTTGGACTTGTTTTCAAACTCCGGCTTGATTGGACCCAATTGCGACCAGAATAGACTGCCAGTTGAGTCCAACTTATCCAAAACCCTAATTCCGGGAGTTAGCTTATAAAAAGGGCTTTTGCTGGCCAAAAATTAGAGTCCCCATAGAGAGAAAAGAGAGGATTAAGTTTGCTAAAGAAGATGGAGATGCGCCGGGGATCTCAAGCGTTCTTCACCAAATTCATAGTCGCCATCCACAAGATGAGTAGCTAATCTCTCACTTAGGGATCTCATGAAACTCTAATGTAGCCTTCTTGTACTTTTTTTAGTTAAATCTTGTAATCTTTTCTATGACATGATCCTTTGAATTTAGTTTTAATGACAATAGAGTTGAAGGAACCTGGTTGTCCTTTGACGTATTTTCAGTCTTACACGATTGCGGTGCTTGAGTGTAAAGATTCTTAGGATGATTTTAATGTCGCTTTTGTGTGTACCTTTGAGATAGTTTATGCTTTAGGCCATTCGTCAGATTCCTTCTTATGCCAAATTTCTTAAGGACCTGTGCACTCATAAACGCCAGACAAAACCCAAAGGGGATAAGAAAATCCTTTTACCTGAACAAGTCAGTTCGATTTTGAAACATGACACGTCACCCAAATTAAAGGACCCTGGTACCCCTACCATACCCTGTTGCATAGGAGACTACCAGATTAATGGTGTCCTTCTTGACCTAGGAGCCAGTGTTAACATTTTGCCCTACTATCTTTATAAGGAATTTCGGATGGAAGAGCTCAAACCGACACCGATCATTTTACAATTGGCTGATAGATCCATTAAGACTCTTAAAGGCATTGTAGAGGATGTATTAGTTAAGGTGGACAACTTCTTTTACCCTGTCGACTTTGTCGTCTTGGATATGGAACCTGTTGTTCATTGCAAAAAGACCATGCCTATCATCTTAGGACGCTCCTTTTTGGCTACGGCAAATGCAGATATCAACTGTCGAACTGGTGTCATGGATGTCTCTTTTGGCCATATGCATGTTAAATTGAACATCTTTAAGACTGCATGTTTGCCTGAGCGTGAGGATGAATGCTTTCGTGTTGGTAGTTTGACTGAATTCTTTCATGATAAATCTCATGGTATGATAGCTGATACATTATCTGAGATTTTGAGGGATTATGATTTTGATAGTGATACTGAGGTTGACGGTGAGCATGATGATAGATTGCCTACAATTTGGGATGAGTATGATTCTGACGATGATGATTATGATTTTGAGCTGCATAATGATAGATTGTCTAAAATTTTGGAAGAATATGATTCTGACAATACTGGTAATCATGCTAAACTGCATGATGATAAATTGCCAACAATTTGGGATGAGTATGATTCTGAGGATGATGATGTTGAATTAAAGAATGAAATTTTGTTTGATATTTTGAATGCCTATGCTTCTGACTCTGATGATGATGTTAATCGGGACTGTGAGGCCCGCTGGGTCTACCGGGGCGACAAGATGCCTGCGCCTGGAGGGCGGGGCTGAGTCGGGTAGCCGGGTAAGCAATCCCACAACGCCTGGGTATGGTCCGGGGTTCGATATAAGTATATAGTAAGCCCTTAATAGACACAACGCGTTTTAAAGCCGTGATGACAATGAACCGCAGAAAAACTCCAGTGTTAAGCGTGCTTGGGCTGGAGTAGGTTTGGGAGGGGTGACCTCCCGGGAAGTTCGATCGATCGGTGGGTTTATCGATCGATCGGCTGCGGCGAGCCAAAAGCGGACAATATTGTGTCTGGTGGGGCCCTCGGGTGGATCCTGGTCGGACCGGGAGCCCGTGGGCCGGGGCCCAGTGGAGGGCCGGGGCGTTACAGTATGGTATCAGAGCCGGTTCCCAGCCTGAAATTGTGCCAGCGAGGACGCTGGGCCCCCAAGGGGGGTGGATTGTGAGGCCCGCTGGGTCTACCGGGGCGACAAGATGCCTGCGCCTGGAGGGCGGGGCTGAGTCGGGTAGCCGGGTAAGCAATCCCACAACGCCTGGGTATGGTCCGGGGTTCGATATAAGTATATAGTAAGCCCTTAATTTAGCTTTGTTATGCCTAGAGTAGTTGTATTTGATAGCTTGTTAGTTGATTTTAGGTTTAATCATGCTTTGAGAAGAAATGCAGGAAATTCGGCTAAAATGACTAAATAAACTGCTTCGTCGACCTCAGTAATATATTTTCCAGATATTTGACAAAGGTCTAAATATTCTGGAACTTTGGGATATTGTAGAAAACTCAGCAATCTACAACTTTACTGTTGGACACTTTGAGAGATTCCTGATGGTGTGGTAGCTGATTTGAAGAATACATGAAGATACATAAGCTGGAAAGTTGCACCGTCGACGATCAGGAGAATATTCTTAAACTATTCCATATAAGTCAGAATTTTATGAAATATTCGGAATATGATAGAAGACTTCCTAATCTACATCTTTCGTGTTGCACTTGTTTTCAAAATCCGGCATGATTGGACTCAGTTGCGACCGGAATAGACTGCAGGAATTAATCCAGGGAACCCGAGTTGTCATAGGAGTCCAACTTAACCGAAAACCCTAATTCCGGGAGTTAGCTTATAAAAAGGGCTTTTGCTGGCCAAAAATCAGACTCCCCATAGAGAGAAAAGAGAGGATTAAGTTTGCTAAAGAAGATGGAGATGCGCCGGGGATCTCAAGTATTCTTCATAAAATTCATGGTCGCCATACACAAGATGAGTGGCTAATCTCTCACTTAGGGATCTCATGAAACTTTAATGTAGCCTTCTTGTATTTTTTCTATTTAAATATTGTAATCTTTTGTATGGCATGATCCTTTGAATTCAGTTTTAATGACAATAGAGTTGAAGGAACATGGTTGTCCTTTGACGTATTTTCAGTTTTACATGATTGCGGTGCTTGAGTGTAAAGAATCTTAGGATGATTTTAATATCGCTTTTGTGTGTGCCTTTGAGATAGTTTATTCTAAGCAAAGATAGATTGTACTCAGATTAAGTCCGAAGACAGTTTAATGTCGCGCCCCGGCTCAGAAAACCCATCCGGACCGGGACACGAGGGGGAAGATCCTACATCTACTGACAACAAGCTGGCGGAACAGATACAAGAACAAACAAAGGACAACAGTAATCTAACCATTACTGAACCAAAACTGTATTTACAACAATAATTACATCATCTGAGGTTTCCGCAAAAGCACAGACAAAGCCGTCCTGGCCCTCAAACATGGTCAGCTGGCGACGCGCTGCCGCAGGACGAACACCGGGGGCCCACAGGAGGTGTACTGGTACCTGTACCTACAAACACCGCGGTCCAGGTAGGAATGAGCAAAGGCTCAGTAGGGTTCTACTCTACGACACACAAAGAAGGGGACTCCAACCATACTAACTCTGTGCCAAGTGCTAAGGCTTGCCAAGGACCCCTAGGGTTCCAGCTGTAGCCACCCAAACGAACTGGACCCACACTGGTCGCCACTGCGGGCAGGAACAGACACTGCCTGGGCTGGACTTACTCCGATGGCCCCTGGGCTGGGCTTACTCCGATGGCCTCTGGGCTGGGCTTACTCCGACGGCCCCTAAATTCCAAATCATAAATCCCTTCGATACCCCCAGGGTTCCTGTCCATAGTATGTCCCTCCGATGGCCACTGTTCAGGGGTTGGGCTTTCTCCGATAATCCCAGATACAGGGTGGAAAATGACACTACCAGTAGGACACCCATACCGGGGTAACGACAGCCAACACTTAGCCTAACATGCCTCTAATGTACAGGAAAGCAAGACAAAATAAAACAATAGAATAAATAGGCAGATAATTAACAATATAGACAGACAGATAATAAAGCAGTAAAGCAGATAAGTAAAACAGTAAAGCATGCAACAAACAAGACAGCATAAGCAAGCAAATAAAATAACAATATAAACAAACATCAGTTATCACAATATCACTAACATTCCATTCCCTGTTGCCCTCAGATACTGTTCCTGGGAAACCCTGGATCAATCCAAATGTGCCCAGGGATCGATCCAACAACCCTCAATGAATAGACCATCTTGGTGCAACCTGGATCGATCCAACATACCCATGGATCGATCCAACCTGAAGTCGGATCGATCCAACTTGCATGGATCGATCCCAACTCAAAAGGTCCAAGAACAAGAACAATATTCTCTACACAGCAGCTGTTTGATCCGTCGATCCGATGTCCAACTGACGTCGGATTTGGGATCCAAGCTAGCTTCCAGTAGAGCTATAAGCATGGATCAACATATCCAAAATCCAGATTCATCCAACGGTTAGATTAACGGAAAAACGCTAATCAAAACCACTAATTAAACTAACTTACCAGTTAATTACTGCAACGCAGCCCGCCAGTAATCAATTCATAGCAATTCGTAGAAAAATAGGCAAAATGCGAAATAAGATGGAATGGAGAGCTAACTCATAGATCTACAACTCTTGTATTCAACAAAACCCAAGATCATGCTCGTACAAGCCGAAAATCTCGCCGCAAGCCGGCTGTTCTTCATGAACAGCAGAAAACCGGAAAATCTGCGACTAATCATGCATAAATCCTACTCAAAACTCATCGAAAGATCCTAAAACTTAAATCAGTAATTCTACTAGGCAAGATGCATCTAAATACATGAATATCAACAGATCCAACGCTTGGATTAAGAGAATCCCATTAAAGAGTGCAAGTAGGTAGAACACCTACCGAAGCCGCTAATCCTTGGATGATCCCCGCTAAACAGCTGCTAACCAAGCTACTAAACCACGTCAAAGATCGTCCTCACGTCGCCACGATTCCAACGAGCCTTCAAGCTCCCAAAATGGTGGCCGGAGGAGGGATAACGACGAAGGAGAGCGGGCTGCCGGAAGGAAACAGAGCAAGCTCTGCTTGCGGGAAGAAGAACCAGCAAAGGAGAAGGAGAGAAGAGAAGAGAAGGGAAGGAGGGGAAGAAAAGAGGAAGGAAGAGTAGGGGAATTCCGGGGAAAAGGGGAAGAGGCCATCCCCTCCCTGACAAAGGGAGTGACGGCCACGACGGCCATCCTCGCGGAAGAGAACAGCACCGAGTCACTTACGAGTCCGATCGATTGCTCCTAGGAGCGATCGATCGCTCACGGGCCGCCAGCTGCCCAAAAGCAAGCTTCTGCGCGCCCGAGCTGGGATCTTCCGATCCCGGGTCCACCTAACCATTCTATTCAAACACATACACCAAAACAAGGCCTGTGTGTGCACACGGGTGTGAAACTAGCCAACAAGGTGCAATTTACCAAATTGCCCTTGTGGTCAACAACGAGCCACAGGAATAGAGGGACGGGTCCTCACAGTTTATGCTAAGCGAAAATAGACTATGCCGTAGGATAACATGAGTGTTCTTTTAGGGATTCATGCGAGCTTAAGAAGCCGTGATTCCATATGTCTAGATTTGAGAACAAGAGGATACTAGAGAATACATGAGGTGAAATTAGAGTGGATTGAGTAATCCCTAGGTCTTTCTCATATTGATTCATCCCTATCCTTTGATTGCTTTCTTAGTTAGATTTAATTCCATACTCAATCAAAATCCTTCTCTTTCGCCTTAGGATAGAATGTTTGAGATTTATTTAAGTTCTTCTCTGTTGACAATATTTCCCTGTGGTTCGACTCCGGATCTCACCACTATTCTACACCCGTAGAGTAGTGATTGATTGAAGGATTATATAATTTATAAATTGTGTCGAGTTGTACGATTTAACGACGTCGTGCGAATGAGATTAGCAGTGGCAGGCATTAGAGACAGTGGGCCAATTGGAGCTCGAGTTCAAGGATCAGGGTTTCATCAGTTTCCTCTACACAGCGCAGAGTATGCCAACAGTTCTAGCTAGAGTGATAGATGCACAGCGCAATGATGCAGAGATTGAGGAGTTGCGCACATCAGCAGGCAAGGAGGGCGCAAGCAGGGACTGGACAGTATCGTCAGACGGAGGGCTACGGTTCAAAGGCAGAGTAGCGGTCCTGGCAGATCCAGTTCTGTGAGACGTCCTGTGAGAGTTTCATCACTGTCGTTTTGCAGTTTATCCTGGGGGCACAAAGATGTAACATGATCTACGACGACAGTTCTAGTGGTGCGGGATGAAGAGGGCAGTGACGGAGTTTGTATCGCTCTGCCTTACCTTTCATAAGGTCAAGGCAGAGCACCAGCGGACTCCATGGTTACTTCAACCCCTTCCACTGGCTTAGTGAAAGTGGGAGCACATCATGATGGACTTTGTGACCGGGCTACTGAGATCTCCTAGTGGGAATGACGTGATTTAGGTCATCATGGATAGATTGACCAAATCGGCGCACTTCCTGCCTCTGCGGACGACAGACAGGTAGGGCAGTCTATACGTCAGAGAAGTGGTCTGAATACACGGAGTTCTAGTGTCTATAGTGTCAGACCGTGACCCAAGGTTCACCAGCAGGTTCTGGCGAGGCTTTCAGGAGGCAGTTGGCACACTCTTAATCTTCACCATGGCATTCCATCCACAGACAGACGGGCAGTCATAGCGGACGATCCAGATCTTAGAGGACATGTTGTGTGAGGGCCCGTCCCTCAGACCTGACTCGACCGCGTGGGTCGAGAACCGGTTTCCTTTTGGTCTGGTTCCGCGTCGGGCACGATCGGGCGATCGTGTGGCGGTTTGGACCCTAGGGGCATTTTGGTAAATATGCCCCCTGGTGGTCGGTTTCACACCCGCGTTGCACCCACGGCCTTGGATTGATGTATGTTGTTGTTTAGAATGGTTAGGTGGACCCGGGATCGGAAGATCCCAGCTCGGGCGCGCTGAAGCTTGCTTCTGGGCAGTTTGCGGCCCTTGAGCGATCGATCGGGCTCGTGAGCGAGTTGGTGGGCTTTTGACCCGTTGGATCGGTCCGGCCCGTTAGTGGCCTGATTAGTTGGGGGCAGTTGGAGCAGTTGGCTCCACCTCACCCTTTCCCCCCTTCTTCTCCTTTCTTTCCCCTGCGCTCTTCTCTTCTCCTCCTGCCAACGTCCCTTCTTCTCTCTTCTCCCCTTCTCCTCCATCTGGGCTAGAGCTTGGAGGGCTGAGCATTGCGGAGCGGGTCTTCACGGCACGACTGGCTGGACGCGTGGAGGAGCTTCACTGCTTGCCCAGGTAGGTGTTCCTACCCCGATCTCGCGATCGGGTTCTACTAGGTTAGGTTGTATCTGATTTTGCTGTGGAATACCTCGTAGAATGCTTGTAGCTCTTTGCATATGTGGTGTGCTTGTTTCCCTTGTATTCTCACACTGTGGATCCGGGTTTTTGCCGGTCGTTTTCCGTATTGTCGAAGCTTAGTCGGTTTTCGTCCATTTTCCACCTAGATAGGAGATTTCGAGATTTAACCGTCAAAAACGAGATTTCTTTACATCATTGGATTCCCCATAGTTAGATACATTTACCTACAAAGTTTCATTATTTTCAAACATGTTTTGATCCTTGAAATCCTAGAAATAGGATTGCTGGCATATTGCGTCGTGAGCTCGAGGGTCGATCGGTGCATCGACCGTCAGGCTCGACGGTCGATCGGTGTATCGACCGTCAGGCTTTAATATGCTTACTCTGGGCCTGATGGTCGACCGTCGGATCGACCGTCGCATCGTCCGTCAGGCTCTGTCGGGATTTTGGCCTCCCACGGTCGATGGGTCGATCGACCGTGGGCCTTCTCTCTTTTTCATCTCACCTCACGGTCGACCGTCGGAGCGACCGTCGCATCGTCCGTGAGGCTCTGTCTCGTTTGGGGCTCTCGACGGTCGATGGGTCGATCGACTGTCGCCCATGTGGTTTTCCTTGTTTTGGCATCACGGTCGACCGTGGCATCGACCGTGACATCGTCTGTGGTCTCACGGTCGATCCTTGGATCGACCGTGACATCGTCCGTGACCCTTTGAACTTGGTTTTCAGGCATTTCTTGGATGGTTTTGATGGGGTATTAGTATCTAAATATGATGGGAGGCATGTAGGGGGATTTGATGAGGTTTTCAAAGGATTTCCACTTGGTTTGAGATTGATCAAAATGTTCTTTCCTTTTTAGAAAACCTATGGTTCTATTTGCAATTAATACATGATTGATTGTAGTTAAGTGCTTAGTTAATTGCTTAGCCATTAGCTAGCTATGAGTGCTAGCTAATGAGGAATTGTGGAACCTTAGCCTCTTGCCGGCGAGTGTCGAGGGCTATTGTATATCTGTTGAACTTATAACCACTGATGTAACATATAGAGACACCTAGGATAGATGTTTGCCTAGGCTCATGCATTGTATGCATTAGAGGCATTTGAGGTTAGGCGGGCGATGGTTTGGGTCGCCGATCCGAGGCTCTCGGGTGGGTAGTCAGGATTAGGGTGTGATTGTTGATCTGAATCTCTGGTGTTGAGGATTATGCGATAGTTGGCTTGAATCAGTGTTGAGGTTTAGAGGTTGTGTTGTCTTCCAAAGCCAGGTGCTAAGGATGCAATCGATGTGTTCCCGACGTGGTCCCCAGGCAGTGGCATCCCTGCTGGGTAAGGGTGATCCTGCATGGTACTGTTCCCCTGTCAGTGCTTAGGGTGATCTTGGTAGAGTGACCAAGAGAGAGGTTCTTGACAGGAGCCCTTGGGACATCGGTGGGTTATGGGACCCGTGGCATTCGTTAGACTTGAGCTGGGAGACAACACTGTTGTTGTTTTCCTCCTTTCAGTGTGCCGTAGAGTAGAACCCTACTGAGCTTATCGCTCATTCCTACCCGGGCTGCGTTTGCAGGTGCAGGTGGCAGCTCTTCGTCCGTGGAGCCGGCGAGATCTGCCTTTGGCGGCGCGAGTACCTCCAGAGGCGTCTGAGATTTTGTTGGAGGATATGACTGTTGAACCTTTTTGATATATATATATATGCATGTTGTAAACCTTTGAGGAGTTTTGGGAATCTTGAATCATATCTGTACCTTGAAGGATTTTTTGTATCAAATATTGAACAGTACAACTTGATGTTATATGAATTAAATATCTGTTTGCCTCTGGATTATAAATTGTTAAATTTATCCGTCTTTTCGCATTTGTATCGCGCAAATTGAAGATGAATAGTGATAGGAACCCTCACGCCTCGGCCCGGATGGGTTTTCTGGGTCGGGCTGCGACATGCTGAGGGCATCTGTCGTCGATGCAGGAGGCAGCTAGGAGGAGCACGTTTCCTTGGTGTATTTCGCCTACAACAATAGCTACCAGTCCAGTCTTGGACTAGCACCTTTCATGGCGTTATACGGTAGGCCGTGTCATTCTCTAGTGTGCTGGACAGAGGTTGGAGAGGCACCACTCACCGGTCCAAACATCATCAGGCGGTCGTCAAAGGTGCAGATCAGGCAGAGACTTCTGACGGCTCAGAGCCGGCAGAAGAGTTATGCAGATGATAAGTCACTAATTATTCCTAATTAAACCCCTTAAACTACATTTGATAGGCCTAGAGTTGGTGTATTTGATATCATGTTAGTTGATTTCAGGTTTAAATAGGTTTTGAGAAGAAATACAAGAGTTTTGGCTAAGAAGATGAATTTATTTGATAAAGACTGCTTCGTCGCCTGTCAGGAAAATATTCGCCAGATATTCTGTATAAGTCTAAATATTTTGAAAATTTATTACATGATAGAAAACTTCAAGATCTACAATGTTCATGTTGGACACTTTGTGAGAGTCGTGATGGTGTGATAGCAGAATGGATGAATACATGAAGATACATAAGCTGGAAAGCGGCACCGTCGATGCTGAAGAAAATATTCGCCAAATATTCTATATTAATTAGAATATTCTGAAATTTTAGGAGATAAAAGAAGACTTCCAGATATAGAACTTTCATGTTGAAGACTTTCTCAGATTCCGAACAGATTAGCTTCAGAATTGATTACAAATCTATTTTTGAGGCTTTCATACTGGTTATCTCTGCCCTTTATTTCTTGCTTTATTTTTATGACTTAGTCTAATTGGGGACAATTACATTTAAGTTGGGGGTAGCATTATAAATTTCATGCTCATATTCTTTTTCTGTTAACCAAATATTATACATCCCTTGAATTATGTCAAAAGAATGTGATGTGCTGTCGTAGACACTCAAAAATAAAATCAATACACTTCAAAACAAATGTAGTAGTGCGAGTACGAGTCGATCCCACGAAGAGTGTTCAGTCTAGTTTTGTGCTTAGTGAACAAAGATAGGGGGGTTTTTAAACGTGAGGAAAAAGAAATAATCTAAATAAAAGAAACAAGTTGAATCAAGAGAACAAACCTTGGTCTGAGTCAACATCCACCATCGGAATCCAACAACTGATCATAGATGCAAGTATCAATCAATTCATACCATGAATATTCACCGTCCGAATTAAATTCGAATCTCTCCTCGATCATAGTTAATTAGAAACAAGCGATCTAATCAACCCTAACTACTAGACAACCTAAGACAAGCGCTGTAGATTTAATCTAGTAGCAGCGTTAAGAATAGGGAGATCGATGAAGCTAAACAACACAAGCACAAGCGGTTGCATTTAATCTAGTTGAATATTCTTCCTAAGATCTAACAAGATCTGATCAGCAGTAAATTATTAGATCCTAGTTGCTTCGCAGATTAGAGGGATCAAACAATTCCGGATTTGATATCCAACCTAGCAGTAGATCGCCATGAATAATAAACTAGTAGCGCTCCTAGCAATTAGACAAGACAATCATGAAGATAAACACAGAAGAACATCCAATACTCATGTATAAACTGAACAATAAGAATAGATTAGATCTCACAGTTTCATTGATTCCGAGGTTTCAGTCTCCTCGACCAAAGATCAAGATTTAGCCACGCAGGGCCATCGAGAACAATCCTCCAAAAGATTCTAATAAAGAAAATAAAACCTAGAAAAAATATAAAGGAGGAGAAAGAGCAGCCAAAAGTGTCCAAGAATCCCCCCTCAAACCCTAGAAAGAGTCCTATTTATAGCCTCAAGTGTATCCACCCTCGGATTAGATCACAATCGTCGATTTTATTCACTGGGGAAAGTCCGATCGATCGGACCTTGGATGCTGGATCGATCGGCCTCATTAAACTCTTCAACTTGTAGTCACGCCCGAGCCCGATCGATGGATGGATCGATCGAACTTTGCTCCTTTAGAAAGCATACGTTCTGTCAACTTTAATTCCCAAGTCCGATCGATCGAACTTTAAGTGCTGGATCGATCGGATGCATAAAAATCCACATTCTCTGGGTATTTTTGAGTCCGATAGATCCAACTCTAGGAGTCGGATCGATCTGGCTTAGTAGCAGTGATGGTTCGATCGATCGAACCATATTCAGCCAAAAACTACATGTTCTGTCACGGTTTTGCCAGGTCCGATCGATCGGACCTTCGCTCCGACCTCCAGCTTTTTTTCCTTTCTGCCATTCAGACTGCGCATCGGTACTGAAATTGCCGTAACTTCCTCTAGGAAACTCGGAATCACGAACCGTAAAATTCTCCAGAATCTAGACTTCAAGAGCTTTCCAACCATATATGGCAAATCCTCTGGTTCTTCACGAGCAGGTACAGATAAATCTTTAAAGTTGATCCATGCACTCTTTTCAGCTTCTTTTCGACTTAAGGACTTCAATTGCATCCTAAATCAAAATATAAGAATAATGAGTGTATTTAGGAACTAAATAAGCACAGGAGACTAAGTATTAAGGGATAAAAATATAACATTATTGATGTGCTGTCGCAGGCACTCAAAAATAAAATCAATACTCTTCAAAACAAATGTAGTAGTGCGAGTACGAGTCGATCCCCACGAAGAGTGTTCAGTCTAGTTTTGTGCTTAGTGAACAAAGATAGGGGGGTTTTTAAACGTGAGGAAAAACAATAAAGAAATAATCTAAATAAAAGAAACAAGTTGAATCAAGAGAACAAACCTTGGTCTGAGTCAACATCCACCATCGGAATCCAACAACTGATCATAGATGCAAGTATCAATCAATTCATACCATGAATATTCACCGTCCGAATTAAATTCGAATCTCTCCTCGATCATAGTTAATTAGAAACAAGCGATCTAATCAACCCTAACTACTAGACAACCTAAGACAAGCGCTATAGATTTAATCTAGTAGCAGCATTAAGAATAGGGAGATCGATGAAGCTAAACAAGACAAGCACAAACGGTTGAATTTAATATAGTTGAATATTCTTCCTAAGATCTAACAAGATCTGATCAGCAGTAAATTATTAGATCCTAGTTGCTTCGCAGATTAGAGGGATCAAACAATTTCGGATTTGATATCCAACCTAGCAGTAGATCGCCATGAATAATAAACTAGTAGCGCTCCTAGCAATTAGACAAGACAATCATGAAGATAAACACAGAAGAACATTCAATACTCATCTATAAACGGAACAATAAAAATAAATTAGATCTCACAGTCTCATTGATTCCGAGGTTTCAGTCTCCTCGACCAAGGATCAAGATTTAGCCACGCAGGGCCATCAAGAACAATCGTCCAAAAGATTCTAATAAAGAAAATAAAACCTAGAAAAAATATAAAGGAGAGAAAGAGCAGCCAAAAGTGTCCAAGAATCCCCCCTCAAACCCTAGAAAGAGTCCTATTTATAGCCTCAAGTGTATCCACCCTCGGATTAGATCACAATCGTCGATTTTATTCACTGGGGAAAGTCCGATCGATCGGACCTTGGATGCTGGATCGATCGGCCTCATTAAACTCTTCAACTTGTAGTCACGCCCGAGCCCGATCGATGGATGGATCGATCGAACTTTGCTCCTTTAGAAAGCATACGTTCTGTCAACTTTAATTCCCAAGTCCGATCGATCGAACTTTAAGTGCTGGATCGATCGGATGCATAAAAATCCACATTCTCTGGGTATTTTTGAGTCCGATAGATCCAACTCTAGGAGTCGGATCGATCTAGCTCAATAGGAGGGATGGTTCGATCGATCGAACCATATTCAGCCAAAAACTACATGTTCTGTCACGGTTTTGCCATGTCCGATCGATCGGACCTTCGCTCGGACTTCCAGCTTATTTTCCTTTCTGCCATTCAGACTGCGCATCGGTACTGAAATTGCTGTAACTTCCTCTAGGAAACTCGGAATCACGAACCGTAAAATTCTCCAGAATCTAGACTTCAAGAGCTTTCCAACCATGTATGGCACATCCTCTGGTTCTTCATAAGCAGGTACAGATAAATCCTTAAAGTTGATCCAAGCACTCTTTTCAGCTTCTTTTCGACTTAAGGACTTCCATTGCATTCTAAATCAAAATATAAGAATATTGAGTGTATTTAGGAACTAAATAAGCACAGGAGACTAAGTATTAAGGGATAAAAATATAACATTATGCATTCTCATCAAATTCCCCCACACTTAGCTTTTGCTCGTCCTCGGGCAAAACTAAAATTCACTCTACTCAAGATATCAAGGTTGCAACACCATCAACAAAGAACAATCAAGCTCTTCACAATTCATAAAACATCATGAACAAACATTTTTAAACAACTTAAAAATCAATCAATAAGCATTTTCACTTGAAGATGAAGCAAAATAAATAAGTAGACCCTCACGGAAATTAACACTCAACTCTCATGTGTTTGAAGGGTATGTATTTCACTCAAATTCATTCCAATGAAAATGATCTACCATAAGCTTTCATATCTTCTCATTCTCCACCACTAGAATCACATGTATAACACAAATCATAAGGACTTCAAAAGGTTGTAATGGGGTCTAGGATCAAGGTAGGAAATATTTGGGAATGTAGCTCAAAAGCCAATGGAACTAATGGAGCAAAAATGCATCAATAAGACATGTACAACCAATCACTCCATTCAACAACTTTCTTCAACTTAGCTTTAACATACTCAGCCCATAAAACATTACCACATTGGCAAAGAGATTGTTCAAAGGAATACTTTTTAACTGAAATAGTGAACAATCTTTTGCAAAAACTTCCACCTTTGTAGAGATCATACATAAACATCCCCCTTTCTTGGAATATTAGGAGGATTCATAAACATATTTTGCAACATGAGAAACAATTTCCTCCTTCACTTTCTTCTTTCTTTCACTTTCCTTTTTTTTTTTCAAATATAGCCATACCACAAATCCAAACCCCCCACACTTGAACTTTTGCACCCATACATGTCATAATGATGATCAATGCTCCACTAGTTTTATGGCTTGGGTAACGGAAATATATTTCAGGTTTAAGGCTTGTACTATGGGTTAACAATGAAGTCAATAAGGCTCAAAGGTGTTTAGCAACAGGAAAAATTAATTGCAAGGTAGGCTATTTGGCTTATGTAGCTTAAAACAAAAATGGCCTTAATCATGTTCATGTCTGCATGTGTCAATGTGACCTCAAATAGAATCAAAGCAAGTTCTAGAGAAACAAATCCATGGAAGAATATCTCTCATGAAAGAAATTAGTGAGACTGATATGAATGTGTCAGTCTAAAGGCTCAAAATCTCACCAGCTTTTGTCTACTCATTTAGTCACTACCATCTCAAGGAAAATAACTCAACTAATTATATCCAAGTCGCAAAATTACTCATTCAATCATGTTATGAATATGTCAAGCTTAACTAGTTCTCGCTCATGGCATATGCAACCTAGATCTCCTCCCCCACACTTGAAACTGACATTGTCCCCAATGTAAGGTGGAATGAAAGAAAAGCAAAAATGACTAAAAAGAGAAAGGAACGAACTCCCCTTGGGTTGCCTTCCAAGCAGTGCTTTTGTTTATTGTCATTGGCTCGACTGCATGCTTTCTTCTTTGAATACTGTGGGAGTCGCCAAACTTTGAATTTCCATGACCACCATGGCTGGGCGAATTCTTCAGGTATGATAGGGAATGCTCGATCACCTACAAAGCAAAAGCAAAGCAAAGCAAAAAAAAAGCAAACATGCAAGCACACAACCTAAAAATAATTCAAGCATTCTCAAGCACACAAGAAAGTAAATAAAGCAAACTAAACTACTATATACAATAGAAAAAGTTTTAATCGTGCCCTCGGTGGCCGTTCTCTAGCACGATGGTATGCAAAATCAATGGATGCCATAATCTGGATATTTAACCTCAATAGTGCTAGCAAGGTTAATTTAACATATGAACTCAAGTGGCATATTTCAAAACTGAGATTTAGCTTTTCCATACTAACACCAATAAACAAGATAGCTAGATCTCTCAAACAAAAATGCATGTCATCATGGTGATCAGGAAGAAAGGAGTCAACATTATACTCAAATATACTCGACTCATCCATTGAACTATTAATAATGTCGTCGTTCGCATGGTCAAAGATGTCAAGATTACATGATCGAAAATAAATCCGTTGAGATATGAAAATATCTACTAAGGTCATCTCCTTTTTAACCACTAATGAAGATGAGATAGTCACAGGAAATATACCTCGTGGCGTAACAGGAATGCTTTCAACTTCAGTCGGAGGAGGTTCGTCGAATAAATGTTCCTGGTATTCTCGGCGGTCGACCGAATCTTTCTCGCGGTAGACTGGACATGGTTGGACAACTTCATCATCTGCCTTCTGTAGAATCTCCCCCGAAGCATCTCCAACCTCGGCAGTCAGTGAAATATCATCATTAATTTCATGCACCGACAAAGAATCACAAGTATTATGACATATATCATTATTATCAGAAACAAAAGCATCACAAGTATTATCATTGCAAACATGAGGCATAGAATCATATCTATCAACTTCTTTATCAAAAGAGTGGCTCACATTAACTTGGTCAATTATTAGTGGCTCTTGTTGCATTTGTGACTGAGCAATGAAGAGGTTCTCAGTTTTTTCACGTTCCCTAGAAAATCTTTCCTCCCAAAAAATACGCGATTCTCTTAAGGAATTAATATTTTCTCTTATGGAATTAGTATTTTCTCTTAAGGACTTATTATTTTCTTCCATTATCTTCAGAATCTCTTACATTTGTGCTTGAAACTGCGGACTAGGGTAGGTATGACCTCTAAAATCCGAATTATAAGAATATGAATATGAATCATAAGCCGGGTTTGGGAAACCATGAAACTGCCAACTAGGGTCGGTATGATCTCTAAAATCCGAATCATAAGAATATGAATATGAATCATAAGCCAGGTTTGGGAAACCATGAAACTGCCAACTAGGGTCGGTATGATATCTAAAATCCGAATCATAAGAATATGAATATGAATCATAAGCCAGGTTTGAGAAACCATATATGTCATTATTGTAAACGGGTTCATAACCAAAAGGCAAATCATCATTTCATATGTCACCCGGTGGCATATTATAATTCGGGTCCATAACCAAGGGGTTCTCAGTTTTTTTTTTTTTTTTTTTCTTTTTTTTTTTTGAAAATACAGATCACTATAAGCACAAAAATCAACTAGAATCACTCCCCGGCAACGGCGCCAAAATTTGATGTGCTGTCGCAGGCACTCAAAAATAAAATCAATACTCTTCAAAACAAATGTAGTAGTGCGAGTACGAGTCGATACCACGAAGAGTGTTCAGTCTAGTTTTGAGCTTAGTGAACAAAGATAGGGGGGTTTTTAAACGTGAGGAAAAACAATAAAGAAATAATCTAAATAAAAGAAACAAGTTGAATCAAGAGAACAAACCTTGGTCTGAGTCAACATCCACCATCGGAATCCAACAACTGATCATAGATGCAAGTATCAATCAATTCATACCATGAATATTCACCGTCCGAATTAAATTCGAATCTCTCCTCGATCATAGTTAATTAGAAACAAGCGATCCAATCAACCCTAACTACTAGACAACCTAAGACAAGCGCTGTAGATTTAATCTAGTAGCAGCATTAAGAATAGGGAGATCGATCAAGCTAAACAACACAAGCACAAGCGGTTGCATTTAATCTAGTTGAATATTCTTCCTAAGATCTAGCAAGATCTGATCAGCAGTAAATTATTAGATCCCAGTTGCTTCGCAGATTAGAGGGATCAAACAATTCCGGATTTGATATCCAACCTAGCAGTAGATCGCCATGAATAATAAACTAGTAGCGCTCCTAGCAATTAGACAAGACAATCATGAAGATAAACACAGAAGAACATTCAATACTCATCTATAAACTGAACAATAAAAATAAATTAGATCTCACAGTCTCATTGATTCCGAGGTTTCAGTCTCCTCGACCAAGGATCAAGATTTAGCCACGCAGGGCCATCAACAACAATCCTCCAAAAGATTCTAATAAAGAAAATAAAACCTAGAAAAAATATAAAGGAGGAGAAAGAGCAGCCAAAAGTGTCCAAGAATCCCCCCTCAAACCCTAGAAAGAGTCCTATTTATAGCCTCAAGTGTATCCACCCTCGGATTAGATCACAATCGTCGATTTTATTCACTGGGGAAAGTCCGATCGATCGGACCTTGGATGCTGGATCGATCGGCCTCATTAAACTCTTCAACTTGTAGTCACGCCCGAGCCCGATCGATGGATGGATCGATCGAACTTTGCTCCTTTAGAAAGCATACGTTCTGTCAACTTTAATTCCCAAGTCCGATCGATCGAACTTTAAGTGCTGGATCGATCGGATGCATAAAAATCCACATTCTCTGGGTATTTTTGAGTCCGATAGATCCAACTCTAGGAGTTGGATCGATCTAGCTCAATAGGAGGGATGGTTCGATCGATCGAACCATATTCAGCCAAAAACTACATGTTCTGTCACGGTTTTGCCAGGTCCGATCGATCGGACTTTCGCTCGGACTTCCAGCTTATTTTCCTTTCTGCCATTCAGACTGCGCATCGGTACTGAAATTGCCGTAACTTCCTCTAGGAAACTCGGAATCACGAACCGTAAAATTCTCCAGAATCTAGACTTCAAGAGCTTTCCAACCATGTATGGCACATCCTCTGGTTCTTCATGAGCAGGTACAGATAAATCTTTAAATTTGATCCAAGCACTCTTTTCAGCTTCTTTTCGACTTAAGGACTTCCATTGCATCCTAAATCAAAATATAAGAATAATGAGTGTATTTAGGAACTAAATAAGCACAGGAGACTAAGTATTAAGGGATAAAAATATAACATTATGCATTCTCATCAAATTATGCATTCTCATCAAATTCCCCCACACTTAGCTTTTGCCCGTCCTCGGGCAAAACTAAAATTTACTCTACTCAAGAAATCAAGGTTGCAACGCCATCAACAAAGAACAATCAAGCTCTTCACAACTCATAACATATCATGAACAAATATTTTTAGACAACATAAAAATCAATCAGTAAGCATTTCCACTTGAATATGGAGCAAAATAAATAAGTAGACCTCACGGAAAGAAACACTCAACTTTCATGTGTTTCAAGGGTATGTATTTCACTCCAATTCATTCCAATGAAAATGATCTACCATAAGCTTGCATATCTTCTCATTCTCCACCACTAGAATCACATGCATAACACAAATCATAAGGACTTCAAAAGGTTGTAATGGGATCCAGGATTAAGGTGGGAAATATTTGGGAATGTAGCTCAAAAGCCAATGGAACTAATGGAGCAAAAATGCATCAATAAGACATGTACAACCAATCACTCCATTCAACAACTTCCTCAACTTTGCTTTAACATACTCGAACCATATAACATTACCACATTGGCAAAGAGATTGTTCAAAGGAATACTTTTTAACTGAAATGGTGAACAATCTTTTGCAAAAACTTCCACCTTTGTAGATATCATACAGAACTATAGGGAGGATTCATACACACATTTTGTAACATGAGAAACAATTTCCTCCTTCACTTTCTTTTCTTTTTTTTTTCAAATATAGCCAAACCACAAATCCAAACACCCCCACACTTGAACTTTTGCACCCATACATGTCATAATAATGATCAATGCTCCACTAGTTTCATGGCTTGGGTAACGGAAATATTTTTCAGGTTTAAGGCTTGTAATGTGGGTTAACAATGAAGTCAATAAAGCTCAAAGGTGTTTAGCAAAAGGATTTAATCAAAAGGTAGGCTATTTGGCTTATGTAGCTTAAGACAAAAAAAATGGCCTTAATCATGTTCATGTATGCATGTGTCAATGTGACCTCGAATAGAATCAAAGCAAGTTCTAGAGAAACAAATCCATGGAAGAATATCTCTCTTGAAAGAAATTAGTGAGACTGAAATGAATGTGTCAGTCTAGAGGCTCAAAATCTCACCGGCTTTTGTCTACTCATTTAGTCACTACCATCTCAAGGAAAATAACTCAACTAATTAATTCCAAGTCGCAAAATTACTCATTCAATCATGTTATGAATATGTCAAGCTTAACTAATTCTTGCTCATGGCATATGCAACTTAGATCTCCTCCCCCACACTTGAAACTGACATTGTCCCCAATGTAAGGTGGAATGCAAAGAAAAGCAAAAATGACTAAAAAGATAAAGGAACGAACTCCCCTTGGGTTGCTTTCCAAGCAGCGCTTTTGTTTATGAGTTGCACAGGAATGGTTCACTGCATGTCTGGGCGAATTCTTCATGTATCACAGGGGTACTCAATCACCTACAAAGCAAAAGCAAAGCAAAGCAAAGCAAAACAAAAGCAAACATGCATGCTCCCAACCTAAAAATAATTCTAGCACTCTCAACCACACAAGAAAGTAAATAAAACAAACTAAACTACTATATACAATAGAAAAAGTTTTAATCGTGCCCTCGGTGGCCGTTCTCTAGCACGATGGTATGCAAAATCAATGGATGCCATAATATGCATATTTAACCTCAATAGTGCTAGCAAGGTTAATTTAACATATGAACTCAAGTGGCATATTTCAAAACTGAGATTTAGCCTTTCCATACTAACACCAATAAACAAGATAGCTACTAAGGTCATCGTGCCCTCGGATTGTCAAAGATATCAAGATTACATGATCGAAAATAAATCCGTCGAGATATGAAAATATCTACTGAGGTCATCTCCTTTTAACCACTAATGAAGATGAGATAGTCACAGAAAATATACCTCGCGGCGTAACAGGAATGCTTTCAACTTCAGTCGGAGGAGGTTCGTCGAATAAATGTTCCTGGTATTCTCGGCGGTCGACCGAATCTTTCTCGCGGTAGACTGGACATGGTTGGACAACTTCTTCATCTGTCTTCTGTAGAATCTCCCCCGAAGCATCTCCAACCTCAGCAGTCAGTGAAATATCATCATTAATTTCATGCACCGACAAAGAATCACAAGTATTATGACATATATCATTATTATCAGAAACAAAAGCATCACAAGTATTATCATTGCAAACATGAGGCATAGAATCATATCTATCAACTTCTTTATCAAAAGAGTGACTCACATTAACTTGGTCAATTATTAGTGGCTCTTGTTGCATTTGTGACTGAGCAATGAAGAGGTTCTCAGTTTTTTCACGTTCCCTAGAAAATCTTTCCTCCCAAAAAATACGCGATTCTCTTAAGTAATTAGTATTTTCTCTTATGGAATTATTATTTTCTCTTAAGGACTTAGTATTTTCTTCCATTACCTTCAGAATCTCTTGCATTTGTGCTTGAAACTGCGGACTAGGGTAGGTATGACCTCTAAAATCCGAATTATAAGAATATGAATATGAATCATAAGCCGGGTTTGGGAAACCATGAAACTGCCAACTAGGGTCGATATGATCTCTAAAATCCGAATCATAAGAATATGAATATGAATCATAGGCCGGGTTTGAGAAACCATATGTGTCATTATTGTAAACGGGTTCATAACCAAAAGGCAAATCATCATTCCATATGTCACCCGGTGGCATATTATAATTGGCCATACATTCAAACCATAGAAACTATATACAATTTTTTTTTTTTTTTTGAAAATAAAGATCACTATAAGCACAAAAATCAACTAGAATCACTCCCCGGCAACGGCGTCAAAATTTGATGTGCTGTCGCAGACACTCAAAAATAAAATCAATACTCTTCAAAACAAATGTAGTAGTGCGAGTACGAGTCGATCCCACGAAGAGTGTTCAGTCTAGTTTTGTGCTTAGTGAACAAAGATAGGGGGGTTTTTAAACGTGAGGAAAAACAATAAAGAAATAATCTAAATAAAAGAAACAAGTTGAATCAAGAGAACAAACCTTGATCTGAGTCAACATCCACCTTCGAAATCCAATAACTGATCATAGATGCAAGTATCAATCAATTCATACCATGAATATTCACCGTCCGAATTAAATTCGAATCTCTCCTCGATCATAGTTAATTAGAAACAAGCGATCTAATCAACCCTAACTACTAGACAACCTAAGACAAGCGCTGTAGATTTAATCTAGTAGCAGCATTAAGAATAGGGAGATCGATGAAGCTAAACAACACAAGCACAAGCGGTTGCATTTAATCTAGTTGAATATTCTTTCTAAGATCTAACAAGATCTGATCAGCAGTAAATTATTAGATCCTAGTTGCTTCGCAGATTAGAGGGATCAAACAATTTCGGATTTGATATCCAACCTAGCAGTAGATCGCCATGAATAATAAACTAGTAGCGCTCCTAGCAATTAGACAAGACAATCATGAAGATAAACACAGAAGAACATCCAATACTCATGTATAAACTGAACAATGAGAATAGATTAGATCTCACAGTTTCATTGATTCCGAGGTTTCAGTCTCCTCGACCAAAGATCAAGATTTAGCCACGCAGGGCCATCGAGAACAATCCTCAAAAGATTCTAATAAAGAAAATAAAACCTAGAAAAAATATAAAGGAGGAGAAAGAGTAGCCAAAAGTGTCCAAGAATCCCCCCTCAAACCCTAGAAAGAGTCCTATTTATAGCCTCAATTGTATCCACCCTCGGATTAGATCACAATCGTTGATTTTTGTTACTGGGAAAGTCCGATCGATCGGACCGTGGATGCTGGATCGATCGGTCTCATTAAAATCTTCAACTTCTATTCACGCCCGAGCCCGATCGATGGATGGATCGATCGAACTGCACTCCTTTAGAAAGCATACGTTCTGTCAACTTTAATTCCCAAGTCCGATCGATCGAACTTTAAGTGCTGGATCGATCGGATGCATAAAAATCCACCTTCTCTGGCTATTTTTGAGTCCGATAGATCCAACTCTAGGAGTCGGATCGATCTGGCTCAGTAGGAGTGATGGTTCGATCGATCGAACCATATTCAGCCAAAAACTACATGTTCTGTCACGGTTTTGCCAGGTCCGATCGATCGGACCTTCGCTCCGACCTCCAGCTTATTTTCCTTTCTGCCATTCAGACTGCGCATCGGTACTGAAATTGCCGTAACTTCCTCTAGGAAACTCGGAATCACGAACCGTAAAATTCTCCAGAATCTAGACTTCAAGAGCTTTCCAACCATGTATGGCACATCCTCTGGTTCTTCACGAGCAGGTACAGATAAATCTGTAAAGTTGATCCATGCACTCTTTTCAGCTTCTTTTCGACTTAAGGACTTCAATTGCATCCTAAATCAAAATATAAGAATAATGAGTGTATTTAGGAACTAAATAAGCACAGGAGACTAAGTATTCAGGGATAAAAATATAACATTATGCATTCTCATCAGAATGAAATTATGATATGATTTGACAAAGGTGCATGTTTTAGAAATATATTTTATGAATTATTCTGAGACTTGTATGTCATAGAAGAAATAGTAAATTTTTGTTATGCATGATGTTATTTCCATACTTTAACACTTTTACCATGATCTAAGGATGACTTGACATATCCTAATGCACATGTTCACTTCCACATGTTGATGAGTTGAAATTAGATTCTAAGCATGATAGTATGATAGAATTATGATCTTATGTTATGTTACATGAGAAGTATGCAATTGAAAAAAAGAAAAGAAAAAAGAGTTTTATATGCAAAAAGGGTTTCATACTTAGACACAGGGCAATGTGCCTAACAAGGTGTGTTGTTCGCGCAAACAGTTGAAATTCCTGAAAAAAAATGACTAGTTATGATTTGTAGCCTTCATGGTTTGAGCATTAGAGTCTGAAGAGTGTTCTACACTTAGTGCCCTAAAACCGTCTGGTTTGGGAGTCACTGGCTTGAGCATCGTTACATGGACTATGAAGAAAGCTTAAGAAATCATAACATTGCACATGTCATATATGAAAAAAAAATGAATGAAAAAAAAGATTGCAAAGTGGTGAATGAAAATATGTACTTCGCCAAGTTCGTATTCTTGAATGGTTGAAGTGTTTGGATATAATTGATACTCTGAAGCATGTGGAACCCAATTCACACACAGGAGTGTTAAAGTTATTTTTAATCATGATTAAATATGTTGAAGCGTTGGAAATATATTATGACATGTTTTGATTTACTATGGTTTTATGTGAATATGAGTTGAAGGGTATATTTATGGATATTATTTCTACTTCATGCATTAGAGTTGGTGAATATTGTGATTGATTTCTGATGATATATTCAAGGGTTGTATAGATGTTTGTGGGTGTCATCCCTGAAATCCCTCAGGAGACTATAACTCCTCCACTGGGGTAACCCAGGGGTTTAAAGGCTTGTTGCACATGCTAAGTGCAATCGTGAGACCTACGAAAGTGGCTAGTTAGATTTATTGCTTTCTTTTTATCATTTCTTTGCTCGAGGACTAGCAAAGTGTAAGTTGGGGGTTGTGATAAGTCACTAATTATTCCTAATTAAAGCCCTTAAACTACATTTGTTAGGCCTAGAGTTGGTGTATTTGATATCATGTTAGTTGATTTCAGGTTTAAATAGGTTTTGAGAAGAAATACAAGAGTTTTGGCTAAGAAGATGAATTTATTTGATAAAGACTGCTTCGTCGCCTGTCAGGAAAATATTCGTCAGATATTCTGTATAAGTCCAAATATTCTGAAAATTTATTGCATGATAGAAGACTTCAAGATCTACAATTTTCATGTTGGACACTTTGCGAGATTCCTGATGGTGTGATAACAGAATGGAAGAATACATGAAGATGCATAAGCTGGAAAGCTGCACCGTCGATGCTGAAGAGAATATTCGGTAAATATTCTACATTAATTAGAATATTCTCATATTTTGGGAGATGAAAGAAGACTTCGAGATCTAGAACTTTCGTGTTGAAGACTTTCTCAGATTCCGAACAGATTAGCTTCAGAATTATTTACAAATCGGAATTCCGAGTAGGAATTGAAGAAGAAGGAAGCTGATGACGTGGCAGTTATTAACCCAGTCAAACTGGGAAGTCCGATCGATCGCTCAGATGACGTCAGCGATCCAGAAATTAGGGAAATTAGAGTTTAACCTCTATTTGGACTCCTAATTCGGGGGTTGAGGGTTTCTAATATATAAAGGGGTCTTCCAGCTGAAAAATATCATCTTTTGGAGCACTTTTGAAGGAGAAGGTTAGGGTTTTGAAGACGGTGATCTTTCCGCGGGGATCGACGGCTTCATCTTCTACACCTATGGCTGATTTCCAAGAGATGAGTAGCTAGTTTTCTTGTTCTTAGGAATACCATGAAACCTTAGTGTAACTTTTGATCTTTCCTAGTTGGATTTTTGTGAACTTCTCTAAATATATTCTCATGAATATGATTTTAATGATTATAGAGTTGAAAGAACAGAGTTCCGTTGACGTATTATTAGTCCTACATGATAGTTGTATTTGAGTGTAGAGATTCATGAGATAGTTTGCATGTGGTTTGTGATTTACCTTTGAGATAATCTATGCTACGTGAAGATAAGTCATGCTAAGGTCATTAGGAGTAGAATAACTTAAGATAATGGTAGGACCAAAGATGATTTATGCCAAACAAAGATAGGTTATGCCGTTGGGAATATAAAACCTTCTTTTAGGGATTCGTGTGAGCTTGTAGCCATACGATCCATAATACTTAGAGAAGTGATCAAGATGATAACTATGGAAGATTAATGGTGAAACTAGGGTGAATTGTGTATTTCCTAAGACATCTTTTTCCATCTGATTAAAACCTTAATATTTTCTTTGCTTTCTTAGATAATTTCAGTTAGATCAATCCATCATTAAAGTGTTTGGTTTAGATCAAAAGTTTTGAGAATCGATTTTGGTTTTCCTAGTAATTCCCTGTGGTTCGACTCCGGATTTCACCACTAGTCTACGTAGTAGTATTAGTGATTGAACAAAGATATAAATTTAAGATTTGATTGAGGTTAGCAATGTTTTTTTCCCTTTCTTATTTTTCCCTTTCTTTATTTTACACTTTTTAGGAATTTTCTGACAATTTTCTAGAATTTTTGCAGCATTGGAACGAATTTTTCTTGAAGAAAAACACAACTCGGCAGACACCTAGAGCGATCGGACCGCGCCATCTGCTTTGAAGTGGACTTCGAGTGAAGGAGCTTGCGGTTTGGAGCGACCGATCGGGCTGGAAACCGACCGATCGGAACTGCGCAATCAGCTAAGCCTTTTTACTTCAAATTTCTTTCGTTTCAATCGTTGTTTTTCGGGTTTTGTCCTCTCCTCCGATTCTTCTATTTTCTTTTTCTCTGTTTGTGTGTGATCTTGCATGTAAGGTAGACGATCCTTAAATACCCCGCTGGAACCTTTGGATCTAGAACTAGAGACCACACTCCGAAAAGCTAGAGCCTTAGGTCACCAATTTTTGAGTAACTTGCAATCTATTCACGAGACCTTTGTCAGCATGGCTGAAAATGAGGGATATGTCATCAACCCTAATGCTAATATGGGAAGGGAGGCTAATAATAATAACAATGGGGGGGTACAACGTGTTCCTTTAAGAAATCACTTCTTGCCCACTGCCTACACTTACACTCCTTCCATTGATCCTCCTGAAATCACAGCCTCACACTATGAGATTAGACCCCAAACGATTCAAATGTTACCCCACTTTCAGGGTTTAAGTAATGAGGATCCTTATGAGCACATTCACAATTTTATCGATATTATCACTACACTAAAATTGGAGAACTTTAATGATGATGCCTTTAAATTAAAACTTTTCCCCTTCTCGTTGAAAGATAAAGCTCAACACTGGCTCCAATGTTTACCTCCACACTCAATCACAACTTGGGACCAACTTCAAGAGGCATTTTTACGGAAATTCTTTCCCATAATTAAAACTGAGAAATTCAGGACTGAAATCCTTACCTTTGTTCAATATGATGATGAGTCTTTCCATGATGCCTGGGATAGATTTAAAGATCTTTTGAGAAAATGTCCCCATGATATTGATAAGTGGTTGTTAACGCATAAGTTTTATAGAGGCCTTAATGAAAGATGTAAAACTAGGGTTGAAGCTTGTTGTGGGGGTATTCCTTTAGATAAAGATGATGATGAGCTCTGGAACCTTTATGAACAAATTTCCATTGATTCTCAACAACAGTATACAAACCCTAGGAGTCGGCCTACATCAAAGGGAACCTTTGAAATTTCTGGATTTGATGCCCTTACTGCACAATTAGCTCTCCTTAATAAAAGGTTTGATAAATTAGAAATGAGACAAGCACCTGACCTTCCCCCGTTCCAAAATCAACCTCAAAGTTGTGCACTATGCTCTAGCCTTGAACATCACATAACCGACTGTCCCCTGGCTCCTTCATTTCCTGAATTCGTTCAGGAACAAGCAAACGCAGCATATGGCTTCACTAAACCTGAGAATAATTCGTATTCAAACACACATAATCCAGGTTGGCGGAACCATCCCAACTTTAGTTGGAGACCACCTCAACAGTCTGATAGGTACCCATCTATACCGCATGCAAATCCAAACACAGGGTACTCTGCACCATATCAACAAACTGCACCCAACCCTCCTCCACAAGTATCCTCTGACCCGACTTTGGACAAACTTATGAGTGCACTAGCAAACATGAATGCAAACATGAATGCAAACATGAATGCAAACATTACTGCTAGCATGGTTGAGCTTAAGATTGAGCTTAAGAGCGAAATTGCTTTGATAAGAAATGATGTTCATTCGCATGCTCAATCTATATCCAAATTAGAGACACAACTAGGGCAAATGGCTAATACAACGGCTAAAAGAGAGGAAGGTCATTTACCTAGTCAGCCTGTGACCAATCCTAGAGCCCTACACCACATTGATAATCAGAATTTTGAAAGTGCAAAAGCTGTAGTAACCTTAAGGAACGGTAAGCAAGTGGATACACTTCCTGACACTACCCAGAGCGACGGATCACTCTCAAATCCGACCGATCGGAACTATTCCGATCGATCGGATACTGGTCCGACCGATCGGACTATTCCGATCGATCGGATACTGGTCCGACCGATCGGAACTATTCCGATCGATCGGATACTGGTCCGACCGATCGGAACTATTCCGATCGGTCGGATACTGGTCCGACCGATCAGAATTATTCCGATCGATCGGATACTGGTCCGACCGATCGGTCTCTGCCCCCACAACAACCTGATGGTACTCCTAATCAAGTGGATCCAAATCCAGTTGATGGAAATGAACCTGACCCACGCACATACACACCAAAAGTGCCTTTTCCTACGGCCCTTAAGGATCCCTATCCAACTATCAAAGCTCGAAGAGCCGTAGAGGACGCCCTTAAAATCTTCAAACAGGTCAACATCAACATACCATTGCTTCAGGCCATTCGTCAGATTCCTTCGTATGCCAAGTTTCTTAAGGACATGTGCAAACGCCTGACAAAACACAAAGGGGACAAGAAAATCCTTTTACCTGAACAAGTCAGTTCGATTTTGAGACATGACACGCCACCCAAATTAATGGACCCTGGTACCCCTACCATACCATGTTGCATAGGAGACTACCAGATTGATGGTGCCCTTCTTGACCTAGGAGCCAGTGTTAACATTTTGCCCTATTACCTTTATAAGGAATTTGGGATGAAGGAATTGAAACCGACCTCGGTTGTTTTGCAATTAGCTGATAGGTCTATTAAGACCCCTAGAGGTATCGTAGAGGACGTATTGGTTAAGGTGGACAACTTCTTTTTCCCTGTCGAGATGGAACCCGCTGTTCACTGCAGAAAGACTGTGCCTATCATCTTAGGACGCCCCTTTTTGGCCACTACAAATGCCAATATTCAGTGTCGAACTGGTGTCATGGATGTCTCTTTTGGTAATATGCATGTTAAACTGAACATCTTTAAGACTACATGTTTGCCAGAGCGTGAGAATGAATGCTTTCGTGTTGATAGTTTGACTGACTACTGTGATGATAAATCTCATGTTATAATGATTGATAGATTATCTGAGATTTTGAGGGATTATTGATGAGAATGCATAATGTTATATTTTTATCCCTTAATACTTAGTCTCCTATGCTTATTTAGTTCCTAAATACACTCATTCTTCTTATATTTTGATTTAGGATGCAATTGAAGTCCTTAAGTCGAAAAGAAGCTGAAAAGAGTGCATGGATCAACTTTAAAGATTAATCTGTACCTGCTCATGAAGAACCAGATGATGTTCCATATATGGTTGGAAAGCTCTTGAAGTCTAGATTCTGAAAAATTTTACGGTTTGTGATTCCGAGTTTCCTAGAGGAAGTTACGGCAATTTTAGTACCGATGGCACAGTCTGGATGGCAGAGCAGTGAATAAGCTGAACAGTCTGAGCGATCCGACACCCAGGGTCCGATCGATCGGACCATGCAGAAACGTGACAGAACATGTATTTTTTTGGCTGAACATGGTCCGATCGATCGAACCATCCCTCCTATTGAACCAGATCGATCCGACTCCTAGAGTTGGATTGATCAGACTAGGGAAATGTCAGAAATTGCAGATTTTTATGAGCCAAATCGATCGGACACCTAAAGTTTGATCGATCGGACTTGGTCGTAAATAGAAGTTGAAGATTTTTACGCATTCGATCGATCTAGCACCCCGAGAAGGATCGATCGGACTTTCCCAGTAAAGAAAATCAATGATTGTGATCTAATCCGAGGGTGGATACACTTGAGGCTATAAATAGGACTCTTTCTAGGGTTTGAGGGGGGATTCTTGGATACTTTTGGCTGCTCTTTCTCCTCTTTTATATTTTTTCTAGGTTTTATCTTGTTTATTGGAATCTTTTGAGGATTGTTCTCGATGGCCCTGCGTGGCTAAATCTTGATCCTTGGTCGAGGAGACTGAAACCTCGGAATCAATGAAACTGTGAGATTTAATTTATTTTTATTGTTCAGTTTATAGATGAGTATTGAATGTTCTTATGTTATTAAATATTCATGATTGTCTTGTCTAATTGCTAGGAGCGCTACTAGTTTATTATTCATTGCGATCTACTGCTAGGTTGGATATTAAATCCGGAATTGTTTGGTCCCTCTGATCTGCGAAGCAACTAGGGTTTAATAATCTACTGCGTTTCAGAGATTTTTAGATCTTAGGAAGAATATTCAACTAGATTAAATGCAACCGCTTGTGCTTGTGTTGTTTAGCTTCATCGATCTCCCTATTCTTAACGCTGCTACTAGATTAAATCTACAGCGCTTGTCTTAGGTTGTTTAGTAGTTAGGGTTAATTAGATCGCTTGTTTCTAATCAACTATGATCGAGGAGAGATTCGAATTTAATTCGGACGGTGAATATTCATGGTATGAATTGATTGATACCTGCATCTATGATCAATTGTTGGATTCCGATGGTGGATGTTGACTCATACCAAGGTTTGTTCTCTTGATTCAACTTGTTTCTTCGCTTGAGATTATTTCTTTATTGTTTTTCCTCACGTTTAAAACCCCCCATCTTTGTTCACTGAGCACAAAACTAGGCTAAAACTATTCGTGGGATCGACTCGTACTCGCACTACTACATTTATTTTAACGAGTACTGGATTTATTTTTGAGTGCCTGCGACAGCACATCAAATTTTGGCGCCGTTGCCGGGGAGTGATTTTAGTTACTTTTTGTGCTTATTGTGATCTTTTCTTTTATAAAAAAAAAGAGTTATACGAATTTTCTTGATTTCTTTTTCTCGTTTTAACCGGAATCTTCTTGATTGTTTATGAGTATAGCTCGATCTTTTAATCAAGGGGGTTTACAGTACGATCCAGAGATAGAAAGAACTTTGCGCAGGTTAAGGAGGGAAGCTCGGATAAATCCTGAGGAGGACGATTTGGCTCTGGACCACGTATTTATCAGTGATTTGGAATTAGAAGAGGAAGAAGTCATGGCCGGAAATCGGACTTTGAAAGAACTTGCAGCCCCATATTTGAATCAACAACCCTTATGCATTACATTCCCTACTTTGGATGTTGCTACTACTTTTGAATTGAAATATGGACTAATACATCTCTTACCTACTTTTCATGGACTTTCAGGTGAGGATCCTGACAAGCATTTAAAGGAGCTTCATGTTGTGTGCACAAGTATGAAACCCATGGGGGTGACTGAAGATCAAATCAAATTGAGAGCCTTTCCATTTTCTTTGAAGGATTCGGCTAAAGATTGGCTTTATTATTTACCATTTGGGAGTATTATCACATGGAATGAGATGAAGAGATTGTTTTTGGAGAAATATTTTCCAGCCTCAAGAGAGGCCAACATTAGGAAAGAAATCTGTGGTGTGAGGCAACATAATGGAGAATCTTTACATGAATATTGGGAACGTTTCAAGAAATTATGTGCAAGCTGCCCCCATCATCAAATTAGTGAGCAATTACTTATTCAATATTTTTATGACGGCTTACTAACCAATGACAGGAGTATGATTGATGCCGCTAGTGGAGGAGCTTTGGTGGATAAAACTCCTGAAGCCGCGAGGAACTTGATTGCAAATATGGCGGCTAATTCTCAACAATTTAATACTAGACTTGATTCTTATTCAAAACATGTTAATGAGGTAAATGTTTCATCTCTTGAACAACAGATTGCGAGTCTAACTTCTCTTGTTCGTCAAATGGCTGTAGGTAATATGCAGACAGCGAAGGTTTGTGGAATTTGTTCGGTGGCGGGACATCCAACCGATATGTGCCCAACTCTTCAAGAGGAGCCCATTGAACAAGTAAATGCAGCGGGGAGTTTTCCAGGACCACCGCAAAGGAAGTATGATCCCTATTCAAACACGTATAATCTGGGATGGAGGGATCACCCCAATCTCAACTATGGGAATCCACATGTGAATCAGCCTACAACTCAATTTCGCCCAACTGGACAGCAATATCAACAATATAGACCACCATACCCCCTGAGACCACAACCAAACCCAACTCCGAATTCTGGTATGTCTTTAGAAGATATTGTTAATTCCCTTGCTACTAATGCTTTGCAATTGCAACAGAATACAAAACAACTTCAACAGGATACAAAACAATTTCAACAAGAGGCAAAGGCCAGTATCCAAGGATTGGAACATCAAATTGGCCAAATAGCGACTGCAATTAGCAAGTTAGAGGCGCAAAGTTCTGGAAAATTACCTTCTCAAACGGTAATAAATCCAAGAGAGAATGCAAGTGCAATCATTTTGAGAAGTGGTAAAGAAGTTGAGACTCCAGTAAAGGAAGTTCCTACATCGTCTGCGCAAGGAAAAGAGCAAAATATTGTCACGGACAAAATCTTTCCTGATGACGACGACGTACCTAAACGTAAGTTTCCACCTCTTTCTGATTATAAACCTGTACCTCCTTTTCCTCAGGCTTTGACAGAATCAAGGAAATATGAGAAGAATTCAGATCTATATGAGACTTTTCGCCGATGCGAGGTAAATATTCCACTCTTAGATGCTCTTAAACAAGTACCTCGTTATGCTAAATTCTTGAAAGAATTGTGCACAATTAAGAGAAAGCAGAAACTTAAAGGATGTGAGAAGGTGAAAGTAGGGGAAAATGTTTCTGCAATTCTTCAAAGAAAAATCCCTACAAAGTGTAGAGATCCAGGTATGTTTACTATCCCATGTACAATTGGTAACACCAAATTTGAGAAAGCCATGTTAGATTTGGGAGCTTCAATCAATGTCTTGCCATATTCTATATATTCTACTTTAAAACTTGGTCCTTTGAATGAAACTGGTGTTGTAATTCAATTGGCTGACAGATCTAACGCCTATCCTAAAGGTGTAGTTGAAGATATTCTTGTGCAAGTCAATGATTTAGTTTTCCCTGCTGATTTTTATGTGCTTGATATGGAGAATGGTGATCATAGTACTCCTATTTTGTTGGGAAGACCTTTCTTGAAGACATCCAAGACTAAGATAGATGTCCATAGTGGCACACTTACCATGGAATTTGATGGTGAAACTGTTAAGTTTAATATTTATGATGCCATGAAATATCCTGCTGATGATTGTTCAGTGTATTCAATTGATGTGATTAATTATTTATCACAGGAAGTTTTTGAACTTAGTGATAAAGATGAATTGAAAGTGGCTATTAGTAAATCTCTGGAGGAAGAAAATGAGGAGTTATCTTTGAGTACTAATTTGCAGGAAACTATTGCAACACTGAATGATTTTTCGATAATTCAGCAATCAGGTAACGATTCTTCTAGTTCATTACCTGTATCTAATGAGAAATCATTACCTTCTGAATTGCAAGCACCCATCCCAGATCTGAAACCTCTTCCTAATCGTCTTAAATATGCTTTTCTTTGAGATGAAGGAGTATTACCAGTGATTATCTCCAATAACCTTAGTGCACCACAGGAAGAAAAACTTGTGCAGGTTCTTAAGAAGCATAAGACAGCTATTGGTTGGACAATTGCAGACATCAAAGGAATCAGCCCGAGTACATGTATGCATCGTATCTTGCTTGAAGAGGGAGCGAAACCTTCCCGCCAACCACAAAGAAGGTTAAATCCGCCCATGATGGATGTAGTAAAGAAGGAGATTGTAAGGGCCTAAGTGTTAATTTCCGGGCTTTTATGTAAGATTGGAGGACATTTGTGTAATTTTGGGTCTTGTGGGGTGTTTTCTGCAAAAAGACCCCCACCCTTCTAGAGAATTCGATTCTCTTCTCCCCCGATTTCTTTTCCTCTCGTCATCCTCACTTCTCAGCCCCGAGAGAGAGAGAGAGAGAGAGAGAGAGAGAGAGAGAGAGAGAGAGAGAGAGAGAGTTCTAGAGAGATCGAGAGGGAGAGAAGGGTGGAGGAAGGTGGAGATCGCCGGCGCCGGGTGTGAGAAGGCGAGTTCGGCCGCGATGGGAGAGAGATCGTGAGAGAGGGAGCCGGAGAAGGAAGGAAAGGAGGTGGAAGAAATCAGGAGGAGCGGTGGAGCTCGCCGGGGGTGAAGATCCGGTAGATCTCCGTCGAATTTCCTTCCCGATCTCGACTGAGGTAAGCTTCTAGTCCTTTTCCCCAACGTTTTCCTTTGTTTTCCGTCCTTTTTGTGGGTTTTTCCGGCGGGTTTTTGGGGAGAAGATGGGTTTCCGGCGATGGGTCACCAGAGAAGATGCTACGGACGGCGTTGGGAACCTCCCTCGGCGACTGCAGCGCCGGGGAAGGACCCCGGTGGTCCGGGGCATCTCTCTCCGAGCCCTGTCCGGTATTACCCATGGCAGGGGATCCTTGATCCTTCTCTCTGTCATGGATTCCGGCGAAGATCCGGCCGGCCTTCCTCTGGCCGTGGTTGTTGATCCTCCTCGGGATCCGGTGCTTGGGGTAGCAAGCAAGCTTCTTCCCTCTCTTCGCAGTGGTGGCTGTTCGGTGATTAAGCAACCTGGTTAGGAGATTCGACGGAGCTTCGGCGTGAGCTCCGGCGATCTCCTACGGGAGGAAGCCGACGCGGAGCGCTGTGCGCGTGATCAGCCTGATGCATTGGTCAGTGCCCTGTGCACGGGTCAGTGCCCTGTGCACGGGACAGCGCCGTTTTGACCAGCTATTCTAGCTCTAGCGGTATATGGTAGTTTCATTTTTTCGTCTGGGGTTGTACCTGATTGAGATCTTTATCCATGTGTTTTAGGCGATCTTTTGAGCGGTGGTCGAGTGTCGAAGCGCGGCGTGGACCCCCGGTCTCAGGGATTGCACGTTGGCTGTCCTTTTGAGGTAGGAGTTACCTCCTAGGAAATTGTATGATTGTTTGCTATATGTTGTGTTGTAATTATGTGTGATGCAATGTTGTGTATATGCTATGTTGTATGACTATATCGCTGTGATGATGGGTGTATGCTATGTTATGAGGTGTTGGGCTAGTTGAGCCCTGTACTTGCTTTATCATGCTATGGAATGTTATGCTAGCTTTTCCTGAGTTGTATGCATAAATGAGATTAATTGACAAAGTTATTAATTGATTGATTATTTATGTGATTTGTGCATACATGCTAGGAATGTCAGGCTGTCTTAGGACAGGGATTGTAGTTGGGTTTAGTCAGGTCCTGTAGCTAGACTAGTCAGAGTCTAGGGGATATGTCGACGAGTTGACGGATGGATTTGGATCTCCGTATGTCGATCAAGGACTTGACTTGACTTGGAGGTTTTGACCTGACTTGAGGTTGTGTTGTCTATACTAGCATACTGAGGCCTGTATAGAGTCTATAGGGGTCTGGGCGAGCGTTGACGGCCGGACGCGGCGACTGTGCGTGTAAGACTTTCCCAGACTAGGCAGACCATACTAGGATCAGTAAGCTAGTATAGGATGTTGTACCTATAATAGTATACTGGGGCTGGGTATAGAGTCTATAGGGGTATGGGCGAGCATTGACGGCCGGACGCGGCGACTGTGCGTGTAAGACTTACCCATACTAGCCAGACCATACTTGGGCAGTATACTAGGATAGGTGGGTGTACACCAGTGTCTTAGTTGGTGACTCCTACTGGGCTTTAGAGCTCATTCGTGTTAGGTTTTGGTTTTGTGCAGGAGGACCTATGGATAGGCCAGAGACCAGTGCAGTCCATGGAGGTCCTGTCTCAGGATGAGGAGTCCTTTTATCCTTATGTCCATTTTCTTATGTATGATAAAGCATGTATATGTTGGATATGAAACATAATTGTATATTGTGGATTTGGCTTAAATATCATGTATATTATTTGATTTGTTGTGGGCGTATGTGCCCCTAGATGTGGTGAATGGTTGTAAAGAACAAAGAGAAATAGTTGTGATTGAATGTTGTAATTATGTATTATATTTGATTAGAATGTTGTAATAGTGATCTCACGTCCCCGTGCCCAAGGGTCATGCCGAATTTTTTTGAAATCTTTGGGATTTTTTATAATTAATTGGGGCGGGGCGTGACAGAGATCCTCAAACTTCTTGAAGTTGGAGTGATCTATCCTATTTCGGATAGCACTTGGGTTAGTCCAGTTCAAGTTGTTCCTAAAAAGACAAGAATAACCGTGGTGAGAAATCACAAAGATGAGTTAGTTCCTACCCGTGTGCAAAATGGGTGGAGGGTTTGTATTGATTATAGAAAATTGAATGCTATAACCCGCAAGGACCACTTCCCTTTACCTTTTATTGATCAGATGCTTGAAAGATTAGCTGGTCATTCTTATTATTGTTTTCTTGATGGTTATTCAGGTTACTTTCAGATTGCAATTGCCCCTGAAGATCAGGAAAAGACGACGTTTACATGCCCATTTGGAACTTTTGCATTTCGTCGCATGCCTTTTGGTCTTTGCAATGCCCCAGCTACGTTCCAAAGGTGTATGGTTAGTATATTCTCAGATTATATTGAACAGATCATAGAGGTTTTTATGGATGATTTCACAGTTTATGGAAACTCCTTTGATAATTGTTTACATAACCTTACACTTGTTCTCCAAAGATGCATAGAAACTAGCCTTGTGTTAAATTCTGAGAAATGTCATTTCATGGTTGAACAAGGTATAGTTTTGGGTCATGTTATTTCATCTAAAGGAATTGAGGTTGATAAAGCTAAAGTTGATGTCATTCAATCTTTACCTTATCACACTAGTGTGCGGGAAGTTCGTTCTTTTCTTGGACATGCAGGTTTTTATCGAAGATTCATCAAGGACTTCTCTAAAATAGCATTACCGCTATGCACGTTGTTACAAAAGGACAAGGTTTTTGAGTTCAATGAAGCATGCAAAAAGGCATTTGATAAGCTGAAAGAATTATTGACTTCAACCCCAGTTATTCAGCCCCCAGACTGGAGCGTTCCTTTCGAGATAATGTGTGATGCGAGTGATTATGCAGTGGGCGCGGTTTTGGGTCAAAAGATTGGAAGAGCTTCTCATGCAATTTACTATGCTTCCAAGACTTTGGATGATGCCCAGAGAAATTATTCTACAACTGAAAAAGAACTTTTAGCTGTAGTGTTTGCTTTAGAAAAATTTCTTTCTTATTTACTTGGTACTAAAGTCATTGTTTATTCTGATCATGCAGCCCTTCGTTATTTAAAGACGAAGAAGGAGGCAAAGCCGAGATTAATACGATGGATACTTCTCTTGAGTGAATTTGATTTGGAGATAATAGACAAAAGAGGAATAGAAAATCAGGTTGCAGATCATCTGAGTCGTTTAATTCATGTGGAGAATGAACTTCGTCTGCAGGAAGCATTCCCTGATGAACAATTGTTCTCTGCAACTGTGACATTACCTTGGTATGCAAATATTGTGAATTATTTGGTTACTAATATGTTACCTTCTGATTTGTCTAAGGCTCAAAGAGATAAGATTAAAAGTGATGCTAAATACTATGTGTGGGATGACCCATATTTATGGAAGCATTGTGCAGATCAAGTAATAAGAAGGTGCGTTCTTGAAAATGAAATTATTTCTATACTCACTTTTTGTCATTCTTATGCTTGTGGAGGTCACTTTGGAGTTAAGAGAACGGCAATAAAAGTGTTAGAATGTGGTTTCTATTGGCCTTCTTTATTTCGAGATTCATACTCTCTTTGTAAGTCATGCGAGAATTGTCAAAAGACAGGAAATATATCCCAAAGGAATGAGATGCCACAAACCCCCATATTATTTTGCGAAATTTTCGATGTTTGGGGCATCGATTTCATGGGTCCGTTCCCTATATCTTTTGGTTATGTTTATATTCTACTTGCTGTGGATTATGTTTCAAAATGGGTAGAAACTAAAGCTACCAGGACTGATGATTCTAAAGTTGTTGCAGATTTTATCAAGTCTAACATATTATCCAGGTTTGGAATTCCAAGAGCTTTCATAAGTGATCGAGGCACACATTTTTGCAATCGAACTGTGGAGGCGTTGCTAAGGAAGTACCATGTGACCCATAAGGTGTCAACCGCCTATCATCCACAACCTAGTGGACAAGCGGAAGTGTTAAATCGAGAGATCAAGTCCATCATTGAAAAGACGGTAAATCCAAATAGAAAAGATTGGAGTTTGCGTTTGGATGATGCGTTGTGGGCATATAGGACTGCATATAAGACACCCATCGGTATGTCACCTTATCGCTTGGTATTTGGGAAACCATGTCACATTCCAGTTGAGTTAGAACATAAAGCTTATTGGGCTATCAAGAGCTTTAATATGAACATGGATGAGAGTGGAGAACACAGGAAGTTGCAACTGCAAGAATTAGAGGAAATTCGCAATGATGCCTATGAGAGCGCTAGGATTTACAAGGAAAAGACAAAAGCTTTTCATGATAAGATGATCTCTAGAAAGGAGTTTAAAGTTGGTCAAAAAGTTCTCCTTGACCAATCACGCTTACGTTTGTTTCCAGGTAAGTTGCGTTCTCGTTGGATTGGACCTTTTATTGTTACTAATGTTCTTTCTCATGGTGTAGTTGAAATTCAAAGTTTAGCCACTTCCAAAATATTTACGGTGAATGGCCATCGACTTAAACCTTTCTATGAAGGCGTTCCAACAGAAAAGTTGGAAAAATTGGACCTTGAGGAACCAACTTATACTGATTAAAGAAGCAAGCATGAAGTCGAGCCAATGACAATAAACAAAGGCGCTGCTTGGGAGGCAACCCAAGGGGAGTTCGTTCCTTTTTCTTTTTATTTTCGCATTTCCATTTTAGTTATTTTTGCTTTTCTTTGCATTCCACCTTACATTGGGGACAATGTCAGTTTCAAGTGTGGGGGAGGAGATCTAGGTTGCATTTGCCATGAGCGAGAATTAGTTAAGCTTGACATATTCATAACATGATTGAATGAGTAATTTTGCGACTTGGAATTAATTAGTTGAGTTATTTTCCTTGAGATGGTAGTGACTAAATGAGTAGACAAAAGCTGGTGAGATTTTGAGCCTTTAGACTAACACATTCATATCAGTCTCACTATTTTCTTTCATGAGAGATATTCTTTCATGGATTTGTTTCTCTAGAACTTGCTTTGATTCTATTCGATGTCACATTGACACATGCAGACATGAACATGATTAAGGCCATTTTTTGTCTTAAGCTACATAAGCCAAATAGCCTACCTTGCAATTAATTCTTCCTTTTGCTAAACACCTTTGAGCTTTATCGACTTCATTGTTAACCCACATTACAAGCCTTAAACATGAAAAATATTTCCGTTACCCAAGCCATAAAACTAGTAGAGCATTGATCATCATTATGACATGTATGGGTGCAAAAGTTCAACTGTGGGGGTGTTTGGATTTGTGGTATGGCTATGATTGGTGAAATGGAGTTTATTTTTATACTCAATTTGTGAGTATGTTGTTGAAAAGAAAAGAAAAGAAAGTGAAGGAGGAAATAGTTTCTCATGTTACAAAATGTGTTTTTGAATCCTCCTAATACTCCAAGAAAGGGGTATGTTTATGTATGATCTCTACAAAGGTGGAAGTTTTTGCAAAAGATTGTTCATTATTTCAGTTAAAAAGTATTCCTTTGAACAATCTCTTTGCCAATGTGGTGATGCTATATGGTTTGAGTACTTTAAAGCCAAGTTGAAGAAAGTTGTTGAATGGAGTGATTGGTTGTACATGTCTTATTGATGCATTTTTGCTCCATTAGTTCCATTGGCTTTTAAGCTACATTCCCTAATATTTCCCACCTTAATCCTGGACCCCATTAAAATCTTTTGAAGTCCTTATGATTCGTGTTATGCATGTGATTCTAGTGGTGGAGAATGACAAGATATGCAAGCTTTTGGTAGATCATTTTCATTGGAAAGAATTTGAGTGAAATACATACCCTTCAAACACATGAGAGTTGAGTGTTTATTTCCGTGAGGTCTACTTATTTATTTTGCTCCATATTCAAGTGAAAATGCTTATTGATTGATTTTTAAGTTGTTTAAAAATATTTCTTCATGATATGTTATGAATTGTGAAGAGCTTGATTGTTCTTTGTTGATGGTGTTGCAACCTTGATATCTTGAGTAGAGTGAATTTTAGTTTTGCCCGAGGACGAGCAAAAGCTAAGTGTGGGGGAATTTGATGAGAATGCATAATGCTATATTTTTATCCCTTAATACTTAGTCTCCTATGCTTATTTAGTTCCTAAATACACTCATTATTCTTATATTTTGATTTAGGATGCAATTGAAGTCCTTAAGTCGAAAAGAAGCTGAAAAGAGTGCATGGATCAACTTTAAAGATTAATCTGTACCTGTTCATGAAGAACCAGATGATGTGCCATATATGGTTGGAAAGCTCTTGAAGTCTAGATTCTGGAGAATTTTACGGTTCGTGATTCCGAGTTTCCTAGAGGAAGTTACGGCAATTTTAGTACCGATGGCGCAGTCTGGATGGCAGAGCAGTGAATAAGCTGAACAGTCCGAGCGATCCGACACCCAGGGTCCGATCGATCCGACACCCAGGGTCCGATCGATCGGACCATGCAGAAATGTGACAGAACATGTATTTTTTGGCTGAACATGGTCCGATCGATCGAACCATCCCTCCTATTGAGCCAGATCGATCCGACTCCTAGAGTTGGATCGATCGGACTTGGGAAATGTCAGAAATTGCAGATTTTTACGAGCCAAATCGATCGGACACCTAAAGTTCGATCGATCGGACTCGGGCGTAAATAGAAGTTGAATATTTTTACGCATCCGATCGATCCAACACCCCGAGAAGGATCGATCGGACTTTCCCAGTAAAGAAAATCAACGATTGTGATCTAATCCGAGGGTGGATACACTTGAGGCTATAAATAGGACTCTTTCTAGGGTTTGAGGGGGGATTCTTGGACACTTTTGGCTGCTCTTTCTCTTCTTTTATATTTTTTCTAGGTTTTATCATGTTTATTGGAATCTTTTGAGGATTGTTCTCGATGGCCCTGCGTGGCTAAATCTTGATCCTTGGTCGAGGAGACTGAAACCTCGGAATCAATGAAACTGTGAGATCTAATTTATTTTTATTGTTCAGTTTATAGATGAGTATTAAATGTTCTTCTGTTATTAAATATTCATGATTGTCTTGTCTAATTGCTAGGAGCGCTACTAGTTTATTAGTCATTGCGATCTACTGCTAGGTTGGATATCAAATTCGGAATTGTTTGATCCCTCTGATCTGCGAAGCAACTAGGGTTTAATAATCTACTGCGTTTCAGAGATTGTTAGATCTTAGGAAGAATATTCAACTAGATTAAATGCAACCGCTTGTGCTTGTGTTGTTTAGCTTCATCGATCTCTCTATTCTTAACGCTGCTACTAGATTAAATCTACAGCGCTTGTCTTAGGTTGTTTAGTAGTTAGGGTTAATTAGATCGCTTGATTCTAATCAACTATGATCGAGGAGAGATTCGAATTTAATTCGGACGGTGAATATTCATGGTATGAATTGATTGATACTTGCATCTATGATCAGTTGTTGGATTCCGATGGTGGATGTTAACTCATACCAAGGTTTGTTCTCTTGATTCAACTTGTTTCTTCGCTTGAGATTATTTCTTTATTATTTTTCCTCACGTTTAAAACCCCCCATCTTTGTTCACTGAGCACAAAACTAGGCTAAACACTATTCGTGGGATCGACTCGTACTCGCACTACTACATTTATTTTAACGAGTACTGGATTTATTTTTGAGTGTCTGCGACAACACATCAATTATAACTCTGATGATGTTGATTACAAATATATTTTTGAGGCTTTCATACTGGTTATCTCTTCCCTTTATTCCTTGCTTTATTTTTATGACTTAGTGTAATTGGGGACAATTACATTTAAGTTGGGGGTAGCATTATAAATTTCATGCTCATATTCTTTTTCTGTTAACCAAATATTATAAATCCCTTGAATTATGTCAAAAGAATTAAATTATGATATGATTTGACAAAGGTGCATGTTTTAGAAATTTATTTTATGAATTATTCTGAGACTTGTATGTCATAGAAGAAATAGTAAATTTTTGTTATGCATGATGTTATTTCTATACTTTAACACTTTTACCATGATCTAAGGATGACTTGACATATTCTAATGCACAAGTTCACTTCCACATGTTGATGAGTTGAAATTAGATTCTAAGCATGATACTATGATAGAATTATGATCTTATGCTATGTTACAGGGCAATGTGCCTAACAAGGTGTGTTGTTCGCGCAAACAGTTGAAATTCCTGAAAAAAAATGACTAGTTATGATTTGTAGCCTTCATGATTTGAGCATTAGAGTCTGAAGAGTGTTCTACACATAGTGCCCTAAAACCGTCTGGTTTGAGAGTCACTGGCTTGAGCATCGTTACATGGACCATGAAGAAAGCTTAAGAAATCATAACATTGCACATGTCATATATGAAAAAAAAATGATTGAAAAAAAAGATTGCAAAGTGGTGAATGAAAATATGTACTTGGCCAAGTTCGTATTCTTGAATGGTTGAAGTGTTTGGATATAATTGATACTCTGAAGCATGTGGAACCCAATTCACACACAGGAGTGTTAAAGTTATTTTTAATCATGATTAAATATGTTGAAGTGTTGGAAATATGTTATGACATGTTTTGATTTACTATGGTTTTATGTGAATATGAGTTGAAGGGTATATTTATGGATATTATTTCTATTTCATGCAATAGAGTTGGTGAATATTGTGATTGATTTCTGATGATATATTCAAGGGTTGTATAGATGTTTGTGGGTGTCATCCCTGAAATCCCTCAGGAGACTATAACTCCTCCACTGGGGTAACCCAGGGGTTTAAAGGCTTGTTGCACATGCTAAGTGCAATCGTGAGACCTACGAAAGTGGCTAGTTAGATTTATTGCTTTCTTTTTATCATTTCTTTGCCCGAGGACTAGCAAAGTGTAAGTTGGGGGTTGTGATAAGTCACTAATTATTCCTAATTAAAGCCCTTAAACTACATTTGTTAGGCCTAGAGTTGGTGTATTGATATCATGTTAGTTGATTTCAGGTTTAAATAGGTTTTGAGAAGAAATACAAGAGTTTTGGCTAAGAAGATGAATTTATTTGATAAAGACTGCTTCGTCGCCTGTCAGGAAAATATTCGTTAGATATTCTGTATAAGTCTAAATATTCTGAAAATTTATTACATGATAGAAGACTTCAAGATCTACAATTTTCATGTTGGACACTTTGCGAGATTCCTGATGGTCTGATAACAGAATTGAAGAATACATGAAGATGCATAAGCTGGAAAGCTGCACCGTCGATGCTGAAGAGAATATTCGGTAAATATTCTACATTAATTAGAATATTCTCATATTTTGGGAGATGAAAGAAGACTTCGAGATCTAGAACTTTCATGTTGAAGACTTTCTCAGATTCCGAGCAGATTAGCTTCAGAATTATTTACAAATCGGAATTCCGAGTAGGAATTGAAGAAGAAGGAAGCTGATGACGTGGCAGTTATTAACCCAGTCAAACTGGGAAGTCCGATCGATCGCTCAGATGACGTCAGCGATCCGAAAATTAGGGAAATTAGAGTTTAACCTCTGTTTGGACTCCTAATTCGGGGGTTGAGGGTTTCTAATATATAAAGGGGTCTTCCAGCCGAAAAATATCATCTTTTGGAGCACTTTTGAAGGAGAAGGTTAGGGTTTTGAAGACGGTGATCTTTCCGCGGGGATTGACAGCTTCATCTTCTACACCTATGGCTGATTTCCAAGAGATGAGTGGCTAGTTTTCTTGTTCTTAGGAATACCATGAAACCTTAGTGTAACTTTTGATCTTTCCTAGTTGGATTTTTGTGAACTTCTCTAAGTATAATCTCATGAATATGATTTTAATGATTATAGAGTTGAAGGAACAGAGTTCCGTTGACGTATTATTAGTCCTACATGATAGTTGTACTTGAGTGTAGAGATTCATGAGATAGTTTGCATGTGGTTTGTGATTTACCTTTGAGATAATCTATGCTACGTGAAGATAAGTCATGCTAAGGTCATTAGGAGTAGAATAACTTAAAGATAATGGTAGAACCAAAGATGATTTATGCGAAACAAAGATAGGTTATCCTGTAGGGAACATAAAATCTTCTTTTAGGGATTCGTGTGAGCTTGTAGCCATACGATCCATAATACTTAGAGAAGTGATCAAGATGATAACTATGGAAGATTAAGGGTGAAACTAGGGTGGATTGTGTATTTTCTGAGACATCTTTTTCCATCTGATTAAAACCTTAATATTTTCTTTGCTTTCTTAGATAATTTCAGTTAGATCAATCCATCATTAAAGTGTTTGGTTTAGATCAAGAGTTTTGAGAATCGATTTTGGTTTTCCTAGTAATTCCCTGTGGTTCGACTCCAGATTTCAACACTAGTCTACGTAGTAGTATTAGCGATTGAACAGGGATATAAATTTAAGATTTGATTGAGCTTAGCAATGTTTTAACGACGCATTTGCGAGCGATCAGCAGATCATAGGCGACGACCGTTAAAGTTTGCAGTTAGCGACAGAGTGTTCCTGCGAGCATCGCCGTACAGAGGGTCAGTCAGATTTGGCAGAGGTGGCAAGTTGGTGCCGAGGTTCGTCGGGTCGTACGAGATCCTAGAGAGGATTGGTGAGGTAGCTTACCGCCTTAATCTTCCTCAGCACATGTCAGCTGTGCATCCAACATTCCACGTATTGATGTTGAGGATGTATTACCTGGACCCGTCTCATGTCATCAAGGTGGGTGATATCGAGCTTGAGGCAGATGCGACATTCATTCAGCAGCCAGTTCAAGTACTTGACCGTAGGGATCAGGTCTTGCGGGGCAAGATGATTCCCTTGGTCAAGGTACTGTGGAGGAACAGAGGCATCGAGGAGATGACATGGGAGCGCGAGGTGCACATGCGGAAGGAGTATCCGCATTTGTTTCCTTCTCGAGGTACCTCTTATCCTGTCTTCTAGTATAGCTTCTTTTTCTGTTTTCGAGCCCTACCCTTATCGAATCTCGGGACAAGATTTCTTTTAAGGGTATTAGGATGTGAGGACTTGTCCCTCTACTATTGGGTCGACCGTCTGGGTCAGGGACGTGGCTCGTTTGCTTGTTTCGCGTCGGGCTCGCGATCCGGTGGATCTGATTGTTTCTTGGGCAGCAAGGGTAATTTGATAAATTACGCATTGTCGGTTTGTTTCACACCCGCGTGTGCACACACTGACCGTGTTTGTTGTAATGGTTGTTTTGAACGGTTAGGTGAACCCGGGATCAAAAGATCCGGGCTTGGGCTTGTGTTTTAGCCCAAGTCTAGCCTTTTGCACAAAAGGATCGATCTTCTCTTGCTAAGAAGATTGATCATTTGGTGCCAGAAAGTCATACATAGGTCGGTTCGTCCGTCTATAAAATGGATGCAACCCCCTTCTCTTCGTCCCTTCTGAAATCCGCTATTCTTGAGCTCAAATCTTGTGAGATTTTCGAGAAGATTGAGGACGATCCTAGGCTCTGCAGCGTGGATTGAAGCTCCTTTTGTCTAGGTAGGGATGCTACGTACTTGTCTTTCTGGTTTTTGTGAGTTTTGAGTTTGTCTGTGATTGTTTTGAGTAGATTTTTTTACATGCTCGTTGGTTTTTATTACAAGTACCAGTTTTGGACTCGTGGTCCTTTGTATTACTAGATCTCAGAGTTTTGTGGGATTTAGTAGCACCTATGAAGATCGATCTTCCTTGAGGAAGGATCGATCATTCTTGGGGCGTCATGCCTGGCCCGTGCATGATCGATCTTCTAGTGGAAGAAGATCGATCTTTTGCTTGGCGGCATGGATGGGGTCCTTTGTCCCTCCAGGAAGATCGATCCTTTTTGGCTTGACAGAGATGGAACTCCATGTTTGCTAAGAAAATTGATCCTTTCTTGGAAAGGATCGATTCTTTTGGTCTCAGAGAGGTGTTTTCGTCGGATTTTTACCCGTAGGGATTTGTACATGCTGTTTTCTTGACCATTTTATAACTTGTACATACATTTGAGCATCTTAGCCCCATAATGAGGGGTAGTGGTGAACTAGGAGAGTGACGACTCCTAGGATGTGTAGATAGCATGTTGTATTGTTAGCTGCGTTTGTTGGGGTTGCTTCCCGTGACATGTTGTTATTTTGTGGACTGGCTGTAGTTGGTGGGGTTACCACTTCCGCAGTCCCTTGGCTTATTTACCTGTTGACCACCCCGGACCGGCATGGTGGCGAGCCGAGACCATGTTTATTTTTCGTCACATGTGTTGCATGCTTATCTGTTTTACCTGCGTGTGTTCATAGCATGCATATGATTGCGCATTTGCTGCATAAGGTTAGGGTGTGGGCGATATGCGGTATCGCCGTCCCGAGGGCTTGGATGCTCGGCTTAGCCTTAGGACCGTGGCTGGGTAGCTTGGTCCAGGTTTGAATGGTTATGTTCAGTCGATTCGATGATAGGCCTAGATGACTTGAACACTTGTTGATCGACGATTGAGAGGTTGTGTCAGCCTCGAGCCGGGTTCTGAGGTGTAACCGGTGTTCGGTTTTCTTGTCTCTTGAGTAGCCTACTTAGCGGTGTTGTCTTCCCGCCTAGTAGTGTTGGTTTCCACCTTGTGAGATGATAGTGTTGGTTTCCTGCCTCACTGAGGGTGACCCAATATGTGACCAGCTCGGCTGGAAGACCATGACTGAGGCCCCTCAGGGACATGCAGTGGGGTTATGAGGCCTCTATGTACACCCAGACCTTGCTAGAGGACGACACTGTTACGTTTCTCTCTTGCTTATGTGAGTCGTAATGTAGTTTCATGCTGAGCTTAGTTGCTCATTCCTACCCGGACTGCGTTTTGCAGGTGCAGGCGTTAGCTCCTCTTCGGTGGCCCTTACCGGGCAGTTGGTTGGCGACGCGGCGGCACCTGGCGGAGTTTGAGGATCGGTGATCTTTTTGTCTTCAGAACCCTTGTATAGTTAGCCTCCTACGAGAGTATATGAATGTTTGTACTTGATTTCCCCTCTTCGAAGTTTTGTAGACTTGTATCACTTTGGATTTGTAATCTTTAATCTTGAGCTTTCTATTTTTTTTTAGATTTCTTAATTGAGGGTGTTTGATGAATGTTTAGGGAAACCAGTAGGCTAGAGGGAGCCCTCGTCAAAATATTTCCACAGTTAGTTAGGTTCCGGTTCTCTTCCACCGCCTCGGTTGGGCTTTCGCGAGTCGGGGCGCGGCAAAGGCCACTTGCCTAATCCTAGGGGTCAGCATTATGTACAATGCCAAAACTTAGAAAGTACTCAAACTGTAGTGACCCTTAGAAGCGGCAAAACTATAAATAATAAAATAGGTGAACCAGCCGGTTCGACCGATCGATCGACCAATTTGACGATCCATAGGTCATCTGACGATCGATCGTCCAAGGAACCGACCGATCATCCACCCTGTGAAGACTTCCATATACCACTTGATTATGATCCATCTGATTCTAGGGAGCCTGATCTTGCTAGATATGTGCCTAAAGTGCCTTTTCCTCATGTACTTATGGATCCTTTTTCCAGACCGAATAAAAAATCATATGTAGAGGAAATCACGGAGATATTCAAGCGAGTGAACATCAACATACCATCTGAAGCCATCCGACAATTCCCTTCCTCTGCAAAATTTTTGATAGACCTTTGTACCCAAAAATGTAAATCCAAATCTCATGTCTCTAAGAAAATCTTTCTGACCGAGCATGTAAGTTCGATCCTGAAGTATGAAACTCCACCAAAACTTAAGGATCCAGCCACCCCAACTACTTCTTGTTATATATGAGACTATCATATTGATGGTACTCTTCTTGATCTTGGTGCTAGTATTAATTTATTGCTATATTCCCTATATCAAAAATTTGGCATAAATGATTTGAAGCCTACGATAATAACCATTCAATTAGCTGATAGATCCGTCAAAACACCACAAGGTATCTTGGAGGATGTGCTGGTAAAGGTTGATAGCTTCTTCTTTCCGGTTGACTTCATTGCCTTGGACATAGAGCCCGTCGTTCTTTCAAGAAATCCATGCCTATTATCTTAGGTCGACCTTTCCTAAGTACTGCGAATGCTTGTATTAAGTGTCATACATGTGTTATGGATATCTCTTTTAGCAACATGAAGAAACGTTTGAATTTATTTAAGGATGCATGTTTGCCTGCAAATAAGAACCGCTTTGCTATTGATGTTATCAATGTTTGTGTCACACCCCGACCTAGAAAACCCATCCGGTCCGGGGCGTGAGGCGACTAAACCTATTACTGAAATCAAACGGCGAGAGTTTCCCTTGTATTTCTTAATTTAAACCCTGTACAGTTATAATCTTCACGATAAATCTAATAATTCTAAATTTCAATATGAATATTAATCTGTTATCACAATTCTTACTATCTAGTACAGGTTCTGATACAATGCTTTCATCAACCCTCATTACATAATTTAATACAGACAATCAAATCCTCGAAAAGGGAAATTATACATTTAATACAATTGTAATGTACAACTATTAACAAAAGGGAGAAACTCCAGGATCGTCAAGTACTCCTCGAAACTCCAAGTCCACGATCACCTCGAGAATAGCGCGCCAACGCCCAGAAGATCACCTGAAAGGAAAGGACTGCATCGACCTGCATCACCGATGCAGCCCAGGTAGGAGTGAGCAACAAAGCTCAGTAGGGTTCTACGTTATTCTACGTCGCACAGAAAGGAAGGGAAACAACAACAGTGTCGTTTCTCCGCCTAAGTCTAAAGGATGCCACGGGGTCCCATAACCCCTATCGATTCCCTAAGGGATCCTACTCTTCTCAACCGATCATGCTGGGAACATCAACCAAACACGTTGGGAGGAAACAAAGAACCAGAACCAGTAGGAACACCCTTTACCCAGCAGGAAACCACTGCCTGGGGACACACGTCAGGGACATCGACAACCATCCTTAGCACTTGGCCTTGGAGTACCGACACGATCTCTAAACCTCAAACAATATAATATTCCAGTCCGACTACCTAATAATCCTCGAATGATATCAAACATAATCATTGATGACAATCACGTCCTAATCCTCGACTACCCGAACCCCAGTCCTAGGGCTAGATCCGGGCTACCCAAGAACCCCGGATCGACGATCGAATCCATCGCCTACCACCTAGCCTGATACTTCTAATGCAATCAAATGCATGCAATGCTTACACACACATCAAGAGGAATTCATACATGCAACAATATGACATCACAACATACAAGGCTAGGCATAGCCTACAGCTCGCCAAGGGGTAAACATGCATAAAGCAGATAAAGATCTAAACTACAATAATCCAATAATATAACGGCGCCCACGGGCCGTAAACAAGCAACAACACATTCAATCGAAATTTCGACATTACAACGACGTCCACAGCCATCAATCACAATTTCTACAACGGGGGTACAACCCCGGCCACGCAATCATCAACAATCAACCACAAATACAATATACATCAACTAGGGCACACCTTCGGCCCATTCAATTATCTAAACATCCTAAGGGGCGTGACTCCCTTGGTTCAACCACGAGCAAAGCATACATGTAAATAAGCATGACATGCAATTAATTGCTAATTAAACAAGGATGATTTATAACTAACTAATCATGCCGAATGTCAAACAATTAATCATCTAAAAACCACCAATTAGAACATGCTAGCCCTCGAAATCTCTAGAAATACTAATCGCATGAATCTCGAAGAATCAAACACGATAAAACATCGAAAATCCACTAACAAGCAAATTTCTGGATTTGTACACTAAACCCTAGTTAGAGGAGATGAAATCTTATCAATTCGACGTCCAAACGATGTCGAATTGGAAATCAAACTTGGGCAAATGTATATTAGCATACTAGGAACATGCAGCCCAAGAATCGGATCTAATTGATGTCTAATTTCCACATATTTTACTAATCAATTTCTTAATCTTTGTTTCACAGCAGTTTAGAAAACAATTCACCAAAAATCATATATAAATTGCAAAATCACGAAACTAGCGGCAATCGAAAGAGAACTCAATGATCTAATTTCCACTTCTTGAAAGTTTCACGAGATCATACTCACACAGCTCACAAATCGAGCTTGAACGCGACTGTTCATCGAAGAACAGAGATACGATAAAAATCCGGGAATAAATGCTTAGAAAACCCAATTGAATGACAATCAAAACCGAAGAACATATACCAGATGAAGAACATGCATCATGGATCAATCTAGAAAAGAAGCAATCAAAGAGCTAGGTGGAAAACCTACCTCACAACTCGGAGAAGAAGAGGGAAGGTCAGATCGGATCTTCCCGACGTTGTTCCAGGCGCTGGAGCTTGCCGGCGGCGGAGAGGCGACGCGAGCTGGCCGGTGGAGTTCATCGATCGGCGAGGAAGAGGGCTTCCAGCAAGCTCGGGAGGGGAGAGGGTGTCGGATCTGAGAGGAGAAGGGGTTCAGCAGCTCGAGAGGTGTGAGGACAAGCTCGGAGAGGAGCGGCGGTGGACGATGGCGGAGAAGAAGCTCCGGAGAAGGGAGATCGGCGGGGAGGATCTCGGATCTGGGGTTCCCGGGAGAGAGAGAGCTCACGGGAGGGACGTTCTAGCCGGATCTGAGGAGAGGGAGCTCGAGGGAGAACGGCGGCCGGCGACGGTGGCGAAGGAGCTCCGGAGAAGGGAGACGGCCGGCGCGGTCGTGAGCGGGGAAGAAGAAAGGAGAAGGAGAGAGAGAGAGAGAGAGAGAGAGAGAGAGAGAGAGAGAGAGAGAGAGGTTAAGCCACTTAAGTGGCTTAGCCGGTTCAGACGAGCCAACTGATCGGACTGAATCCGATTTGACTTCAAATTGTGATCTCGTCGCAATTTCGTCCGGATCTTTCGATCCCGAACGCTTCTACTGGATCTATTCAATCACGTACATCAATCAAGGCCATGTGTGCACTACGCGGGTGTGAAACTGACCGCCAAGGCGCAATTTACCAAATTACCCTTGAGGTCCAAAAACAGCGATGCGATCAACCGATCACAACCCAAGGCCAACCGGGCCAAAACCAACCAAACCAAGCCCTCGACTAAACGCGATCGGACCGGGTTGGAGGAACGGGTCCTCACAGTTTGTGTCTATAGTTCTGATTCATCCTTATTTGACATAGTAAATGCCCGTGCCTACGACACGGATATTTAGGGTTTTTTAATAAAATTTTGATAGAACCTCCCCTATACGGAGGGCTAAATGAGACAATTCTACAACATTTCTCAAATACAAAAATTAAATCACAGTATGAAAGGGGCGAACTTTGTCCCCGGGGCAAACATTGTCCTCACAAACAACACAAATACAAACCTTAACCTAAATCAAGTATATAATATTCCAGATACGTAACATGTCCCAAGACCCAAGATTTAGAGTCAGAGATTCCGACTCCAAACACTTACCAAGTGCTATCCCAATGTGGATTTTTGAGCTATTTTAAACATACAATCAGACACGACATACATTAAAGAACGCATAGACCTGCGTGCAAATAATGTTAATTTGAGTAGTTTACTGAATTGGGTAAAGTATCACAAAGTCGAGGTTTTGTCAGCTTATAAATAATACACCATGTCGAAGTTAGCAAGATAAATAAAGGAATAACTCATGAATACATCCGGACCGTATGTAGTGACGGTGAAATTATGATCCGTCTGATAGTCCTTGGAAGATCTACACAAACAATCAAACCAAAAAATTCAAGAAACAAACCTTGTAAGCCATAACAATCCAATTGGGGGAAAAAACAAACAAAACAAAACTCAAAGTTAACTAAATATTCACTATCATGTTTCAGAAATGAAAGAAAGCACCATATATTTCTGTTAAAGAAAAGATAATGAAAATTCACAAAATAAGGTATACATGATTTTAAGATATTGAGCTAAGAAAGACACAAATTATCGAACCCAGTATTCTAAAAAAGTAATTACATGACATAACCAAAAAAACAAAAGAAAAAAATACATATACCCTTTCAGTTGATATAAAGCGTTTGTCTTTTGTACATGCTAATCCAAAAGAGCGTAGCTGTCAAAACCGTTATAAGCAATCAATCGAAAAGTACATTCACCAATAAAATTAATGAGATAATAGGATCTTCTAGTTCGGGTGGCTAGAAACAATAAACTAACAGTTATTTGAGATACCAGCCATTATCTACCTGAACACCTAACATCTTTCCAATAACTACTAAAGCCTATTGGGTTTCTTTGTTTTCCTTGTAAAGGTGAAACCTAAACTTCATGAAAAAATACATTAAATACTACATGGCATAGAGGAACTCAATATTTCCCTATTTATATCAACGGCTAGAAGAAAATGAAACATGAAAGCTATCAGGAACAATTACAAACAATTACAGAAAAGGCTTTGATGAAGAAAAACTAAAGAATAAGTAGACAATATAAATAGCACAATTTCAACAGAATGATTCGCATCTCTATGCACGGGAGTCATAATAGGGATTTAAGTAAGCAAAACATAATATCAATAAGTGTCAAGATGGTTTTGGAGACCGAGGAGTGCAGGGAAAAATTCTTGCTACGAAATATGCCCGAGAAAATGACGTTCCGTTTCTTGGCCTTTGTTTGGGCATGCAAATTGCTGTCATTGAGTTTGCTCGTTCAGTTCTCAACCTGCAAGATGCAAACAGCACAGAAATTGACCCCAATACAACTAATCCCTGCGTTATCTTTATGCCGGAGGTAGAATCACTTTTGCTCTGCCCAAATTGCTATTTTGCCTTATTTCATCACGATGATTAACTCTGTCATTCCACTATCCGTGCAGGGTTCGAAAACTCATATGGGAGGAACAATGAGACTTGGATAAAGGAGGACATATTTCCAGGCTGCTGACTGCAAATCAGCAAAGTTGTAAGGACACTTATCATCAAAACTGGTTCTTCATTCCCTCATTTCTATTGTCAGGATATCTAATTCTTTTGCTTCTCTCTCTCTCAGTATGGTGATGTTGAGTATGTAGATGAACGACATCGGCATAGATATGAGGTCTGCCATTGTCCTAATTTATGAAATACCTGAGTGTGCTTGTTGTACTGCTACATGATATAGCTACTGGTGTCTTGGCATAGTTTTGAAACAATGTTCTTACTGCAAGTAAATCCGGACATGGTCATGGAACTTGAACGTGCCGGTCTTAAATTTGTCGGAAAAGATGAAACTGGGAGACGGATGGAGGTACTATTGCTTGCATTTTTCAAGCAGTTGATTTTATCCTGACCATTAATTCAGTGCAGTTCTGATCATTAACCTTTTTTCAAGCAGTTGATTTTGGGAATGTTGGCAGAGAAATTATTTTTTAGAAAGAAATGTATACTGAGAGATATACTCTTAATTATAGCGAGTTCCTAAATTTATATTCCTCAGCCTATGCTAATGTTTCATTGTAATTTATTTCTTTAATAGAATGAAAGTCATGATTAAACTTCTATGCAGAATTACGGGTTTCAACATATGGCCCATAGAGTGCTTTGTAATGGTGCATTGAAGGATCAGTTTTTTTATTCTATTGTCAAGCACTTATCCAATTTAAATGAAGTCAAGAACTTATTTGCCTGTAAGCTTAGATTTAAATTTTGTAGATTATCAGCAATATGAAACCAAATTAATGCACAGGACCATCAAACTCCAAAAAACTTTGATATGCACAACAAACAAACCTCAAAAATAGTTATCAAAATAAACTATGAAAAAAGCTATCAACAATACAAAGAGATGAAGACTACCAACAAACACCCAATGTCAAAACAACCACATGAGCAAACACATTTCAAAAGAATATATTCATGCATCTCCAAAACTCAGGCATGAACGTGCATGAGGAATCCATCAAAATTGCTGGAAAAACAAAAGAAAATTCGTGCATACCTCAATCGTGCATAGCATCGAAATTGCTGAAAAATCACTACCGTCAATGCCCAAGCCGTCCGGCCTTCTCCCTCTTCACCGCCGGACTCTATCCGTCGCCAAGGCATCTGTCGCCCCGACAAAGCCTTGTGGAGGAACAAAAAGGAGGACAAAGCCTTGCCGCTGATGAGCTGCTCGGGGTGAAAGAGCTGGCAGGTGCGCACCTCATCCATGATGGTGGGCTCAAGGTCTATAAACACAGCACGCAGCACATGCTTTCCGACACCGGTCTCGCTGAAGAAGGTGTTGAAGGCATCATCACCTATAGGCGAAGCTACATTATTTAATTGAGTAACCTATAGGCAAAGTACCTGGTGGTGGCGGAGTGGAGCGCGCGCAGTCGGAGCTGGCGTAGTGGAGCGCGCAGCCAGAGCTGGGGGAGTGGAGCGCGCAGCCGGAGCTGGCGGAGTGGAGTGCGGCCCTCGCTGATGGAGAGAGAGAGAGAGAGAGAGAGAGAGAGAGAGAGAGAGAGAGAGGCTGATTGCGAGAGGGGATGGAGGGAGCGCTGAAGTACCTGGGGCTGGCGGAATAGAGCCGGTAGAGGGGGCGTTGGGGCGTGGCCGACGAACAACGGAGAGCTCCCGCTTGAGCTCGGTGGCGTTATTGCTGGCATTGCTCATGGCACTCATCCTGGTGGCGAGCTCGTTGGCGAGGGACTCCTGAAGGCGAGGAGGATCTAGGAGCTGAGGTAGAATGGGAGGAGGGCGTCGAGGATCTGGACGGGGTCCGGCTCGAACTGGTGGATCGGGGAGAAGGCCGGGGTCGGGGTGTGCATGGCCTCCCTCTCCACCGTCAGCTTGCCCTCCTTGGTTTTTAGCCGGAACAGCTCATCCTCCGCCGTGTCCACGCACACCCCGTTGATGTCGCAGATCTCCCGCTTGGGCGACAACGGCAGCAGCTAGTGGATCACCCAAACCCAAACCCACCAGATAGCGATGCGGCGAGGGAGAGGTGCGGCGGCGGAGGATGGGGTGGTGGTGGCGGGATCGGGAGTGGTGGGTTTGAGTTTGGGTGAGGTAGGGTGGTGGTGGAGGGATCAGGAGTCGTAGGGCGGTTTGCGGCGGAGATCCGTGACCCGTGGAAGAAGACCCGGGTATGGCTCGGGACGTTCGACTCCGCCGAGGACACCGCTCGCGCCTACGCCACCGCCACCTGTGCCCTCCGTGGCCCCAATACCAAGACGAACTTGCCCTCCTACCCGGCCCATCACCCGCCGCACAACAACTCCACCGCCTTCCCCCTTTCCCCCATCGCCCCACGACCAGTAGCCTGAGCTCTACCCTGGCGGTCCCCAATGTGGGGCGTGGTCGACGGTGTGGGGAACAGAGAGGGAGAGAGGGGGGATGGGGGAGAGGTCAATGGCGTGGGGAAGAGAGAGGGGGATGGGGGAGAGGTCGACGGTGTGGTTCCTCAGGGAACAGAGAGGGAGAGGTTGCCGGCTTCTCAGCTGGTGGAGAGAGCGAGGGGAACAGAGAGGATGGGTGAGGGGGAGAAGGAGAGGGGACGGGGACGGGGGGAGGGAACTCTACCTTGGGCGTCGCCGGCTGGGCGTCGGGCGTCGGGTGGTCGTGCGACGGCGTGGATGTCGATGGCGTCGAGGGCGGGTTGGGCGGTCGGCGACGGCGCGACTGAGGGCGAGGTCGGCGTCGGCTTGGCTGAGGGCGAGCTCGGGCGAGGTCGCCGTGGGGTGAGGAGAGGGGATGGGTGAGGGGAAAGAGAGGGAGAGGGGACGGGGGAGAGGGGAAAGAGAGGGAGAGGGGAAATGGCGTGGGGAGGGGGACGGTTGAGGGAGAGGGGACGGGGGAGAGGGATGGGATGTCCGTCCCATCCTCTCTCTCTCTCACAGCTGGACTCAGCTGGATTTTGAAAATTTGAGTGGGTGGGTGGGTGAGAGTGGATGAGTGGGTGGGTGGGAGGGAATTTTGAGCGGGAGATTTTGGAGGGAAGGAAAATTTGGGTGGGAATCTTAAAGTTGATGATGGAATCTGAACCGTTGGATGTGTTTGGAGATAGATCTGGACCGCTCTTTATGTCTTATAGTTGAGACATTTCAAAAACCGGTCTTCCTTATATAATAGATTGACTTAGATACTAGACAATTCGGGGTTGATTATACTAAAAAAAAACTTCTGCACAAATATGTCAATATCTTCTAAAGTTGAACCACCACCTCCTCCTTTATCTATATCTGCACCGTCATCCCTGCCTACAAAATCTATATTGAAATTAAAAGCTTCGACCCCTTCACTTATGGTTCATCTCAAGGATGATTTAATTACTATGGGAGAGACATACCGTAAACCTAGCTGTAAGATGAAATATGAACGTTTAATCCAAATTTAAAAAAAAAAGAATGATAGGTTGTCTTTTATAGAGGGTGGGGTTTTTAATACACTTGTTGGAAGAAAGAAATCAATAGGTCTACATCATCAAATACTTGACATACTACAGGACAGAATATGATTTAAATCATTATGTGGAGGAAATTACTATTGGTGGTGTGATTGAGTCCGTCATTCTGACGAATCCATGCTATAACGGACCCTTTTGGGACGTTTGGCGAGGGACGTTAAATCCCCGCGCTTGCTGGGAGGCAACCTAGTTTTTATGAGTTTTTCTTATTTTTTTTAGAATTTTCCTTATTTTTTCACCATTTTTTCGATTTTTCCTCTTTTTCCGCCGGATTTTCTCTCTCCACATCCCGGAGCCCGATCCGAGCCAGGACATCATCGCTCCGGCTCCACCCCGGCTCAATCGGCTCAACCCGAGTCGAGGACCACCACCGCCTCTCACGCCCGCTCCGGCCACCGCCACCAAGCCAAACCTTCACCCACACCTCTGCCATCCTCCATCCTAACCTTCTCCGACCCCTACCACCCTCTAATCCGCCTCCACTACCGCCGATGACCCACGCTTAAACCCATCTTCGCCGCCGCCACCCCGATCTCTTCCATGGCCTCCCACCGGCCTGAAACACTTCCATAACTTTTCTCAGGCTGCCACCACCCTTGACCTTGATTGTTCCTCAAATCGCCAGATTCCAACTTCCGACGAACTCCACCGTGCCGGCCATCTCCAATCTGCCACCTAGAAGCAGCGATTCTTCCTTCGATCAGACCACATAGAAGAGCTCCTTAGGCCACAACGATTCTTCCTGTACTTTCCACTTCCTCTGGCGACGAGCTTTCGTCGTCGATGCACCTCCGGTGAGTTTTCATCCGTCCGATTGGTACCGGAGGCGATTCAGGTGCTCCACATGGCAGATTTTTTGTCCGACGATCCAGATCTTCAATCAGGGACATAACCAGCATGTTCAAGCCATCCAGGCATCCCAGAGCTATTCTTTCTATCTCCGCAAATTTCAAATCCGATCTCACCGCAGGCTGGAGATCATGGATGGGACGGACAACTAAATGGTTGCCGAATAGTTTGGTGTTTTGCATGGATGATTTGATGTGCTGCTATGATGTACTCTCATTTAATGCTTGCTTATAAATGTTTTATTTTGTGGAATGAATGATTGTACATGTTAGATATTTGAGGAACTATAAAGGAGATTCTGCCAAAATTTTCTCTTATGTTAGTGTCTTTTGGGATTTTTATTATCATATTCTTTGATAATTCACTTGATCTTTTCGAAAGGTACTTATTTCATTGGCAGGGTATGGTGGTGGGACCAATCTAGAGGCTATGCTTAATTGATATCTCTTAGTTCCCTCTATTCTCCATACATCTTGCTTTCTATGATTGACTTATTCCAATTTATTATAATGCTTCACTTGTTTCGTCTTGAGCTATGAGATTGTCACACCTCGACCCAGAAAACACATCCGGGTCGAGGCGTGAGGGTTCCTACTCTACTCAATCATCACTGACGCATTTATAATAAAATAAATACAACTAAACTAACAATTGATCTGGGGTCAAAATAAAATTTCTAATAAAATTCAAGATTCTGATATAATACTTCATCCTCAAAATCCTTACAGAAGCAAATTATACATTTAAATAATTCATCAAGATCGAATGAACCCCAAGTCATCGAACACCTCCAAACCCGACGCGCCACCATGATCCTGTCCAGTTGGGATCTACAGAAGAAGAGCTGACGTCTGCACCTGTAAAAAGCAGCCCGAGTAGGAGGGAGCAATAAGCTCAGTAGGATTCTATGCTACGACACTCACAAAGGAAGGAGAAGACACAACAGTGTCGCCCTCAAGCAAAGCATGGGTGTACACAATGGCCCCATAACCCCACCGCGTGTCCCTGAACGCAGGAAACCAATACTGTAGACTCACAAGCAGGAAACCGACACTGCTAGGCGGAAAACGTCACCACTGATGAGGTACACCATCCACTCAAGAGTCATAGAACACTAGACACTGGCTACACCTCAGAACCGGTTCGAGGCCGACACGACCTCTAAATTATTGATCAACAATTACAGCCAGCTAAACAGTCACCTCGAATCATCAGATTATTAAAAAAGATTAAATCCTAAACCTTGCTACCCAGCCTCGCCCCTAAGGCTAGATCCGAGCTACCCGAGAGCCTCGGATCGGCGATCGACCCATCGCCCACGTCTTATCCTCTATTCATCTAATGCAATCAGATGCGTATTATGTCCATGCACAAATAGAAGTGTAAGCATGCAACAGGATGTCAGATAAAACAAAAGTCTGGGCGTAGCCTACAGCTCGCCAAGGGTATACATAGCATCGGTCTAGAATAAAGCGGAAGAAGTAAGCACTCAGGCGTACAAACGGGATACAACCCCAGCTAAACTATCAAACAACTATGACAACAATATAATAATATTTTAATGAAAGATGAGGGCGTACTTAAGGCCCAATTATTCTACACATCCCAGAGGAGGCGCAACTCCCTGGTTCAACCATAAACCACACACGGGCTTAAAATAATATATATCCAAGATATGATTAAAATAATTGATTTACAGAAATGAAACCAATTATATCACGAAACTCGGAAAATCATATCTTTCAATCTAGCCGTCCGATTGACATGCAACATCATATGCCCACTCAATGACATACCCCGAATCACATGTCCGAAAACTGGATCGATCGGATAACGAAAATAGATCAAAATCTACAATTTTAGTACAATCTCAGATTTGCTAAACTAATCAACATCTTATTGAAAAAAACTTGGATTAAAACCAAACTTTGGATATCACTTCCAAAGATCATCAAGATCATCCCCTCCAAAAATCAGCTCAATTAAATATAGAAATTCACACCTATTTAAACCAACTGCCATGTTTAAGCGCAGACAGTCTATTTAATTCACCAGAAATTCCACGTAGCTCTACAAATCATGAAATTAGTTGGAAATGAAAGCTAACTCATAGATCTACAATTTTCATGTAGAACATCAACTGAGATCATGCACGTACAGCTCGGAAAATAAGCTAGAACACAGTTGTTCTGCTAGAACAGAAAATCCAGGAAATAGATCAAGGAAAAACCCATTTAAATCTGGTTTAAATCCAACCAAAATCCAATGAAGCTTCAAACATAATTTAATTATACCTAGGATAAGCATCTAGCATAGATTGATCAGCAATTTAAGCAATAAAACAACCAAGAACAACTAACCAAGCCCTAGGGTTAGAATCCTACCTCTTTAAGCTAATCCTCACTTAATCCACTGTTAAACCTTGCAAATCCAACTCCTCCCTCACCGTGGGGTGCCTCCAAGCCACCAGGGAACGCCGGAGCTTTGTCTCACTCTCTGCCTCACTCATGACGGGAAGAAAGAAGGGAAGAAGAAGTTCGCGGGAGCAGGGGAAGAGAAAAGAAAGAAGATGAAGAAAAGAGAAAAAAGGAGAGAGGTGGGGTATTTAAGGGGTTACTGTAGCTACAAACACAAATAACAATCAGATGCCGTGTGTGCACAACGCGGGTGTAGAACCAACCGCCAAGGTGTAATTTACCAAAATTACCCTTGGGGTCTTCGCGATCAACCCGATTGCGAAACAAGGCCAAACGGGCCAGACCCTCGACCTAACGTGGTCGGACCGTGTTGGAGAAGCGGGTCCTCACAGAGATATAGGTGCTCGGGATTCATATATTTTTGATAGGGACATGCAGCATATTTTTGGAGAACTCAATTTTTGAGGTATTCATTATGGTGATCTCTACCCTTTAATCCTTGATTTATTTTTATTACTTAGTGTAATTGGGGATAATTACATTTAATTTTGGGGGTAGCATTCAAGATTTTATGCTCATATGTTTCCTGATAACCGATATTATACACCCTTGAGCTATGTCATGAGAATGAAATTATGATATTTATTGATCAAAGATATTTATTTAGACTCATATTTTATGATTTACTCCGATCCTCATATGTAATATAAGATATAGCTAAATTTTTACTATGCATGATATTATTTCTATATTTCAACACTTCATCCGTGAATTAAGGATGTCTTGACATATCCCGATGCACATGTTCACTTCTACATGTTGATGAGTGGAGACCATTTCTAATCTCGTACTATGATATTATGAGATTAGAGGTTTTATGGTCTAATGTCATGTTACATGAAAGTATGCAAAGGAAAAAAAAGAAAAAAAAAGATTGCAAAGTGATGAATGAAAATATGTACTTGGCCAAGCTCGTATTCTTGAATGGTTGAAGTGTTTAGATATAATTAATACTCTCAGACATGTGGAACCCTTTTCACACACATGGATTGTTGGAGTTATTCTTAATTGTGGTTAAATATGTTGAAGTGTTGGAAATATATTTGGCATGCATTGATTTGCTATTGTTTCATCTTACTATGGGTAGAAGAAAAACATTCATAGGTATGATTTCTATTTTATGCATAAGAGTTGATGAATATTGTGATTGATTTCTAATTGCATGAACAAAGGTTGAATAAATGTTTGTGGGTATCATCACTGCAAACCCTGAGGAGACTATAACTCCTCCACTAGGGTAACTCAGGGGTTTAAATGCTTGTTGCATATGCTAAGTGCAATCGAGAAACCTACGAAAGTTGCTAGTTAGATATATTGTTTTCTTATTTATCTTTTCTTTGCTCGAGAACTAGCAAAGTGTAAGTTTGGGGTGTGATAAGTCACTAAATATTCATAATTAAACCCCTTAATTTACCTTGGTTAGGCCTAGAGTAGTTGTATTTAGTATGAATTTATGTAAAAAGACTATTTTGTCGCCTGTCAGGAGAATATTCTCCAAAATTTTTGTATAAGTCAAAAGCTTTTGAAAATTTAGAAAGTGATAGAAAACTTCAAGATGTACAACTTTCATATTAGACACTTTGCTAGATTCCTGACGGATTGATGGAATAATTGAAGACAATATAGATCTTTGAAAGCTGAAATTTGCTGAAAGTCTTGAATTATTGAACATCGACGATTAATCATCCGGTGAACAGTAACGATTGATTCGGTCGGGCGGAAAACCAAGTTTTAGAAATATTAGGAATTGAGTCCTAGTTGAGTTGTACTTGCTTTGGCCGAGTATCTCTCTATAAAAAAAGGTTTTCTGGTCGAAAATTGGGCATAATCAAAGAGAGAATTAGGGTTTCTGAAGACGGCGGAGCCACAACGTGAATCCTTGGCATTTTTTATCGAATCTATGGCTTTCCTCCCCAAGATGAGTAGCTAATTTCTTAACTTAGGGCTTTAGGCTAACTTTTTTGTATTCTTTAGTTTGAATCTTATAATCTTCTCAATACATGATCCTATGAATATATTTTTCATTGTTAATAGAGTTGAAGGAACAGAGTTCCCTTGACGTGCTTTCAGTTCTACATGATTTTTTTGATTGATTGTAGAGATTCATAGGATGGTTTTCATACGATTTATGGTTTGCTATTGAGATAGGCTATGCTATGATAGGATAGGTTGTGCTAAGATCATTAGGAGTAGAATAAACTAAGGTAGTTATAGGATCGAAGACAACCTATACCAAGAAAGATAGGCTATGCTATTAGAAAAATAATTTTTTTTAGGGATTCATGTGAGCTTATAGCCATATGATCCATAATGTTGAGAGAAGGGAATAAGATGATAACTAAAAAAGACTAATAACGAAACTATGACGTATTGAGTTATTCTTAAGTAACTACTTCATTTGTCGAATCGATCAACTTTATATTTCTTTTCTTAGTCAGTTTAGATAATTAAATTCCATCTTGGATTCTTTTTGCTTAGATTTAGGGTTTTGTGAATTGATTTCAGTTTACAACAATTTTCCATGTGGTTCGACTCCAGACTTCACTACTATTCTACACTATAGTTTAATAATAGAATAATGATTAATTTGATTGAAGTTTACTGCGCTTTAATGACACCGTTTTACGAACGATCAGTGACGCGTGGACGATTGATCGGTTGTTAGGCCGATCGATCGGTAGTCTGACGATTGATCAGTGGTAAGAACGATCGATCGGTCAACCGAGCAACGAGGGTCTTCTATTTCACGAACTCTTCGCTTCAATGCCGCAGAGATTCCAAAATTTGTGAGAAAAATTCCTAAAAAGAAATAAAGAAACATAAGAATCTAATTATGCCCTGAAAAAGAGTAAAGAGAAAAATTAACCAACACTCCTTGAAAAATCAAAAAAAGTTCCCCGGCAACGGCTTCAAAAATTGGTCAAGCTCCGTGAACGGTGTCGTTAAATTATGTGCAACCCACAATTTAGAAATTTATAAATCCTTATCGAAACCCTATACTATAGGGTAGAATAGTGATGAAGTTCGGAGTCGATTCATAGAAAAACTTCGATTTAAACGGAGAAATCAGAATTAAATCTCAAAACTCTAATCCTAAAGCAAAGAAGGGTTTATTGGGTTTTTTAAACTAATTAATTAAAACTAATTAAGAAAGCAATGGAAAAAGAAGATTAAAATAAATCAATGAAAGAAAAACCTAGGGGCTGCTCAATCAACTTTAGTTTCACTTCCTGTATTCTCTAGTTACTCTCTTGTCTTCTTATCAGCTTCTTAAGCTTGCATGAATCCCTAAAAGAAGGTAAGTGTTTTCTAAAGACATACTTTATCTTCGATTAGCATAGCTTGTCTTCGGGGTAACCTAAGCACAATCTATCTTTAGTAAGTATAAAATATCTCATCAGATATTCACAAACAACATAAAAACCATCCTATAGATCTCTACAATCAATCATAGAAATCATGTAGGCCTGAGGTTACGTCAAGGGAACTGTATTCCTTCAACTCTTTTATCATTAAAATAAAATCTATAATATCATGCCTAGAAAAAGAAAACAATATAAAAACTAGAAAAATACAAAAAGAAAAGTTATCTTAAAGCTTCATGAGATCCCTAAGTAGAGGAATTAGCCACTCATGTTGGGGATGATCAAGCCATAGATTTGATGAAGAACGCTAGGGATTCACACCACGGCTCCACCGTCTTCAGAAAATCTCTGAAACCCTAATTCTTTCTATTGTTTCTATGATCTCCTCTTAATTTTCGGCCAGAAAACTCCTTTTTATAAGCTGGAACTCGGCCAAAACAATAGCAAGTCAAATAGAGTTCAGATTCCTAATGTTTCTAAAACTTGGACTTCCGTATCACCGATCGATCATCTGATGCCACAGATTGATCGTTCCGTCGAACGATTGAACGTCGAAACTTGTTTTCAGCAGATTTTGTCTTGATAATTCTTGAACTTCTATAAAGAATTGGTTGAAGCTTTCAACATGAAAGTTGTTCGTCTCAGTATCTTCCAACATGAAACAAAGAAGGGTTTATTGGGTTTTTAAAACTAATCAATTAAAAATAACTAAGAAAGCAATGGAAAAAGAAGATTAAAATAAATCAATTTGAAAAAAACCTAGAGACTGCTCAATTCACTTTAGTTGCACTTCATGTATTCTCTAGTTATCCTCTTGTCTTGTTATCCAGACATTATAAAATCATAGTTTCTTAAGCTTGCATGAATCCCTAAAAGAAGGTAAGTGTTTTCCACATGCATACTTTATTTGCAATTAGCATAACTTGTCTTCAGGGTAACCTAAGCACAACCAATCGTCACTAAGCATAAAGTAATTTATCGGGTATTCATAAACCACATAAAAACCATCCTATATATCTTAACAATCAATCACATAAATAATGTAGGCCTGAAGTTATGTCAAGGGAACTCTGTCCCTTCAACTCTTTTATCATTAAAATCAAATACATAAGATCATGTCTAGAAAAAAAATACAAGATTCAAATTAGCAAATACAAAAAAATTATCCTAAAGTTTCATGAGATCCCTAAGTAGAGGATTTAGCCACTCATCTTGGGGATGAAAGCTATAGATTTGATGAAGAACACTATGGATTCACACTACAACTCCACCGTTTTCAGAAAATCTCTGAAACCCTAATTCTCTCTATTCTCTCTATGATGTCCTCTTATTTTTCGGTCAGAAAAACCCCTTATTATAGGTAAGAACTCGACCAAAACAATAGCAACTCAAATAGGGTTCAAATTCCTAATTTTTACCAAACTTGGACTTCCGTATCACCGATCAATCGTCTGATGCCACCGATTGATCAGCCCATCGAACGATTGATCATCGAAACTTTTTTTATGCCGACTTTGTCTTGATAATTCTTGAACTTCTGTAAAGAATTGGTTGAAGCTTCTTACATGAAAGTTGTTCATCTCGGTGTCTTCTAGCAGTCCTCCAAATTACAAGTATTTAGAAATTGTTTTGGAGATTTTGGCGAATTCTTTTCAAACTGACAGCGTAGCCGCATATTTTCAGCAAATATAGGCATATTAACCTTTTTATGTATTTTCTATCTTGAATATTCATTAAACCTGTAATCAAGTAACAAACTATCAAATACAAACACTCTTGAGCTAACAAAGGTAAATTAAGGGGTCGAAATATGAATATTTAGTGACTTATCAAGTTCTTGGGAGCTTCCTCTCACTCTTACTGCCTCATGCCTCTCAGGTAGGAACATCTCCGTAAAAAACGACTCTAAGAGGGTTTGGACTCGTGAGATTTTAGGATGTATCATGGTGAGGGCCTGGAGGACGGAGAGGCTGGCATGGATGTCGATCGACATGCTGAGAATGATGGAGGTAGATTAGAGCGGCTTGATGCTAGAGGAGGATCTTTGTGTTCTCCACCTTCCCTGTGTGCATGCACCATGGCTTTAAGATGGAGCCATCTGGTAGGGTTTTGATGACGCTTCGAGCACAGAGGGAGATCTAAACGACGGTGCCGAGTAGAGAGCGAGAGGGCGACGAGCTTCAAGCATGACGGTCCCGAGCCATAAAGAGGCCGAGAGGGCATAGCATGAAGGGAGAATGAAATCCGCTCGACAACAGCAAGAAGAGGTTGATGAGGCCTCAAACACGGAAGAGAATGCGATGGAGAGAGGGCGGCAACACTAGGGTTTCTCCTTTTGGCATTTGGAGAGATGATGGAGGAGGGAGAGACCAAGTGACGTTAGTAATAGATCCTTTATGCTACATAATCTGCTAACCCATTAAGTCAGTTTGATCTTGAATCAACAAAGTGCATCAGTTAACCCGCAAGCCAGCTAGCCATGTAGACAAATAGAAAAGAGCACATGCTATTTGCCAACTCATCCAGAAATAATAAAATACACTGGCTAGTTAGGCATGTGCCACGTACATGCTAGCTGGCCATGTACACAAATCATAGTGCTCTACTTAAAAAGGGCTTTGATTGGGGTACATGCCATGTGCATGTACCCAATAGGTGGCATTCAGGGGGCCTCCCTTCTTAACTTCTCTCTACCTCACTCTCTCTCTCTCTACCTCACTCTCTCTATCTCTCTCTACCATGTACGTGTACATGGCCAGCTTGTCATGTACACAAATCTTTCTTGACTTAAAAATGTATAAGTGAGTTATTGTAGCATTTAATGAAGATTAATTATTCCATTACTCTAGTTACAAATAACTCACCAGCAAACTATAGAACTACATCTCCAATAGCAAAGGCAGCAAACCAATTAAGTCACCTCTCCAGCTCTCAAACTAGCTTATTACAACATCAAAATATAATGGAATTCATGCAAAGCAAAAAAAGAAGAGGTGTGCTCAATACCACAACCAGGGGAATATCATGAGATCATTGCAGGGAATAAAGCTTATGGAGTTGGGAGGACGTCCTTTTGCGAGTCATGGGAGGAGTGGGGGGGCATGGGAGGCCACCCATGAGAAGGTGGGTAGCCAAACTTAGGCTTGTAGTAGTATGGAGTGAGGGGAGGGAACTTGTGGAATGGTGGGAGCTTAGGGAAGGGAGGCAATGGTTTCATGTAGATGGGAGGGAACTTTGGCAATGGAGGGAGTGGCTTCTTGTAGATCGGAGGGAACTTAGGCAATGGAGGGAGTGGCATCTTGTAGATCGGAGGGAACTTAGGCAATGGAGGGAGTGGCTTCTTGTAGATCGGAGGGAACTTAGGCAATGGAGGGAGTGGCTTCTTGTAAATCGGAGGGAACTTAGGCAACGGAGGGAGTGGCTTCTTGTAAATAGGAGGGAACTTGGGAGGCAATGGAGGGAGTGGCTTCTTGTAAATAGGAGGGAACTTGGGCAATGGAGGAAGTGGCTTCTTGTAGATCGGGGGAAACTTTGGCAAGGGTGGGAGTGGCTTCTTGTAAATGGGAGGAAAGTTGGGGGTCATGGGAGGCTTGAATACTGGAACTGGAGGTGGAAGTGGCTTCTTGAAGATTGGAATTGGTGGCGGAAGTGGTTTCTTGACGATCGGAACTGGGGGGGGTAGCGACTTCTTCACTGGCTGTGGGCATGGCTTTTTCACTATTGGTGGGTTAGGCTTCGGTTTTGGCACCGGTGGAGGCTTCTCGATGACGGTCGGCGGCTTCTTGTATACTGGAACCGGGGGAAGGAATGGCTTCTTGAACACTGGAGGTTTGTAGATAGGAGGGAAGAAGGGCTTCGGAGGGAATGAGTAGGGTGGGTGAGTGATGTGGTATTTAGGCAAAGGATGAAAATATTTGTGAAAAGCATGCCACTTATTAGGAGGCCAGAAGAAGGCGGAGACGCAGGTGGCTGATGAGAACGATAGCTTCCCAGCCGTGCTGAAGGTTTGCTTCCCATTTTCCTTGGATTTCAAGACTACTTTGGAAGGTTGCAGTCCATTTTGTTTAGGGCAAGGGGCGCTGGAGAAGCCATGCAACTGGGCAAAGCATTCGTCCTTGAGGTCGCCATCCTCTTTGAGGAGTTCAGCAGGAAGTTGGATGCTGAACTTGCCTTTCACGTCGAGGTCACCAGCGCCTTTCGGTTCATAGTTTCCATTGCTGGACTTGCATCTGATGGTCACCTTAAGGCCTGATATATTCAAGATGAATGGGAAAATAAAAACATCAGTGACGATTTGCATCAAAAGAAAACTGTAATTAATTTGAGCTTCTTGCCACTCTTGCTGATGGCATATATTGCTAATAAAGTCTTTTACTAAAAATCTTGGGTTGCTTCTTTATTAATCAGAAGACAATGATGCCAACTAGCATTCCAAATCTGACGAGAAGTTAATTTTGAGGAGAACCTCAACTTTTGTGTGGATCGATAA
>OY986963.1:18051300-18376898 GCA_963920575.1 Narthecium ossifragum
ACCATAGCAGCGGCGCCGCTGAGCCCGGAGCTGAGGTCGACGTTGGATAAGGTGGTGAAATCGAACAAGGTGGTCTTATTCATGAAGGGGACCAAGGATTTCCCGCAGTGCGGCTTCTCAAGCACAGTGGTACAGATTCTCAAAGTCCTTCAACGTGCACTTCGTACTGGAGAACGAGGTGCTGCGGCAGGCCCTCAAGGAGTACTCCAGTTGGCCCGCCTTCCCCCAGCTCTACATCGATGGCGAGTTCTTAGGTGGCTGCGACATCACCGTCGGTATGCTCGCTCACGCTTCTTCTTCTTCAATATTTCTATGCTCCATAAATTTTCCTACTTTTCTATGAACCATGGTCCCTTCGTCCTAGCAGTGCATCTTCTATTAGTGATTTCTCTCTTATTCTGTTGTTGATCAACCGTAAAACTGAAATTCGGGAGCTTTTCCAATGATTTCGATTCTTTAGATCATGACTAGTGGATCTTTAGATGAAATAGAATATGTTCTCCTCCATCAACGAATATGAGCTCTAATAAATGGCTTTAACAAAAATTTTGGATTGAGGTAAATAGACTGCCATTGAAACAGAGGTAAGTATTGCACAGGTTGAATATTCAGAAAGAAAATTTTGGGGGGATGAGTTAGAATTAATTGAGGCATAGTAGTTGCTACATAGTTTTAAATATATAAATTATGAAAGAAATTGTTTCTGAACTATAAGGTAGATGTGGCTCAGTGAAGAGTCAACATTTACAACTCGGTACCTTATGGATCAGAGACAGTATTCCATGTGTTATTGTGCAGCAGTATAGCTACTCACTATTTGAGGAAGCCAGAGTACCTTATTGTTGTCTCTGCATGTGTGTTCCATCTGGTCTTATACTCTTACTTATACATCTGAGTTGTCAATTGAGATTATTTTATGGTGACTTAAATTTTAGATTGATGGATATTCGTTCTTTCTATTGGTTTCCTGATCGTTTGGGTCAGTGGAATTTAAATCCTTTGGCCTTTCTAAATGTTTGGCTAATTGGTTTCTTTCAGGATTTGAATTTTTGATTTGGAGGAGGCTGAGAAGTGTTAGGTGAGTTTCCTTTTTATTTCTTTCTTTCTCTCTTTCGATAAGTTGTGGTCCTTTTATAGTATGGAATGATTTTTTTTCCAGTTATATAAACGCCATGTTCGATCTGTACTCTTGAAGGTTGACAAATAATCTAAGTACCTCTAAAAAATTCAACTTAAAGATAAAGGAGCAGCAAAGATAAACTCCATTGATTCACTCAAGGAACTTATCTACCAACAATTCAGGAGCAGCAAAAATTAATAGATAAAGGGATTGTTAGAAAGATGGAATACAAATTAATGTACCTCAGACTCATGTAAACCATCTTCTACTTGCTCCCTGGTTAAAAGAAAGTAGGAGAGAATGGCAGCAGAAATTCATCTCCTGATCATCCATATGTCTCCAATCATCACCATAATTAGCTCACGTGATCTTGATTGCATGTTGGCATTCTTCTCAAGCATGCATTCTTCAAAATTTCAGCTATTACATGCTAAAGCAAAAAGCTGTCTGAAGCAAACAAGTACTCTATCAGTACTTTAGATTGACAACAACCAATCAGCCACCTGTCTTCAAAAATTCAGCTCATGTATTCTTGATTGCATGTTGGCATTCTTCTCAAGCATTCATTGTTCAAAAATTCAGCTATTACTATTTTTCCTTTTTAGGTTTTGGGTTCTTTTCATTTGCTAGCAATATGTTCATTATTTTGCTCAATTTTAGGTCCGTATTATTTTTCATTGGCTAATGTTCTTGATTTGTATTTGTATGCTTTTATCCTCTCGAAACTTAGAGCCAATGTCATAGTAACTAATAAGCCATAAATCTGCAATTGCCATGCCATCTCTTTTCTCCTCTTTCACTGGAATGAATGTTCAAACTTTCAGCTGCCAAGAAAGCTAATTGTTAGAAAATTATCATCAATGATCATCCTTACAGTCCTTAGTCAACAGTTGCATCACATATGTATGGCCAATGCTTGGTTTCGTCTCTCTTTAGCCAAATTGAGGACTTTAGAGACTCAAGTTGTGGCAATCTGGTATTTCTAGGCCTTAGTATTGATCTTTCTCACATTATTCCACCTGGATGAATTGGTTGGTTTCATGACTTGGTGAATTAAAGATCGGTTTTGCTAAGTAATTTTATACTCTGAGAAACATGTAAAGAAAGATGGGCACATTGAGATTTATGATATTGCAGTTTCAAGTGATTGAATATATACTGATAAATTTAGTTTGTGGATTGTTTTTTTTTTGGATATTGCAGTAACTACAGTTGAGAATGGTTTGATGGCATTGAAGTATTTCAGCCTGCTTGGAGATGATCAGATCGCCTCGGATGCTACCGTGAGGCATTTTTGTTATGTGTACTGAGTGGTTAAATCAATATGTCAATAATTTCTCTTTATTGGGTTAAATCAATGTGTACTGAGGAACAACAACTAGCAATACCTGTGTCCTTGAATCAGTGGTTGCATCATTTTGTCCAGTACAGAGGGGAAACATGAGAGTAAGGGTGGCAATCTGGGTCACGACCCTCGAACCCGACCTGACCCAACACGAAATAAACGGGTTTGGGTTTAGTGTTATCGGGTTCGGGTCATGAACGGGTCGACCCGTTTATGACTCGTGATTAAATAGGTTGGGTCGGGTTGACCCACGGGTTAGACGGGTCAACCCGTTTACCCGTTTAATGTCAGCCTGTCGGAGACGACGACGGCCTCGGCCCAAGGATGGAGGTGGCGCTCGGCGACCGGATCTAGCCAGGAAACGGTCGGAGGAGGGTCGCGGTGGATAGAGGGTGTCAGATCTGGAGTTGGGTGGTGCAGGGGACGTCGGGGGTGGCCGCGCGTCGGTGGAGTGGAGAGACGTCGGGGGTGGCCGCGCGTTGGTGGAGTGGAGAGGGGGAGGGGGTCGGTGGAGTGGAGAGACACCGGGGGTGACCGCGCGTCGGTGGAGTGGAGAGGGAGAGGGGGGTTGCCGTGGGTGGCCGTAGCTTCATCGGAGAAGGAGGGAAGGAGTGGGTTGCGGCCCTTGCGAGGTAGCTCAGGAGGAAGGAGGAGAAGGCGGGTGGACTGGTGGAGGAATGTAGAGAGAGAGAGTCAGAGAGGAGGAGATGGATTTAAACGGGTCAATTTGACTCGGATCCAACCCGATCCGACCCGACCCGTTTAATAAACGGGTTATACGGGTCGGGTCGGGTTGACCCATTTATAAATGGGTCGGGTCGGGTTGACCCATTTATAAATGGGTCGGGTCGGGTTGACCCATTTATAAATGGGTCGGGTTCGGGTTGATAAACCTGACCCGTTTAATAAATGGGTCGGGTTCGGGTTCAGCCTTTATTAAACGGGTCAATACCCGACCCGACCCGTTTAATACAAAGTAAATTATAATATCCTTGGCGTAGGCACGGGCATTTACTAGTATATATATATACGGAACATTCACTTAATGCTTCTGTCTGAAGAAATCTGTAAGAGAGGTTCTTAGTGTTTTTACTTGGTTAGAAGACTACATACATTTTAGCTTCGGCTTATCTCTTCAAAAAAAAAAAAAGAAGACTACATACACATGACAGAAATAAGACTTACAAGTTGTTGCACAAAAATTATATCCGATGTGGATACGTGGTCGTCAGGCATGTGAGGTGTGCCAACCGTAACGTAGAGTTATCAGAACGGAATGTAGATTCAGCCGTGCCTCAATTAAGAAGACGTTTTGAGAAACTTAACTCTAAATGAAGATGGATTTTTATTGGTTTTTGGATAATGGTTGGTAAGGAATGGGTCTGCTGCTACTAGAACAATTACTCTACTCCTAAAGTTGATTAAACTACGCCTAGAAGTACCTGCTCTACGCTTAATGTAGGTTACACTACTCCTAGAGTGATAAGTGAGTTACTTCTAAGAGGTAATCCAACTACTCTTATAAAGTAATCGAGCTACTCCTAAAGTTAAAGAAAGCAACTAAAGTAAAGCAGGAAAAGCAAACTACTTATTTCCATTGAAACAACAAATGATTTGATTATAGCCTTGATGAAAGTTCCTACGAATTCAAGCTAGAAGGAAATTACAGTAGCTAAAGGAATAGTAGTAGCAAAGTTCTGGTTTCAGTCAGGGATCTTTTTCTTCCTCTGTCTTCAAAGCTTTTATACTTTAGACTGCCGCCTCCACATGGCCATCGCTAGCCATCGCCCACGACTAACGACCCACGACTCTTCGTGGTTTCCATCATGACTCGAATCTTGCTACTGTCTTGACACGTAGTCCCCATGGATAATCGTTCAGCTGCTTTTTGGCTTCACTTCCCACGCTTTCACTTTAGGGGAGTAGTTGGGTAGATCGTGGGGTTACAGTGATCCCAGTGTACTCATGATGGTCCGACTTCATCTATTGTCTCGATCTTGAGCTTGCCCAACTAAGGGACCCCTTCATATGACGCTCCGACCTTGAGGTTGCTTTGTCGCGCCCTGATTCGCAAAAGCTCAACCGGGCCAGCCGACGCGAACAGGAACCTAACGAAACGCGGAAAATTTGGCGATGGTTCCCTCTAACCTATTAGTCTCCCTAAACAGTTCACCAAAAACACCCTCAATTAAAAAGACAATAATTTAAACAACCTCGAACCCAAGATTACAAATCCAAAAAGAGTTTAATATACATATCCTCGGAGAGGGGAAGATCCGAATACAACATTTACTCCCGTAGGAGGCTAACTAACAAGGGTTTAAAGCTGTAAAAGATCGTCACCTCTCAAACTCCGCCTGGCGTCGCCGCACCGCCAACCAACTACCCGGTAGGGGCCACCGAAGAGGAGCTAACGGCTGCACCTGCAAAACGCAGCCCGGGTAGGAGTGACCAACTAAGCTCAACAAGGAAACTACACTACGACGCACAGAAGGAAGAGGGAAACACAATAGTGTCGCCCTCAAGTAAGACCTGGGTGTATACAGAGGCCCCATAACCCCACCGCGTGTCCCTGAGGCCCACGATCATGGTCTTCCAGAAGAACTGGTCACATGATGGGTCGCACTCAGTAAGCAGAAAAACAACACTGCGGGCTCACAAGCAGGGAACGGCACTGCAGGCGAGAAATGGCACCGCTGAGTAGGCAACCTCTCTACTCAAGAGTCAACACAGTGGGACACCAGCTACACCTCAGCATCCGACTCCAGGCCGACACGACCTCTATAATCACCAAGCAACATGTGTACTAGTCATCTAGGCCTATAATCGAATTTGACTATACACCACGATTCAAACCGGGTCCAAACTACCCAACCCCGGTCCTAGGGCTAAATCGGAGCTTCCAGCCTCGGGGCGGCGACCCACAGATCACCCACGCCCTAACCATGCAGCTAATGCACAACAGAGATGCATTCGATGAACATACACATAGAGAACAGTTAAAGCATGCAGCAGTATGTGATGATAGCATAACACGGTCTGGGCTCAGCACACTGCCGGCCCGGGGTGGTGAACAGATATTGAAAAACTCGAACTGCTGTAGTGATACACCACCAACTGCCAACCAGTTCACCAGCAACATGCATCGGGAAGCAGTCCCGCAAACAACAGAGATAACCACGCTGGTAAAAGCCCTCGGCGCACTCCGGCATGCAAGGCTATGGAAAGCAGTGGGGCTACTTGCCCACTTATTCTAAACATTTCAGGAGTCATCACTTTCCTGGTTCACCACTGCCCCTAATATGGGGCTAGCATACTTAAAGATATGTACAAGTTTATAAGGCTGTAAAGAAAACCGCTTATGCGAAGCCCCGCGCGCAAACCCATTGAAAACGCCCCTCAGCCACTAAGAGAACGATCTCTCTCCCAGAGAAGATCGATCTTCTTAGTGCTTGGAGAAAACTCGTCCCTGTCAACCGGAAGAGATCGATCTTCTCCACCAGAAAATCGATCTGCTTCATGACATGGACCCCGCCATCCCAGCCAAGCAAGGATCGATCTTCTCCAACAGAAGGATTGATCCCGCTCGGCCAGGGCATGACGCCTCACAAGAGATCGATCTGAATGGGTTCACTAGTGAACCGTCGGCGAGAAATACCGTCGAAAAACTCCACCAAATCCCACAAAACTCTGGGATCTGGTAGCGCGAAGGACCACGAGTCCAAAACCAAAGATTTCATTGACAACAAACTTGTATTTTAACAGATCTAAGCAAAACAAACTTCAATCAAACTTAATCTCACAAATCCAAAAAAACAAGTAGGTAGGAATCCCTACTTAGGCAATAGCTACTTCAATCCCAGCTGCTAGGCCTTGGATCGTCCTCAAACTCAATCAAATCCAGCAAGAACACAGCTCAAAACGCGGATTTGTCAAAAAAAAATCAAAGAAAAGGGGTTTCGTTCGTTTTATAGACGAATGAACCGACTCAAGAGAGTCGATCTTCCTTGAAAAATCGGGTTGACTTTCTGGCACTAAAAGATCGATCTTCTAGCATGGAATATCAATCCCTTAGGTGCAGAAAGCTAGACTTGAGCTAAAACTCAAGCCCAAGCCCGGATCTTTTGATCCCGGATCCGTCTAACCTTTATAATCAAACACTAACACAAACATGGTCAGTGTGTGCACACCCGGGTGTGAAACAAACCAACAAGGCGTAATTTACCAAATTGCCCTTGCGGTCTACAATGAGCCACAGGGGTAGAGGGGCAGGTCCTCACATGCCTAGTCTGTTGACCTTGAGGGCTTCGACCTCAGGGTTGCTTAGTGCGTCGACCTCGAGGTTACACAGTTCTTGGACGCGAGATTTCATACGTTGCTTCGACTTCGGGGTTGCTTGACTCCAATATCAATACTCTCTCAAGGTACCTCAACCTCGAGGTCGTTCGGGTCAGAGACTGATGACATCATCTTTAGTATCTGTTTTATTTATGCTAGGATCGAGTGATAGGGAAATTTGATGCCTCAAATGTTGCATTGTTGGATCACATCATCATAAATGCGGAGGTGGCGTGATGATGGGGTTTGAACTCGGATGTCGAGTAGCATTTAATGCGCGCTTACTCCCATTTGGCCGACGCTTCTTTTTCCACGTGGGCTTGTATGCGACGGTTCCACTAGCCTCCTCATAATCGCCGCTTCGCCCACCTGTTGCACTCATAAGGTGTCGTAGGTACAATGATTGTGGTTCGATGGATGGGTGTTGCATGTTTGTCTCAACGATGGATATACGTCATCCGATACTTGAGTATTTTCCTCTGTAACACAATTGCCCCATTTTTTTGTCCCGTGATGTGATTCGAAGCGATGTCCGGGGAAAAAACTTCTTTTCGAGGCTCGATTAGGATTTGAATCCCTATGTTTGTTGGATTATGTCACTTTGCATCTCTATCCGTTGCATTGTTTCCTAGTCTTCTCCAATCTCCCTTTACTCTGCAACCTTGGACGATCACCATGTCTGGTTCCGAGAACCCGGTGTCCTCCCTTCCAAAAGACAAGGTGCCTTTGTGCCTCGACTTTACACGTTCTTCTGCCAAGTCCTTTGATATATTCTTGGACCAAGAAGAGGATGTCACCCTACTTCCCAGAGTCTTCTTCGAGAAAAAGGACTTGGTTGGTCGGAAGTATTATGGGTTGGTCTCGGCTCTCATGATCCCGTCTTTGAGGGTCGATGTTTTTGATAGCTTGGCCGCCTTCTATCAGTCTACCTTGGGATCTCCCTTGTTTTTTCTGCTTGTGTCACCTTCATCATTTGATCAATGGGTTCATGGGCGAATCCAAAAGGGATGGCCCGTCTCTGATAAGGACTTCGAGGAGTGGGTCGGGAGAGTGATGGCCAACCCGAAGGGGCAGCATCAAGTGAGGAAAATGTAACTCGAGGACCTCATCTGTCTCCTCTGCCAACCCGCCGATGGCCCGTAGTTGTTGTCTCTCCTCTGTTTTTGGAGCACAGAAAACAACTATTTTTTGCTTCCTGATGGGCCACTTTCTATCACCTTGGCCGACGTCTGTTTCTTGACGAACACCACCGTCTCCGGTGAGGATTGTTCGGGGCTTCTGAAGAAGAAGACTCCCTGTGGTGGTCTAGTTCATCCTTACGATTATCTAGACGCTTGCAGTGCCTTCTCCCAGTATTGCAAGGAAGAGAAGAGGGACTTGGGTGCGATGACCCCTCCCCGGGAGTTGATCATCTTTTTCAACTATTGGTTGAATAGGTTTGTTGCATGTAATCGTTCCACCAAGATGACGAAGTCCTGGTTGCCATTGGCCGAGTAACTCGCCATGTCGAGCAGGCCGGTAGGTTTTGCCCCCTTCTCCTTGGTCCGGCATACCGATGCCTAGGGGAAGTATTCTGGCATTATTTCAAGAGTGGGTACTCTGGTCCCCTGTGGTTCGTCCAGCTTTGGGCCCATGCCTATTTCCCGGGCCAGTCGAGTTTGAGGCCAGAGGCGAAGGACTTCCTGGCTGTTCACTCCGCTCAAGGTTTCTTGGGGCAGTCCCTTGCTTCTAGGGCTCATTCTCTGACTATTCCTTTTACCATCATTTTTGAAGGGGTCTCGAAGTCCGACACTCGGCGCAGGTGGATGGCGTGAGACATCGTAGGCATTCGACATACCAATCGACTTCGAGACGTACACCCAAACCTGGATTTTTGGAAAAATGTGTGTATCTCTAGGGATTTGGTTGTGTTGGATATTGACTTGTATCTAGAACCCTACTCCCCTAATTTGCTTGCCCGGCAATTCAGGTTCACTCAGCTCGTACCGATTCCATTTTTTATGAAACATCGGCTCATGTCCAACCAGCGTAAGGTCTCGGAGGCTGATGCAATTGTAGCACATCAGCGATTCCTAGCGAGCGTTCGGGAGGTCAGCTGCCATGATGTCGTCGAGTAACGAGTCCAATGTTCCGAAACGTTTGTGCAATCGTGGGAACCATTCAGGGCTTGTCTCAAGGCATCGGCTAATGGGCTAACTCCTCGTCTGGTTGTGTTGTACCCGAGCCCTGGGGTTCACAGTAAGTTTATTACCTTATCCTTGTTTCTACTGCTTTGTGTTGTTTGATCTAATTACTCTGTGTTAGGGCCTCAAGCGGGTGGTCGTCCCGATGATGACAGTGATGATGAAGATGATGAGCCTCATCTGCCTAGAGAGGATAAAGGGAAAGTGCCTAAGGGTTAGTCCTCCTTCCCTTTGCCTTTTATGCTCGACTTCCGAGCTCATTTGTCTCCTTTTGATCTCTTGACCTCGGCTTCCGAGCTCTCTTGTCTCATCTGATTCCCTTGACTTCAGCTCCGAAGCGAAAGAGGGATGATGATGATGACAACGATGATGATGATAAGGGTGAGGAGTCTCATCCGCCCAGAGTGGGGAAAGGGAAAGCCCCTAAGGGTTAGTTTTCCTTCCTTTTGTCTTTTATGCTCGGCTTCCGAGTTCATTTGTCACCTTTGACTCCCTTGACTTCAGCTCCAAAACGGAAAAGGGATGACAATGATGACGATGACGATGACGGTGATGATGATGACCAACAGCCGATTCGGACTCGGATAAAGTCCCTTGCCAAAGCTTACTCGAGTGGGGCCCAACCCCAAAGGTGAGTTCCTGTTGTCAGTCCCCGGCATGTTCCTATCATCGCCCCTCGAGAGGATGTTGGCCAGCCAGTGGAGGCATCAAAGGCTGTCACGCTCGAGCATAGGTATGACGACCAACCACTCTACCCAAGACGGAGGCGACTTGTCATGGCCTCTTCGAGTGAGACCCAATCTCAGGAACACGTTCCTGTGTCTGAGTCAGGGCCAACACCTGAGTCTGTTCCTCAGTTAGAAGTGAACATGCCGGTGGAAGCTCCGGGGGCCTCTGTCAAGATTGGACCACCTATGTTTGTCCCTTTGGCTGAAGTCAGCATGCCCGTGGCCGTTCCGAGGGTCCATACGGTCAAGGCCGTGCCAGTGTTGGCTCCCCTGGAGGGAATCATTCAGCAAGCAGGGACCTCGTTGGCTTCTGAAGTCGAGATCATGTCTAGTCCTATGCCCATCTCCTCTGAGGAGGTTGCCCTGCACGTGGAGATGCCGAGGTCTCCAGTAGTCGAGCTCGAGCCTACTCTGGGAAAGGTGATAGTAGAACCCTCGACGACTCCTGATGTCGAGCTCCCATCTAGCCCCATGTCCACGCCTCCGGCGGAGGTTGCTAGGCTAGTGGAGACCTCGGGGCCTCCGGCAGTCGCGTTCGAGCCTACTCTGGGCAAGGAGATCGCCTAACCAGTAGAAGTATCGAGGCCTCCTAATGCTGAGCTCCCATCTAGTCGTGCCCGCCTCTTTGGAGGAGATTGCGCCGCTAGTGGTGACCTCGACAACCTCTATGTTTCGGGCGGAGCATGATGGTGAGGCTGAGGCGTCTGCTAGGGAGATTGAATATGATTCTAAAGCCGTCACTAGCTCACCGCGGTCCGAGTCCAGAGATGAATCAGGTGAGCATTCCGCTTCTTCCGAGTCTCCCTCCTCTTCAGGTCGAACAGCTGGGACGGATACGAGGGTTGACTTGGAGACTCTACTGAAGTGGAAACCTCGCCCAGTGCCATATTGGGTCTAAGGGTCAGAGGTATTCTCTTCGTGTGTGTGCTTTCTCTTCCTATTTGTTTTCTCATCTTACCTCCTGGTATTTTGTTCTTTTAGATCTCCTCCCCAACACAGAATGCATCACGCAAATTGGTTTGGAGGTCCGAGAGATAACAACTACCCTCTTGGTGAGAAAAGGACAGGCTCCCCCGATGATCGTTGAGCATGGGGGTGATGTCGTTGAAATGGAGAATGAGGTTCCTGTCGAGGTCGGGACCGAGGTGGTGGAGGGGAGAGTAGAAGATGCCACCAAGGAAGGTGGTGATGTCGCTGAGGCACCAGGAGATGTCATCGAGGTGGGAAATGCGATTGTCGAGTCACACGGAGAGGCTATGACTTCCTTTGCTTTACCGCCGGTGACTTTACCCTTGCCCTCATCTTTGGCTATTTCAACCATCGTAGTTGTCGCACCCACTTCCGATAACTTTGCCTCCCTGGCCGTCCTTGCTGTTCCCTTCGAGCCAGACCTTGATCGTAGCGAGGTGTTCTCCGAGGTTCCGGCTTCAGCTGGTATGTTGACGTGGGAGTCTCCGGCGGGTTTGGATATCGCCCGAGCCTCTGCAGCTGCCGTCGAGCTCCCATCCGTCGAATACCAACAACATCCCATTGACAAAGGGAAGGGCGTAATCAAGGAAGAGGGGCCCTCTACAAACGCCGGGACTCTGGTGCTCGAGGATGGGTGGATGGATCTCGACTACGAGGTCTCACCCCCATCTTCCCAAATAAGTCATGACCCAATTATCGAGGGTGATGAATCCCATGTCGCGTCCCGTGGATGTGTAGGGGCTAGCTCTTCCAGGCCTATGGTTGACAGCTCGGAGTGTCGTTCTCTCCGTGAGTATATGCAAAGTTTTGTAGACTTGCAGCCTTCCTTCAACCGTTATATGGGTGTACCAGATCTGACCCACTTTGCTTCCATCCGGCACGCCATCGAACCCTTTAGGGATTGCAATGTCAGTGAGCTTGCTTGAGGGGATTTTCTCCCGCATCTCCTCCAGGCATTGTGGAACATCCCGGCGACTCCACATACCAATTTTGACCGCTTTCAGAGCCTATTGTTCCGCTTTCACTCGCAGTTGGTAGCAAGGGCGAAGCAAGTGTAAAGGCGCACTCAAGTCACCTCGGAGGTTTCTAGCCTCCACGGGAGCATAGCTGCTTGCTGTGAAAGTTCCAGCCGTAATGAGTCTGTCCTCTGGGACCTGCATACCCAGGTGGTTGCAGCGGATCGTCGCAACCATGCCTTGGAGATGGCCCTGGCCAAGGAGATATCACAGCGGGATGAGCTTTGCAGGCTGAGGAGTCGAGACTCAACACCAACCTGGACAAGCTTGATGTAGACTTGTGTTGGTTTGAAAGCTTGCTTCTATCCTTTCAATCGAGATCGACTCACTTCGTCATCTCGGAGTGTATGTTGGCCATGTTTGAGATGATGTGGGACATTGTAAGAGAGGTTCAACCTCCTATGTAGAACATTGTTATGTAATGACTTTTCTATTTAATGGGGATGTTAGGAAGTTTTCCCAAAGTTCTAAGAAATTTTGTTTTAGCACTTCCTTGTTGGTCTCCCATAGGTGTATACTTTTTAAGGAATCTGTCGTTGATAGTATGTCAGTGGGTGATGCCGTCAAGACTTTGCAGCCAGTATGCGTTCCCATATAAGACATCTCAGACTCGGAAAGGTCCTTCCCAGTTAGGACTCCATATGCCAAGATCTGGATCCTTGGTTTTCAAAGGAAAGCTCACCTTCCATACTAAGTCTCCAACGTTGAAGTATCAACCTCGAACTCACTTGTTGTAAGATCGGGCGGCTTTTCTCTTTTGGGCTTTGATCTGATTCAACGCTCGGATCTAGACTCCTTCCAACGAGTCGAGCTCTCCGAGCATAGCCTCCTCATATTGCGCTGGGCTTATATGAGTTTGGTGCTCTATCCTAGGAGAGCCGACTTGGACCTCAATGGGGAGTACAACATCATTTGCATACAGTAACTCGTAGGGCGTTATTCCTGTGTGTTTGCGTCGAGATGTGCGATACGCCCATAAGGTCTTGCCTAAGATCTCGTGCCGTCTCCTCGGATTTCCATCCGTGTCTTTCATCTTTTGCACATTGTATTTTATGATTTTATTTGTTGACTCGGCTTGACCATTGGCTTGGGCATAGTAGGGAGTTGAGTTCACTATCTCGAATCCATGTTCCTCTGCAAATCTTTGCATTTCTTGCCCGTTGAAGCTAGTAGCCCGATCCACTGTGATGGACTATGGTAGTCCGAAGCTGAAAATGATGTGTTCTTGAATAAACTTGACAGTAACCGCTTGAGTCACTTTCTTGACTGGGATTGCTTCGATCCATTTTGTAAAGTAATCAGTAGCGGTGAGGATATATCTATCCCCTTTACTCTACGTGGGGTGAATACGACCCATAGCGTCGATGGCCCAGCCTCAGAACAACCAGAGCTTTCTCACTGAGTGTAATTCGAATGTCGGGACTCGAGGTATTTGCCCATGCTTTTGGCACATTACGCATCCTTTCACGTAATTTATGGCGTCATTGGTCATGTCAGGCCAATAGAACCCGAGTCGTTTAAGTAACCAGGCCATCTTGACTCCGGCTTGATGGGCTCCACATACACCATCGTGGACTTCCCCTAGTGCTCGAAGAGCGTCGTCAATGTTTATGCATCGGAGTAAAGATCCTTCAAAGGACATGCGATATAGCTCGCCTTCAAGTAGGATATACTTGGATGCTCTTTGTCTGAAATCTTTTTCCCCCTGAGTCTGGTTGGGTTTGTGAGGTATTCCATGATTGGCCTTCTCCAGTCGAATTCCGAGGTAAAGTATGTTGACGCCTCGGAAGGGGCTAAAGTAGCTTCAGCCTCTCGACTTGACCCAAGTTGAGCCAACATGTTGGCCTCAGCGTTCTCGTTCCGTAGAGCATGGGTTAAATGGACCGTCCGAAGCCTGGTGAGATGATCCCGAATCTTGTGTAGGAATGATCTGTTAGGACTCCGACCCCAGTTGATTTTCATGTGCTCCATCGAAGTATAGCTTCCATGGGGTGACCTCGATCAAGCCTATCTCCACTTCTGACTCCGGGGTCGAGAAATCATGTCCTTGGCAATGATCTGCTACGAAATCGGCCAAGGCTTGACCTTTGACCGCTTTCGGAGGTACATAGACCAAGTTGAACTGAGTTATGAATAGACCCCACTTGCTAATCCGTCCTCTCAAAAGAGTGTCGGAAAGCATATACTTCATCACGTCCGCCTTCATGATTACATGGATGGTGTGTGTGATTAGATAATATCTGAGCTTGCAGGCTGCAAAGTATAGCGCGAGGCAGTACTTCTCAGCCAGGGAGTACCTGGTCTCAGCGTCGATAAGGACTCGACAGAGGTAAAAAATGGCCCTCTCTTGACCGTCCTCGTTGTCTTGAGCTAACAAGCAACCGATTGAATCATTTGTGGACGAGAGGTATAGCATTAAAGGTGCCCCTGGTCGAGGTGGTACAAGCACCGGAGGCCTCGAGAGGTACTGTTTGATTTCGTCGAAGGCTTCTTGATGTTTGTCATCCCAGTGGAAGTCTTGACCTTGGCGTAGTTTTCGTAGGTTGGAGAAAGCTTTTGTCTTCCCGGCAGCATTCGAGATGAAGCGCCATAGGAAGTTGAGATGTCATAGGAAACTTTGAAGTTCCTTCTTCTTTTTAGGTGGCTGTGTCTCAATGATATCCTTTGCTTTGTTCTGGCTGATCTCGATGTCCCTATTGTGTATGAGGAAGGCAAGGAAGTTTCCCACGGCTACTCCGAAAGTGCATTTAAGTGGGTTTAGTTTTAGCTGGTGATTCCTCATTGTCTGGAATGTGACTCGAAGCGCTTCTAGATGTTCCTCTGATCGTCTAGATTTTACCAATATGTCATCAATGTAGACCTCGAGGGACTTTCCAATCAGGTCATGGAGGATTGCGTTCATCGCCCTTTGGTATGTAGCACCGGCATTCTTAAGGCCGAAGGGCATCACTACATACTCAAAAGTCCTGATGGCTCCAGGACAGGTGAATGTTGTTTTGTGAACATCTTCATGTGCTACATGGATTTGGTTGTACTCGGAATACCCGTCCATTAGAGAGATCATTTCATTTCCAGCGGCGGCATCAACCAGGAGATTGACTATCGGCATCGGGTATTCGTCTTTGGGTGTGGCCATGTTAAGGTTTCTGTAGTCGATGGACACCCTTATCTTCCCGTTCTTCTTGGTGATGGGTATTATATTTGATACCCACTCGATGGATCGAGCGATTCTTATGAACTTAGCATGTAGTAGGTATTCGACTTCCTCTTTTATTTTGGGTATCTTCTCGGGTGCTAGCCTTCGAGGAGCTTGCTTCACCGGTTGGTGGGGTGAGTTAACACCCCATGCCATTTACAGAATTCTTTCCCCTTCAATTTCTCTAGGTCTGGAATCTGATGTCCGAGCTTGATGCGTTTGTTAGCCAACAACCAATCAAAGATCTTGTCAGCTTCGGCTATATCAAAGGAGTACGTACGTGTTTCTCCTTGCATCGACTTAGGGGCCTCGACATTGAGTCGGGTTAATGGCTCGCATGCCAATGGATTGCCTTTTATGAACTCGACTTGGTCCACCTCCAGGCTATCGAGCTCCTGGTGGTAGGTACCATGTGAGGCTCTACTACGAGATGATTCTTCTCGAAGAATCTGCTCGTATCTCGAGGCCCTCTCTGACAGCTTGAAGAGGTCATTAAACACAATCCCCTCGACCTTCTTCTGAAGCTCGAAGTCGAGCCCATCCTGAGCTAGTTTAACAAACTCAGACTCGGGGACGGAAGTCTTGAATCTAATCTTGGCTCGATGGAAACGGAAGATAAACAGCTCCGAGCCAGATCTGCCGTGGAGATCCCGGGGTCGGTCTTTGAGAAATAAGCCTAGAACTGGCTTTGTAGATCATCCCAGGTGAAGATCAAATTCTGGGGGAGAGTAATGTACCAGGTAAAGGCCGACCCGGTGAGGGATGTGTGGAAGATCCGGAGCTTGAGGAAGTCATTGTCCCCATACTCGCGACATTGGCAAATGAACCTAGCCAAATGCTTCAGGGCCAACATGTTATTGTCCCCTGAGAAGAAGGTGAACTCTGGCATCCTAAAATTGTGTAGGTAAGGGTGTTCCCTATCAATATAATATGGGTATGGCTTTCGGAGTGTGGGTCGATCGATTCTAGGGATCCTAGGTCCATAGATTTGTTTGACGTCTTGAGCAATGTAATTTACCTCGAGTCGAGGGGGTTCATGTAATGGCCCCCGCCGTCCGGGGCCACCCAGGGCCTGCGGGCTCCATCCAGGATCCACTCGAGGGCCTCACCCGACACAATATTGTCTGCTTTTGGCTCACCGTAGAAATCTGGAAAAACTTTCCAGTATGTCACCCATCCCGGGACCACTCCAAGGCAAGCACGCTTAACCTTAGAGTTTTCTGACAGATCACTGCCATCACGGCTTTAAAACGCGTTGTGTCTTATAAGGGTTACTAATATACTTAGATATACGTGGGGTTGCTTACCCGGTTACCTGGTTCGGCCAGACGCCCTCTAGGCGAACACCGACACCCAGTACCCTGGGTCTCACAACCCAACCCCCTTAGAGGCCCAATGTCCTCGCTGGCACAAACCGGTTAACAGACCTACATCCTGCTCTGATACAAAACTGTAACGGTCCCCGCCGTCCGAGGCCACCCAGGGCCTGCGGGCTCCATCTAGGATCCACCCGAGGGCCCCACCTGACACAATATTATCCGCTTTTGGCTCACCGCAGAAATCTGGGAAAACTTCCCAATAGGTCACCCATCCCGGAACCACTGCAAGGCAAGCACGCTTCACCTTAGAGTTTTTTGAAGAATCACTGCTATCACAGCTTTAAAACGCGTTGTGTCTTATAAGGGTTACTAATATACTTATATATACGTGGGGTTCCTTACCCGGTTACCTGGTTCGGCCACACGCCCTCCAGGCGAACACTGACACCCAGTACCCCGGGTCTCACAGTTCGGGCATGGGTCTCTCAATGCTAGGATGTTGTGGTCTCGGAGGTGGGCCCCTCCACTCTTCGTAACCCCAGTTATGGTCCCAATTGGCCTCTGGGTGGAGCTTCTTGCTCCCCAGTGTGTGCAAATTGATCGGGTGGCAGTCTCGGTTGCCACCCTTGCCCGATAGGATAGGTGACTTGATGAAAATAGTTTCCTGCATAGCATGCCTGGCTATTTTGCCCCCCAAGGTAACCCATTGGGTGTTGTGGCCCTCCGAGGTGACGGGGTGGGACCTGCTGCCCGCTCGAGATTCCCATCGAACCGGGTTGCCTTGGAGGGTAACCGGTCGGAGGGTCCGAGTTCTCCTCATAACCTCGAGTTACCACACTGTATGATGTTGGCGCCCACAATCTCGAGCCTCCGACATTTGTTGTGGGTGGATTCGACCCTTTTAGGTCTACGTACCCTTGGGGGGAGACGTTTGAGGTCGGGTTCGGATACCCCAGAGGTAGAAGTTGGTTGCTCGAACTCGGGATGTCAGACCCGTGAGGGATGGCTTGGGTAAAATCTAGAGGTATGGTCGCGGAGCCGGATCTAAGTACTTCACTATGAAGCCTTCGGTTGAGCTCGGCATGCTTGTCAAGGATGGGTTCTAATCCGACTACCACCTCCTTGGCTACTTGTTTGGCTAGGGAAGTAGTGGTTTCAACCAAGACATGGGTTACCTCCTGAATCACCTTGTTGGGTTGGAGTTGGGTTCTGTCCGTCATGAAGACTCCCATCTCGAAGATGGTCTGATGGATTTGTTCTGAGGACTGCTTCTAGGACCCTATAGCCTCGTCTACCTCCCCCGTGACTTCTTGTATGACCTGGGAGGCCAATTCTCAAGCGTCCGATCGGGCTGATTGATATTTGGATTCTAGAGTTGTCGAGAGGGCATCGACCACTCGGTCGAATTGTTCTTTGAGCGCCATCAGCAACCCCCTGATTCCAGCCATGGCCTTCCATAAGTCGGTGCTGGTTTCTTGACTCTGAAATTGCCGTGAGCTATCACTGGCATGTCAATTGTCGAGGGTGAACCTTGTGGGTTCTGGTCGGGCAGTTGATCATTTGGATTATATCGAGCCTGTGGATCGACGACGGTGGACTTAAGTGTCATTTTTGGCCTCCCACTATCATTGCCAAAAAACGTGTTGCTCAAAAATTGTACCCGATATGGATATGTGGTCGCCAGACACGTGAGGTGTGCCAACCATAGCGCAGGGTTATTAGAAGGGAATGCGGATTCAGCCGTGACTCAATTAAGAGGACTTTTGGGGAAACTTAAGTCTAAATGAAGGTGGATTTTTATGGATTTTTGTATAATGGTTGCTAAGGAATGGGTTTGCTGCTACTAGAACAATTACTCTACTCCTAGAGTTGATTAAACTACGCCTAGAAGTACCTGCTCTACTCCTAATGTAGGTTACACTACTCCTAGAGTGATAAGTGAGCTACTCCTAAAAGGTAATCAAACTACTCCTAAGAAGTAATCGAGTTACTCCTAAAATTAAAGACAACAAGTAACGTAAAGCAGGAAAAGCTAACTACTTACTTCCATTGAAACATCAACTGATTTGATCACATCTCCGATGAAAGTTCCTACGAATTCAAGTTAGAAGGAAATTACAGTAGCTAAAGGAATAGTAGTAGCAAAGTGCTGGTTTCAGTCGGGGATCTTTTTCTCCTCTGTCTTCAAAGCTTTTATACTTCAGAATGCCGACTCCACGTCGCCGTCGCTAGCCATTGCCCACGACAAACGACCCACGATTTTTCTTGGTTCCCATCATGGGTTGAATCTCGCTGCCGTCTTAACACGTGGTCCCCCGTGGATAACCGTTGAGCTGCTTTCTGGCTCCACTTCCCACGCTGAGAGTAGTTGGGTAGATTGTCACTACAAGAAAATGGTCTTTTTGTGACAAGTTTTTGGTCACAATGGAAGAACTTGTCACTACAACTAGGTATTTAGTGACAACTACATTATGTTGTCACATATATATAGTCGTCATCTAATTACCTGTGACAAGTGATTGTACTTGTCATAAATTACATATGTTTCTGTGATGAGTTTTGTTTGTTGTCACTAAAATGTGTCACTTTTGTGACAAGATATATTAGTCATCGCTAATATAGTTTAGTGACAATAAATAGTTGTGACTAAAGGCATCATCATCTTGGATCTCATTTATCCATCATAAAGCCATTATAGTATCTAATTCTAACCCATCACAACCTTCCGATATGATATGATCCCATCAATCCATCTCCATCGACTCCTAATTTCCATCGTCGTTTTCATTAAACACTCAAAAAAACCTTATCCATCCTCCCTATTAAATTTTTCCACCTACATCAAACCCACTCGTTCTCTCTCCTCCAACCCCACCCCCCGTGATCCTATTCTCCACCTCATCTCCACCGATCGCAACATCACGCAGGCCTCCTCACTCCCGACACCGCCGCTCTCTCGTCGTCGGACCACGCCAAGAGTCTTCGCCTCCACGAACTCTCTCTCCCCTTGACCTTTCTCTCACGTTCACTCTCTTCCTTCATCTCTAGCCACCCGCACCATCTCCCGATAACCCCGTCGACCCACCTCCCTTCGCCTGAGAGCGGCGCTGCGCCTAGCCTTCTCCCCTCGCTCTTTCACGAAGCTTCTCTCAGTCAGATGTCACCACCTCGTTGTTTCCTCCCTGCTCCCCGAACCCCATTCTCTCCTCCTGGTTTTAGCCCGAAAATCGTAATCGGCCAGCACCCACTCGCCATCCCCCAACTTTGTCGACCACTCCCCTCCTCCTGTCGCTTATCCAGCATCGCTGGGAGCCCCGACCATCTCCTTCATAGGCCTCATCCCCCTTTCCCCGTTACCGCCGCCTCAGCCAATCTCCTTTCCAAGTCTCCCTCTCTTCCTCTCACCCCTCACCGCCGAGCCTCACTGCTTCCAAATCATCTCCTCCAAGACAACAGCCACCGGCTATTCCTTCCTCAACATATGACGCGCAAGAACAGTCCAGCCTACGACTATGCTTCTAACCTCTATAGACACTAATGGTGCCTTTTTCTTGTCCATGGATTGTTTCAATTGGAAAGGGCAGAGGAAAGGAGGATCAAGATACAGATTAGAGGTACAACATCTTGCTTTCATTTTTGGTTTTGAAGTATGAGAATTGAAGTTTTTTTGAGTTTTAAGCATTCATTACATTGATGTTCATCTGTTTGTTCAATATGGTTAATGCGAACCTTTATTACATTTTATCCTTTTTCTCTAGACCTCTTACTCTGTTGTTACCTTTTCTTTGGATTTAGCTATGAAAAAAGTCTTCTGCTCACCAAATTGTAAAAACCACATCCCCAATTGAACATTTGCATCTGGCATTACGACAAGTCAGTTGTTACTTTGTCGACAAAGATTTGGAATAGTATGTCTATATTTGTCCTCACTGAATTTCCAATGTTTTGCATTACAATATTGGGCATAAGTGCTGGAAAGAAGTTAGATTTTTATATGTCAACTTTTGGACATGCTAACATTAGTGGTACAGTTGGGAGAAAAGATTGTTGTGGAAAAAATCAATCTAAGTATGCAGTCCAAAAGATTGTTGTGGACAAAATGATTTTGACTCAGTGACTCGGTTATTATTGTGTTTCTTGTGTTGTTATACAAAATGATTGAAAGAGAATATGTGAGTTTTGATAATGGTTTGATAAGGCATAGCATGACAATTGGACTTCCTTGTGCACAATATATGATTAGTTTAATTTTCGTTGCTCTCATGTATATTTCTCGGGATTGTTGAGTTTTGGGTTTAACCATCTATTCTGTTTACAAAGACCAATTCGGATAGGGGCAATGATATCTGAGGAATCTAGGAGATTTAGTTTGGTAGAGAATAATTTTGACCTTGAGTTCAAATTGCTGGAGAAGAGTAGTGGTGTTGTTATACATATATGACTATTATATAAAGCACATCTTTTCAAGCTTTTTATGCTCAGATTCTCCTCTAGATACTCCTAGCATACATGAAATTGTTGATTCGTCTTTGTCTTTTCAGAGCCTATGTTAGAAGGTATAAGCAACTCAATTCAATTTCTTCACATGTTACCAGTTTTTCACTTGTCTGGTCCCTACATGATTGTCTATGAAACAATACTTAATTTACTGGAGAGCGTAATGTGATCCCACTATTTTTTCATTTATATATCTTCTTACATTTTTAAGACCCATTTACCTATATGGTGGATGTTCGTTTCTAAAGTAAGCAGCTGCTACTCTTATGCTTCAGGTCCTAGGTTTTTGCTTACATATATTACATGATTGCCTCTAGATACTCCTAGTATGCAGTTCCAATGTCTTTTGCTCTTTACTTTGTATAGGTCGACATATCATGTGACTGACCTAATTTGTTAAAACTTTAGGCGGCTTTTGATGGGCCAGACTTGGCGTTTTTACTCCTTTGATTGATGGACGGGGACCTAAGTGCAACCTTTCGTCTCTCAATGCTGCTAGCTCTCAACCACCACAAAGATAATTGAATTTGAAATTGCATTTTATGGTGTTAGTTTGCTTCATTCTTCAATGAAGTCTTAATGTTCATTTTTCTAAACTAACATATGTCTTGATATTTATTTTGTAGGACATGGATTGTTGGTCTTTTGTTTTGGGATTTCAGAGCCTAATTTGAGAAAGCTCTTTAGTTTTCTAGGTTTTTTTTACATGTATCAAGAATTATGTACTAAACTTATGTTACTTGGATTACTTATAGTTATAAAAGTTTGGTTATGAAAGTTTAATTTATTGTGTTATTTTTCTTGATATTGTATGTATCTTTAACATGTTTATTAGATCAAAATAGCATGTGCTATCTGACAGGTGGTTAGTCAATAATTTGTGACAATGAAAAATGTCAATAATCATCAACTGTGATGTTATTTATTGTCACTAATAAATCTAATAGTGACAACAATCACATTTTGTCACTATTTGTTATATTTGTGACGATAAGGGTGGTAACTAAAATGCGGCAATTGTCGTCACTAACAAATGTTTTTTGTGCCTACACTTTAAAGTTGTCACGGTAAGAAATTTTTAGTGACATTAATGTTGTCACTAATGGTAATAAGGTTACAACTAATCCATATCCCATTATGTTCTTGAACAAGATATAGTGACATCTGTGTGTACTATAGTGACAACAAAACTTGTCACTACAAGTATAGTTATAAGTGACAAGGCATATTTGTCGTCAGTAAAGTATTAGCAACGGCTACACAAGCGACAACACTTGTTGTCACTAGGGTCATTACTAAAAAGACATTAGTAACGAGAACTCTTCAGTGACACATAGTGTTGTCACTGAAACCCTTTTTTCTTGTAGTGCGTGGGGTTACAGTGATCCTAGTGTACTCCTCATGGTTCGACTTCATCTATTGTCTCGACCTTAAGCTTGCCCAACTAAGGGATCATGGCTTCATATGAAGCTCCGACCTTGAGGTTGCTTAGTCCCTAGACCTTGAAGGCTTCGACCTCGGGGTTGCTTAGTGCCTCGACCTCGAGGTTACATAGTTCTCGGACTCGAGACTTCATGCGTTTCTTCGACTTCGGGGTTGCTTTACTCCAATATCAATACTCTCTCAAGGTACCTCGACCACGAGGTAGATCGGATCCGAGATTGATGACGTCGCTTTAGTATCTGTTTTATTTATACCAGGATCGAGTGATAGGGCAATTTGATCACATCATCATAAATGCAGGGGCAGTGTGATGATGGGGTTTGAATCCGGATATCGAGTAGCATTTAATGCGCGCTTAATCCCATTGGCCGACGCTTCTTTTTCCGCGTGGGCTTGTATGCGACGGTTCCACTAGCCTCATCGCCGATTCACCCACTTGTTGCACCCGTAAGGTGTCGTGGTTATGATGATTGTCGTTCGATGGATGGGTGCCACGTGTTTATCTCGATGATGGATATGCGGCATCCGATACTTGAGTATTTTTCTCGGTAACACAAGTGTATGTTTCTCAATTATTCTCCAAATTAATGTATACATCTTATCAGTTACTAATATTCGTGTTAACTTCACCAATGAACCTAAAAGCTTACATTAATGTATACATCTTATCAGTTACTAATATTCGTGTTAACTTCACCAATGACCACGACACACGTCCCGGCGGGGGTTATAAAGAAGTTCGAAAGAATATGTAGGGAGTTCTTGTGGAAAGGGAAGAGGTGCGGATTGGGTATGGTGGCTTGGAGGGGCGTCTGTCTCCCAAAGGAGGCTGGCGGGCTTGGTGTTAGAGACTTTGCAGTTTGGCAGAAGGCCTTGAAGGCAAAGTGTGTTGCGTCCTTTTTGGATGTGGAATCTAATGTTTGGAAAGCCTTGGCCAAAGCTAAATATAAATGGAAGGATCATCTCCCATCCTTGGCCGAGTCTGTCTCCCCTTCATCCCACTGGAGGTACATCTGTGCAGCCGCTGATGAGGTGTGTAAGGGTATCGTTTGGTCTGTGGGCGAGAATAGCTCCATCTCGGTCTTGCGTGATACATGGTGTTCGGACCTGCCGATCTCTCTGTGGCCGACCTTCATCAAAGTTGATGGGAACTTGGCAAGTATTCTGGTTGGTGATCTTATGCAGGGGAGAGATTGGAATAGGGAGAAGGTGCTGGAATTTTGTCATCCTCTATTAGCCAATCAACTGCTCGCTACCAATGTGAACCGTGGTGTTGATGTCGCTAGATGAGCGCACAACAGCTCTGGCAAGGTCTCTACCCCTTCGGCATATCTGATGATGATCCAGCAGAAGCGGGCACTTGTTTCTGATGATTCTTGGTCCAATATCTGGCGTCTCAATGTTGGTCCGAGGGTCAAGCATTTCATATGGCGGGTTGCGAGGGGGAAGGTTGCTGTCCGAGATTCTTTGTGGAGGCTCTGCTTGTCAACCGACCGGGATTGCCCCAGATGTAGATTGGAGCCCGAAACCATTCCACATGCAGTTTTTGGTTGCGGGTTCTTTAAGCAGGTTTTTGATATCATAGAGGAGAAAGAAGGCATCATTGTTCCATCGTGGGATTCAGAGCAGCTGCTTGATTTACTGGTTGGATCATCGAGGGGTGAGAGGGCGAAGCTTCTGAGAACCTATTTGGCGACTGGTGCTTGGTTGGTGTGAAAGGATCGCAACGAGATCGTATTTTCTGAAGGAGGTGTCTCAGCTATAGCCATGGCGTGTAGAGTTCAGAGATCCATCAAGGAGGTTGCATTTACTCGAATAAAGAATGAGACCCACGTTGAACGGAGGACCGACGTCCAGATTGTGAGGACTGATGCCTCCGTTGACCCTAGGTCTGCTTCCTCGGCCGTTGGCGTCGTTGGTCTTGGTTCTGACCGGCAGCCTTCTTGGGCGATGGGCTCCCCTGTTTGCTTTGGGTCTGTCCTGCAATCAGAGGTGTTCGCTATTGCTAAGGGACTTAGGGAAGCCATGAAGCGGGGGGTGAATCGACTTATTATTGAATCGGATTCGTTAGATGCCGTTCAGATCCTAAATGGTGTGAAGTTGCGGCCTCCTGAACTTGACAGTTCAATGAAGGAGGTTTGGTTTGAGGCCCTTAGATTTGACTCTGTTTTGTTCCATTATCTGCCTCGATCTTGTAATGGTCCTGCTGATGGAGTTGCCCGGTACTGTCGTCGTACTAGGGCGTCTTTTGTATGGTCCTATGAGGACGACCGGGGCTTGTTTGAGAGTATGTTGTAAGCATCTGTTACCTAGCCTTCGGGCTCAACTCATCAAAAAAAAAAAATCATAGAAAGGAGTGACATCGTTAATCTTAATGATTTTGTACCTTAGACTCTTTATTTGCTTATTTCATCTGGATTTGATTAGTAATTGGTAGCGAACGGCTGCCAAATAAATTGACTTCTCGAAAACTGGTTGAGATCATTCCATATCCATCCGCCGTCTTCTCTATATTAAAGATTGCTAGACACCTACCACTAATGTGACACTTAATCGTTGTCGAATCACAACGAGAAAACATCACATTAAAGATTGCTAGATGGCTATATTTCTAGATTTGATCACAAATAACCTTCCGAGCTACACGGAATATAAGTAGTAGGGTTGAGGGTCTTAAATATCTCCATAGATCACCAGCTCATGAGATGCGTACATGACCTCCAACCCATCCCTTTCTAGATTCTAAACAATCATGAGGTTATGAACCAGCCAACAGAAAAGAGCGGCATTTAACTATAATCCTCTAAAGAAACCAACATCAGACAACACTAGTTAGCACTGATGTGAGCACTATTATGGATTCCTTTGCAGTGGTACTAGTTCTAAGGCAACCACAAATTTTAGGGAAATATAAGCATTCCTTCCATGTTTATGCTAATTCTTTCTCTAATGAGAAGGATATGTGTGCATGTCTCATTATGGGAGTAGGTTGATCTTCACCAACTCTGCCAAGACTTCATAGCCAACTCCAATGCAGCATTAGTGAAGTGAGCTACTTCACATTATAACTTGCATGTTAGGCGCGTTTCATTATATACTAGGACCCAGTGCATGAAGCAGAGATACACACACACACAAAGGATGACAAGTGGATTTTTTATTACAGACCTTATGCAATTTGATCTTTTTCTTACAGGACCTTATGCAATTTGATCTCTGAGATAAAGAAATATATATTCATTTATATATACGTATACATGCATCTTACTATCATGCAAATCTATACAAAGATACCAAACAGCGCGCGTGTTTGTATATCTATCTTTTGTTGAATTTAAGGCTTTTCTAATGCCCAAATATAGGGTGAAGGAGTGGGCTAAGTTTTTAATATAGGTGTTGAATCAAATGGGCCTACTAAAACCCAGTTTAGAAGAGAGCCATATGAAGCTCATGTGAATGTGTGTAAATGTTTAGTCCCACATTGCTTGGAACAAGAACATTTCTCTAGTTTATATAGAGTCTTGGGCATCTATAGTTTAAATGTGTATAAGAACTAGAGAGAGGCACACACATGTGCGCGTGCTTGTGCCACCGGCCACCTCCAGCCGGCCGCCGGAACGGCGCCGGCGATGGTGACATGTTCGTCCATGTGGGCGCCACGTGTACACCACACGTGTATTTTTTGCCTACGTGGCAGGTGATTGTTCATCTTCCTGAGCAGTTATAAGTGGGCTGAGCCACATTGAGTGAGCCATTAATTCACCAGAAGTGGGCTGAATCAGTTATGACTCTTGGTCTCCCCAGATGCCCATGACTGGGCAGTTATGGATGAGGTGGCATCCCATATTCTCCTGGGTGGTTGTTACTGGTGACATGGCGCCTGTTCAGCTCCTCACTAAGTAGCAGTTACTGGTGATGTGGCAAAGTGGCATCCCATGACTGGGCGGTTACTGATGACGTGGCGCTGACATGACGAGTCTCTTCACCTCCCCACTAAATGGCTGATCAACTAGCCCAGCTAGCCTATAAATAGGACCCCATACCAGCCATTCTTGGAGCTTGCTCATGCATTCACCTCTCACCACACCACTTGCACAATAGAGGGCCCTGATTGAGAGTACCATATCATCTTGGAGCTCGAAAGGCGATCGGACGGTCGGCTTCCTTCCAATCGCGGTGGATCGTTGTACCCTGGGAGCTTTTTTCCTGAAGATCCAGAAGCAAGGGGTGGTGGGTAAATAAAGCTTAAGGGCATAGTGTGGCAAACTGGCCTCGATCAAGCGGTGTTCCTTCGTCGGATTTGTTTTCCTTCTCTTTCATTCCTTTTCCGGATGAACGGCACGTGAAGTTTATTTGTTTTTGTTAAAACTGATTGTAAAGGATTACTTGCTACCCTAGTAAAAGCAATAATCCTAGTTCTTATTTCCAACAATCTTAAGCTTTATTTTCCCGATTTTACTGTATTTTCCGAATCCACTTCTCCTACGGATCCTCTTTTGTTTTCTTTTCTTTTTTAGAGGAAGTTCTACTTCCTATAAGAACTCTAAAACACAAGAACTGAACCACTTTGTGGTTGGTCTGCTTTTGCAGATGGCTTCAGGAGCAGGTGTTGAACCTATGATCCCTCCTCATTCGAAAGAAGTACTGATAGGTAATCCACATGTAGTGGAAATGCCTAGCTTGCCGATCGGTCAGCTAGAGAGGCCTTAGAAGTTTAAGGGGCTGAATTTCAAGCAGTGGCAGTAGAAAATGTTGTTCTACTTGACCACCCTTAAACTGGTCAGGTATCTCACTGAGGATGAGCCTGTTCTAACTGAAGAATAGAAGAATGCTCATACCGTGGCTGCAGTTCAGGCATGGGGTCATTCTGACTTCCTATGCCGGAACTATATCCTGAACAGCTTGGACGACAAGCTCGACAATGTGTACTTTCCCAAAAGAACCGCAAGGGAACTTTGGGAAGCCTTGGACAATAAGTACAAGGTGGATGACGCCGGCGCAAAGAAATTTGTTGTCGGTAGATTCCTTGAGTACAAGATGGTAGACGGTAGAAGCGTTGTCGAACAAGTTGAGGAACTTCAGTTCATCTACCATGACATGAATGCTGAAGGTATGATTCTGAATGAACCTGCCCAATTGGTGGCAATGATAGAGAAACTGCCACCTTCTTGGAAGTACTTCAAGAACTACCTAAAGCACAAACGAATGGAGATGAGTCTTGAAGATCTCGTTCGGAGGCTGAAGATCGAGCAGGATAACCGCAAGACCGAAAAGAACAGCGGTCTAGGCATTTATTCTAAGTCCAACTTAGTGGAGAATGTGTCGCGCCCCGACCCGCGAAAGCCCAACCGGGCCGGGCGACGCGAATCGGAACCTACAAAACGCGAAAAACAAAGCTGGCGAGGGTTCCCTCTAACCTATTGGTCTCCCTAACAGTTCACCAAAAGCACCCTCAATTAAAACAACAATGATTAGCATAACCTCGAACCACAGATTAAAACTCAAAGTGTTAATATACAAATCCTCGGAGAGGGGAAGATTCAAAATACAACATCACTCCCGTAGGAGACTAACTAGCAAAAGCGGTAAAAGCAGTAAATATCGCCACCTCTCAAAAGCCACCAGGCGCCGCCGCACCGCCGACCAACTGCCCGGTAGGGGCCACAGAGGAAGAGCTGACGCCTGCACCTGCAAAACGTAGCCCGGGTAGGAGTGCGCACTAAGCTCAGTAGGGATCTACACTACGACACCCAGAAGGAAGAGGGAAACACAACAGTGTCGCCCTCAAGTAGAACCTGGGTGTATACAGGGGTCCCATAACCCCACCGCGTGTCCCTGAGGCCCACGATCATGGTCTTCCAGCCGGGCTGGTCAAATGTCAGGTCACACTCAGTAGCAGGAAACGACACTCAACAGGACACTGAACACTGTTTGGTGGGAAAAGACACCACTGAGTAGGTAACTCCTCTACTCAAGAGTTTTAGGAACACCGGACACCGGCTACACCTCAGATCCGACTCGAGGCCGACACGACCTCTACAATCATCAAGCCACAAGTGCACCAGTCATCTAAGCCTATCATCGAATCGACTGGGCACCACCATTCAAACCGGGTCCAAACAGCCCAACCCCGGTCCTAGGGCTAAGTCCGAGCTTCCAGCCTCGGGACGGGGACCCAAAGATCACCCACGCCCTAACCAATGCAACTAATGCACACATCAACATGCTATGGCATACACAGATAAGAAGCAAAGCATGCAACAGTATGTCAAGCATCATATAAGTCTACTGGATCGCTGCAGCGGTACTACCAGCCGCTGCCAGCCGATCCGCAGCGCGTCCGAGCACTACGACGGTACCACGACCGTCAACCGCGAACTCCTGCAACGGGAAGCAACCCCGAAAACGATGATGAATAGTAAACAATATACTATTATATTCCGAAATATAATATTATAATCAAAACACTCAAAGCCTCTACTTAGGGGCTAATTGATCCCGTCGATCTGACGTCTAAACGACGTCGGATTCAAGATCCAACTTAACCACCAGTAGGTGTATATAGCATGATCAACATATCCAAAATTTATAATCATCCAACGGTTGGATTAACGGGAAAACGCTAATCAAAATCGTTAATCAAACTAACTTACCCATTAATTGCTGTAACGCAGCCCTCCAGAAAACAATTCATAAGAAATCGTAGCAAAATCGGAAAATTATGAAATAAGATGGACTGGAAAGTTAACGAATTGATCTACAACTCTTATGTTTATAAAAAGCCAAGATCATGTACACACCGGCTGGAAACCTCGCCGCAAGCTGGATGTTCTTCAAGAACAGCAGAAAACCAGAAATCCGAGCTTAATCATGGAATAAACCTATTCAAATCTCAACCAAATAATATGAAACTCATGTCAGTAATTCTAACAGGTATAAGGAATCCAACAAATCAAGGATCAACAAGATCCAACGGCTAGATCTAGAGAAAACCCGAAAACAACTTCAGTAGGTATAACCCTACCTAGCTGCGCTTTCCTCGGCTGATTCCCCGCGATTTGATCACCAACAAGCCTCCAAACCACTTCAGGGATCTTCCTTTCGTTGTCACGAATCCAACGAGCCTTAGAACACCGAAAAAGATGATCGGAGGAGGGAGAACGGAGGTGATGAAGCTTGCTGCTGGAAACAGGGGAAGAGAAACAGAGCTTCGGGAGAGAAAGAAGGAAGGAAGAAGAAAGGAGGAGGAGGAAGAGGAGGGGAAGAAAAGGACGGGAATGGGGGAGGGAAAGCCGGGGGAAGGGCGAAAAAGTGAGGGGAGGGAAGGGAAAGTCCTCCCCCCCTCTGACAGGGGAGAGCGACGGCCAGCGGTGGCCGTCCTCGCGAAGCAGAAAAGCCACCGACGCGATTCCGATCGGTCGCTCCAAGGAGCGATCGATCGCTCGCGCCCCGGGTTGATCCCAACGCCAAGTCGAATCGACTCGCTCACGAGTCCAACCGATCGCTCAAGGGTCGTCAGCTGCCCCAAAGGCAAGCTTCCGCGCACCCGAGCTGGGATCTTCCGATCCTGGGTCCACCTAGCCATTCTAAACAAACACTAACACAAACAAGACCAGTGTTTGCACACGCGAGTGTGAAATAAACCAACAAGGCGCAATTTACCAAATTGCCCTTGCGGTCTGTAACGAGCCACAGGGGTAGAGGGACAGGTCCTCACTTGACTTTCAGTACAGCTTTCCATCCGCAGACAGACGGGCAGTCAGAGCGGACGATCCAGATCTTGGAGGACATGCTGAGAGCATGTGTCCTCGATGCAGGAGGCAGCTGGGAGTAGCACGTTCCCTTGGTGGAGTTCGCCTACAACAACAGCTTCCAGTCCAGTCTTGGAGTAGCACCTTTCGAGGCATTGTACGGTAGGCCGTGTCGTTCCCCAGTGTGTTGGACAGAGGTTGGAGAGGCTTCACTCACCGGTCCAGACATTGTCAGGCAGTCGTCAGAGAGGTTAGTGCAGATCAGGCAGAGGCTTTTGACGGCTCAGAGCCGGCAGAAGAGTTATGCAGATCAGAGGCGACGACCGTTGGAGTTTGTAATTGGCGACCGAGTGTTCTTGCGAGCATCGTCGTATAGAGGTTCTGTCAGGTTAGGCAGAGGTGGCAAGTTGGCGCCGAGGTTCGTCGGGCCGTTTGAGATCTTAGAGAGGGTCGGCGAGGTAGCTTACTGCCTGGATCTTCCTCAGCACATGTCTGCTGTGCATCCGACTTTCCATGTGTCGATGCTGAGGAAGTATCACCCAGACCCGTCTCATGTCATCAGGGTGGATGACATTGAGCTTGAGGCAGACGCGAGCTTTGTTGAGCAGCCGGTTTGGGTACTTGACCAGAGGGATCAGGTCTTGCGGGGCAAGACGATTCCCTTGGTCAAGGTACTGTGGAGGCACAGAGGTACCAAGGAGATTACTTGGGAGCGCGAGGCGCGCATGCGGCAGGAGTTTCCGCAGTTGTTTCCTTCTCGAGGTACTTCTTGTCCTGTCCTTTAGTGTAGCTGTTTTGTTGTTCCGAGCCCTACCCTTATCGAATCTCGGGACGAGATTTCCTTTAAGGGTATTAGGATGTGAGGACCTGTCCCTCTACCCCTGTGGCTCGTTGCAGACCGCAAGGGAAATTTGGTAAATTACGCCTTGTTGGTTTGTTTCAAACTCGCGTGTGCACACACTGGCCTTGGTTGTGTTAGTGTTTGTTTAGAATGGCTAGGTGGACCCGGGATCGGAAGATCCCAGCTCGGGTGCGTGGAAGCTTGCCTTTGGGGCAGCTGACGACCCTTGAGCGATCGATCGTCGATCGGACTCGTGAGGGAGTCGATCCGACTTGGCGTTGGGATCAACCCGGGGCGCGAGCGATCGATCGCTCATTGGAGCGACCGATCGGAATCGCGTCGGTGGCTTTTCTGCTTCGCGAGGACGGCCACCGCTGGCCGTCGCTCTCCCCTGTCAGAGGGGGGGAGGACTTTCCCTCCCCTCCCCTCACTTTTTCCCCCTTCCCCCGGCTTTCCCTCCCCCTTTCCCCTCCTTTTCTTCCCCTCCTCTTCCTCCTCCTTTCTTCTTCCTCCCTTCTTTCTCTCCGAAGCTTTGTTTCTCTTCCCCTGTTTCCGGCAGCAAGCTTCATCACCTCCGTTCTCCCTCCTCCGATCATCATTTTCGGCGTTCTAAGGCTCGTTGGATTTGTGACAACGAGAGGAAGATCCCTGAAGTGGTTTGGAGGCTTGTTGGTGATCAAATCGCGGGGAATCAGCCGAGGAAAGCGCAGCTAGGTAGGGTTATACCTACTGATGTTTATTTCGGGTTTTCTCTAGATCTAGCCGTTGGATCTTGTTGATCCTTGTTTTATTGGATTCCTTATACCTGTTAGAATTACTGGTATAAGTTTCATATTATTTGGTTGAGATTTGAGTAGGTTTATTCCATGATTAAGCTCGGATTTCTGGTTTTCTGCTGTTCTTGAAGAACAGCCGGCTTACAGTGAGTTTTTTGGCCTGTACATGATCTTGGCTTTTCCTAAACATAAGAGTTGTAGATCTATTCGTTAGCTTTCCATTCCATCTTGTTTCGTAATTTTCCAAGTTTTCTACGATTTCCTATGAATTGTTTTCTGGAGGGCTGCGTTGCAGCAATTAATGGATAATTTAGTTTGATTAACGATTTTGATTAGCGTTTTCCCGTTAATCCAACCGTGGAAAGATTATGAATTTTGGATATGTTGATCATGCTATATACACCTACTGGTGGTTAAGTTAGATCTTGAATCCGACGTCGTTTGGACGTCAGATCGACGGGATCAATTAGCCCCTAAGTAGAGGCTTTGTGTGTTTTGATTATAATATTATATTTCGGAATATAATATTATATTGTTTATTATTCAGCATCGTTTTCGGGGTTGCTTCCCGTTGCAGGAGTTCGCGGTTGACGGTCATGGTACCGTCGTAATGCCGTGACCCGCTGCGGATCGGTTGGCAGCGGCTGGTAATATCGCTGCAGCGATGCAGTAGACTTATATGATGCTTGACATACTGTTGCATGCTCTGCTTCTTATTTGTGTATGTCATAGCATGCATCCTTGAACTGTGCATTAGTTGCATTGGTTAGGGCGTGGGTAATCTTTGGGTCGCCGTCCCGAGGCTGGAAGCTCGGACTTAGCCCTAGGACCGGGGTTGGGCTGTTTGGACTCGGTTTGAATGGTGGTGCCCAGTCGATTTGATGATAGGCTTAGATGACTGGTACACTTGTGGCTTGATGATTGTAGAGGTCGTGTCGGCCTCGAGTCGGATCTGAGGTGTAGCCGGTGTCCGGTGTTCCTGAAACTCTTGAGTAGAGGAGTTACCTACTCAGTGGTGTCTTTTCCCACCAAACAGTGTTCAGTGTCCTGTTGAGAGTCAGCAGTGTCGTTTCCTGCTACTGAGTGTGACCTGACATGTGACCAGCCCGGCTGGAAGACCATGATCGTGGGCCTCAGGGACACGCGGTGGGGTTATGGGACCCCTGTATACACCCAGGTTCTACTTGAGGGCGACACTGTTACGTTTCCCTCTTTCTTCTGTGTGTCGTAGTGTAGATCCCTACTGAGCTTATTGCTCACTCCTACCCGGGCTGCGTTTTGCAGGTGCAGGTCGGCGGTGCGGCGGCGCCTGGTGGCTTTTGAGGGGTGGCGATATTTACTGCTTTTAGCCCTTTTGCTAGTTAGTCTCCTACGGGAGTGATGTTGTATTTTGAATCTTCCCTTCTCCGAGGATTTGTATATTAACACTTTGTGTTTTAATCTGTGGTTCTAGGTTATGCTAATCATTGTTGTTTAAATTGAGGGTGCTTTTGGTGAACTGTTAGGGAGACCAATAGGTTAGAGGGAACCCTCGCCAGCTTTGTTTTCCGCGTTTGTAGGTTCCGGTTCGCGTCGCCCGGCCCGGTTGGGCTTTCGCGGGTCGGGGCGCGACAGCTGCTACATGGGAAAGTCTGCAACCTCCAAGGTGGAAGGTAAAGGCACTGTGAAGCTGAAGATGACGTCCGGGAAGGAGTTGACCCTGACAGAAGTCCTCCATGTGCCAGAGATACGCAAGAATCTGATCTCAGGTTCTGTGATGAGTAAGAAGGGCTTTAGGTTGGTCTTCAAATCTGATAAAGCCATCCTGGCTAAGAATGACATGTACATTGGCAAGGGCTATATGACTGAGGGATTGTTTAAAATGAATATAATGACTGTAATCCCCAAAGTCAAGACTAGTGAAGCTTTAAAGGCTAGTGCATCTACTGTACTCAATATTGCCCAAGAGGCTAATAAAGAGAAGCTTGCCTATGTGATTGAGTCATTTAATTTATGACATGAGAGATTAGGACATGTGAATAAAAATTCTATGAAAAGATTAATGTCCTTAAATCTTCTTCCTAAATTCACAATTGTTAACGAACACAAATGCGAGGTTTGTGTAGAAGCCAAATTGATCAAGACTTTGTTTCAATCAATTGAACGAAACACTGAACCTTTAGGTTTAGTACGTACAGATGTTTGTGATCTGAAAATTGTACAGACTAGATGTTGTAAGAGGTATTTTTTTACCTTCATCGATGATTGTACAAGGTACTGATACGTCTACTTAATGAGAAGTAGAGATGAAGCAGTAGATATGTTCACTCATTATAAAAATGAAGTGGAGAATCAACTCGGTAAAAAGATAAAAATGCTGAGGAGTGATAGGGAAGGTGAGTATGAGTCACCTTTCACCCAAATATGTGCCGAAAATGGCATTATTCATCAGACCTCAACACCCTATTCTCCAGAACAAAATGGAATAGCAGAACGTAAGAATATGACGCTAAAGGAAATAATGAATGCCATACTTATAAGTTCAGGCTTACCCCATAACATGTGAGGGGAAGCGATACTTACGTGAAATCATTTGCTGAACAGATTACCACACAAAAGGCTAGATAAGACGCCTTCTGAACTATGGAAAGGGCGTGCGCCTAGTTATAAGTTCTTAAGGGTTTGGGGATGTCTAGCAAAGGTACCAATTCCAGTTCCTAAATGAACTAGAATAGGACCAAAGACGGTAGATTGTGTGTTCATTGGATATGCACATGATAGTAGTACTTACCGATTTTTGGTTAGTAAATCAGATAATCCTGAAGTGCATGTGAATACTGTCTTAGAGGCTAGGGATGTCTCATTCTTTGAAAACATGTTCCCTTACAAGTCCTCTCCTATATCAGAGATAGTGAGAGAGCTTATAAGAACAGTAGGTAAGAAGGAATTCAAGGGTCCTCAATTCATGAAGAGGATGAGGAGCCTAGACGGAGTAAGAGGGTGAGGAAAGAAACTTCATTCGGCCCAGATTTTCTAACATTTTTTTTAGAAAATGACCCTCAGACATTCAAAGAGGCAATGCCAGCTCCAGATGCTCCTTCATGGAAGGAAGCAATGAATAGTGAAATTGATTCCATCATGCATAACCATACATGAGAATTGGTTGATTTATCACCAAGTTGTAAACCTTTTGGTTACAAGTAGGTTTCCAAAAAGAACATAAAAGCATATGGAACGGTTGACAAATACAAGGCAAGGCTTGTTGTCAAGGGATTCAAACAAACTGAAGGGGTGGACTATTTTGACACCTATTCTCCAGTCAGTAGGAAAACCTCAATCAGATTAATTATCACCATTGCGGCTTTAAACAATCTGGATATACATCAAATGGATGTAAAGACAGCTTTCCTAAATGGTGATCTGGAAGAAGAAATTTACATGGAACAGACCGAGGGGTTTGTGGTTCATGGGAAAGAAAAAAAAGTCTGCCGACTTGTTAAGTTTTTGTATGGGCTTATACAAGCACCAAAACAGTGACATGAAAAGTTTGATCAAGTGATGTTGACAAACGGCTTTCGCATAAATGAGTGTGACAAATGCGTTTACATAAAAGATGATGAAAAGGAATGTATAATTCTATGCCTTTATCTAGATGACATGATCATCATTGGTAGCAATGATAATATCATCAAAACTACTAAGAGCATGTTGTCATGAAACTTCGATATGAAGGATATGGGTGTCGCTGATGTGATACTTGGTATGAAAATTACCAAGACTTCGAATGGGTATATATTATCCCAAAGTCATTATATTAAGAAAATTGTTGATAAATTTGACAAAGGGAATGATGTTGTAGTCAGGACACAGCTAGATGTCAACACCACGGTGAAGGTATATAACAAATAGAATATTCCAGGATCATAGGCAGTCTGATGTATATCATGAACTGCACTGGACTGGATATTTCTAACTCAGTAAATAGGCTGAGTAGATACACAAGCAATCTAAGTACAGATCACTGGAAGGCAGTTATCAGAGTCTTTAGATATTTAAGGTACACAGAAAATTTTGAATTGCATTATACGAGATATCCAGCAGTACTTGAAGGTTATACAGATGCAAACTGGATATCGGACTCCAATGACACAAAATCCACAAGTGGATTTGTCTTTGTAATTGGAGGTGCAGCTGTGTCTTGAAAATCATCCAAGCAGACTTGTATATTAATGTCTACTATGGAAGCTGAGTTCATAGCATTAGATCTAGCTGAGGAAGAAGCGGAATGGCTGTGTAACTTCCTAGAAGATATTCCTATGTGGCCTAAACATGCGCCTCCTATCAGTATTCACTGTGACAGTCAGTCAGCAATTGAGAGAGTACAAAGCCACATGTATAATGGAAAATCTCGACATATACGACGACGACACAATTCAGTGAGGAAATTGTTGTCTACTGGTGTAGTATCCATCGATTTCGTACGATCGAAGGAAAATATTGCAGATCCACTAACCAAATGCCTAACAAGAGATCTTGTGGATGTTTCGTCGAGGGGAATGGGGTCGAAGCCCATGAAATGACTATACTCCTCAATGGCAACCCAACCTAGATAATCTGGTAGACCCAGAATCTAGGTTCAATGGGACAACCGAATTGTAGGGGGCAGTTACTAGGATCACTCTTACCCATTCCTATGATGAGTGAGTGATAACCTGCATAATGTAAAAGTTAAGCTTACGATTTTAATGATCCTTATTACTCAATAAGTAAAAGCATGGCAGGATGCTCTTAATAAGAGATCACCTATATCGAGTGAGAAGGGGCCGCTTCTATGAGAACGTTTTAAGGGCTAGTTCTCTAAAGCACTCGAAGAATTCTACAGGCATGTCCATGGCCGAAATGGACACAACAAATGAGCCATCGGTGATATAAGAAATGCGTTGTGTAAGCACTGTTGTCTTGGTGTACAAAAAAGCTGAACAGTTCAAGACATCGCGTTCACTGTTTAGCAAGTACATCCGATAGTGTTTTACTGAGGAAGGTTCAAAGCCGAAAGCTACCTCTCCTGAAGCAGCAAGTTTCTAAGGTACTCTCAAGTGTGTTAGGATCATACAGCATTTGATCAGTCATTTGATTCATGCGGTGGATATTTGGATTTAAGGCTTTTCTAAGGCCCAAAACTCCTAGGGTGAAGAAGTGGGCTAAGCCTTAAATATAGGTGTTGAATCAAATGGGCCTACTAAAGCCTAGTTTAGAAGAGAGCCATATGAAGCCCATGTGAGTGTGTGTGTAAATGTTTAGTCTCACATTGCTTGGAACAAGAACATTTCTCTAGTTTATATAGATCCTTGGGCATCTATAGTTTGAATTTGTGTAAGAACTAGAGAGAGGCACACACACGTACGCGCGCTTCTGCCACCGGCCATCGCCCGCCGGCAACTCGCCTTTGGCCGGCTGTCGGACCGGCGACGGTGACGTGTGCATCCATGTGGGTGCCACGTGTACACCACACATGCATTTTTTGCCTACGTGGCAGGTGACTGTTCATCTTCCTGAGCAGTTATAAGTGGGTTGAGCCACATTGAGTGAGCCATTAATTCACCATAAGTGGGCTGAGTCAGTTATGACTCTTGGTCTCCCCCATGATGCCCATGACTGGGCAGTTATAGATGAGGTGGCAGCCCATGTTCTCCTGGGTGGCTGTTACTGGTGACGTGATGCCTGTTCAACTCCCCCACTAAGTAGCAATTACTGGTAATGTGGCAGAGTGGTAGCCTATGACTGGGGGTTACTCATGACGTGGTGCTGACGTGGCAACGATTACTGATGACGTGGCGCTGATGTAGCGAGTCTCTTCACCTCCCCACTAAATGGCTGATCAACTAGCCTAGCTAGCCTATAAATAGGACCCCATAACAGCCATTCTTGGAGCTTGCTCATGCATTCACCTCTCACCACACCACTTGCACAATAGAGGATCCTGATTGAGAGTACCATATCATCTTGGAGCTCGAAAGGCGATCGGACAGCCAGCTTCCCTCAAATCACGGTGGATCGTTGTACCTGGGAGCTTTTTGCCTGAAGAACCAGAAGCAAGGGGTGGTGGGCAAATAAAGCTTAAGGGCACAGTGTGACACACTGGCCTCGATCAAGTGGCGTTTCTTGATCGGATTTGTTTTCCTTCTCTTTCATTCCTTGTCCGGATTAGCGGTACATGAAGTTTATTTGTTTTTTTTTAAAACTGATTGTAAAGGATTACTTGCTACCCTTGTAAAAGCAATAATCCTAGTTCTTATTTCCAACATCTTCTTCTTTTTATGCATTGATCGATCTACTTAATTTAGAAACAATTAAGTGAGAGACGAATACCCTGCGCGCCATTTTCTCCTAGGGATGGCTAGTGGGGTCCACTAGCAAGCATAATTGCCACCCTATCTAGCTTAGTCTATTTGTGTCCTGGTCAGGACTTGTTTGGATACCTTGAAATACCGTGGAATTCACTAGATATCATTGTATTTTGGAATTTGGGAGAAAATATTCGGTAGGAAATTAGCAACTACAATTGCAAAGAAGAGTTACCGATGACTTCTTTTTCCATGATTTAATCGTCCAATTCAGTTGGTCGATCATTATATCTGATGTGCAAAGAAGACTCATTGGTGAAGTGTAGTTGAGATGCATGCTAGGAAAAGTCATCGGCCAAAGATGATTGTAAGGCATGTAGGTAAACAACAACGACCAAGCCCAATTGGGATATGTGCAATGAAGGTCATCGGTCATGAACGATCATGGTGTCTTTATTGACCAAAGAACTGAACGTGGGGAAGCTACAAGAAAATATGCTTTTAGTGACCACCTTTGTCGTCACTAATACCATTAATCTCGTCACAGAAAATCTTTAGTGACAACTTCATCCCGTCACATGTACCTTCGTGGCTGAAAGTTTCTGTGACGACCTTATTGCATCGTCCCAAAAGCAGTATTTTTTGTGACGAAATACCTTGTCACTAAAGCATCTTTTTCAGTGATGATGTCACTTGTCACAAATGATTATCTTTTGTGACGCCTAATATTGTCACAACAGAAAACTTTGTTGCCACTTAATAATTAAATATTATTTATTTAAGTTATATTTAGGACTTTTTTATACTCTTATAGTGACAAATTTCGTTGTCACTCAATCCTTTTGTTGTGACAACTAAATGAGTCGTCACTAAAGGAATTTTCAGTGACAATTATTAAAACCATAGCTTATGACTACTAGTATTGCTTGTGGCAATAGTTTCTACTTAAAGGTGTCACAGAAAATGACCTTTTATGAAGACAAATTTGTTGTCACATATCCCTGTTTTTTAGTGACAACTTCTTTGTCACTAAGATTGTTGCTGAACCTAATTTTTGTTTCAACAATTTCAATTTCAAATTCGATTCATATTTTCCAATAAATTGGCAAGCAATTCAAATTTCATAAAATTTAAATTCGAACAGTCCATACATAAAACAAAATGTGTTAAAGTTCATACATAGAAAATGTGAGCTAACAAAAAGTAGATATCATATTTGTCCAAAAAAAGTATATTTGAAATTTTCCGCCATAACATAATGTTATAAAACAAGTCTTCAACATTTCTTCCATGCCAATTCCCTCGAATTGATCCATCGAACAACTTCCTAAGTGCTCTGTAGAAAAAGACAAGGGAAATAAAGACCATAAGCATTTAGAAACATAGATATAATGTAATTGAGCTACTATATATGTCACATGTATATTAATTTTGACTCTTCAACATAAAGTTTCATCTTTAATCACAATTTAAAATTTTAAGATTCAATTCATGAAATCAAACAGACAGAGTTTCCCTTGTATTTGGATGTTTTCCACTAGTATAAACAATTAAGAGGAATTCTCATTTTGATACCCTGTGATTTAGTGTAATGGCAGTTTACTACCCTATAATTTTAAAAATGTAATTTACTACCCTACATTTTATGTAACAACGCAATTTAGGGTCTGACCGCAGACGACGTTATCTTCCTTGACGGAAAACCACTCATGTGCCAAGCACGTGAGCATCTTTGATTCGCATTTTGATACCCTGTAGTTTAGTGTAATGGCAGTTTACTACCCTATAGTTTGAAAAATTACCCTACATTTTATGACATGGCGCGATTTAGGGCATGAGCCCAGATAGCGTTATCTCCATTGATGGAAAACCGTTCACGTGCCAAGGACGTGAGCTTCGCTTCAGCCGTCTAGCTCAAAGTGCAACCTTCACACTTCACAGTCGATCTATGCATCCGCCATCACATCGATCATCAGCTTCTTCGAGAAAATGATGCATCCAGGGTCGATCCATACATCGACCGTCGTTTTCGCCTTCTAACTCAAAATGTAGCTTTCAAACTTCACGATCGATTACACGCATCCATCGTCGCATTGACTGCCAACCTCTGTGAGGAAATGATGCATTCATGATCGATCCATTCATGGATCATCACTTCAGCCGTCTAGCTCAAAATATAGCTTTGAAACTTGACGGGCGATCCACGCATCCACCGTCACATCGATCGCCAGCTTGTATGAGGAAATGATGCGTTCAGAATCGATCCATACATCTACCGTCGCTTCACTCGTCTAGCTCAAAATGCAGTTTTCAAACTTCACGGTCGATCTATGTGCCAAGCACGCGAGCTATTTTACATCCAGAGAGATAACGCCATTTGGGGTTAGGCTCTAAATCGTGCCGTCGCATAAAATTAAGGTAGTAAACTACATTTTTAAAACTATAGGGTAGTAAACTGCCATTAAATTAAACTACAAGGTATCAAAATGCAATATCCTTGGCACGTGAGTGGTTTTCGTCAAGAGAGATAACATCGTCTAGGGTCAGACCCTAAATCGCGCCGTCACATAAAATGTAGGTAGTAAACTACATTTTTAGAACTATAGGGTAGTAAATTGTCATTACACTAAACTACAAGTATCAAAATGCAAAAACCCCAATAATTAATCACATGTATACGTAATAGTCAAGAGTACAAACACCATCTTATTGCATGAATATAAGATATCCTTGAATGAAGGTCAAGAGTATAAAAGCTTTACAAAATTAGTGGGGAAAAGAGACCATGCATACAAAATAAATATTCAAGCACTTGAAATGCAACTTATAAGTGGCTTATTTATTTAACTTCTAAGAACAATTATACTCCAAACACAAGCCTGGCTATAAGTAAAAGCACTATGAGGAGACCACTAGAATCACTGACTCCTACTCCACTCCTTGCATTTATATGCCCCCCTTCAGTATGATTTTATGCATGGCTGGCCACACCAATAGCTCCTTTTGATGCCAATCAGTGTGCTTAGAAAGTTTGGAACATGTCCTAATATATGGAGATTGATTAGGTAATCAATTATCTTTGTTGAATATCTAAAGCTACAAAGCCTAGAGCCTTATATGTACATTATATAGATATATCACCATCGTGGGAACAAGCTTTGGAAAATGTCCAATAAGTTCATTCCTAGTAATAGCAGCCTAGTTGGATCACAAAGTAGAAGAACCTTTGGAAAGTGTCTGGGTTCTATGTTTTTCAGAAGAAAACTTTCATACAGATGCAAAATATGTCTAGCATTTTTAATAGTCACCAAAATAGGCAGGACAATTTGCATACTAGGGCTGCTTCTTATTGTTTTTTGCAACTTAGGGTTTTACACACAAATGACAAGTTTTAAGAGTAACCACAAATACTTATCCGATTTGCATCCATAGAGGGTGATGCCCTTGATTGTCACATGGAGCTAAAGAAGGCAGTCATGTAAGCCTGGAACATATCATCAACTTGCTTTTGTATTTGAGATTGAATTTCTGTTCGAAGCTCTTCTTCTACAGAAGGTCTTAGTTCAGCTCAAAGTTCGGCACGGAGTTCATCATTAATAGTACCTCACGTCTCCTCACGTAAACTTTGAACCACATCGGCACGTATGTCAACTCTTAGAGTCTCCATCATATTTTCAATCATGGTTTCTTGAGCCGACTGTAATGCCCTTTGCACCTCTTCACGCATGTTCTCTTGTTGCCTTCTACTCTTACCTAGAGCCTTTTTGCCTGCACCTTTTGTGAGGACCCGTTCCTCTAATCTGGCTCGACCGCGTAGGTTGAGGGCCGTTTTTCTGTTGGTTTGGTTCTGCGTCGGGTGCAATCGGATGATCGTATTGGCATTTTGGACCCCATGGGAAATTTGGTAAAATTGCGCCCTGGCGGTCGGTTTTACACCCGCATTATGCACACACTGTATTGGAATGATGAATGTGATTGATTAGAATCTTAGGGGTGCTTCTGATCGGAAGATCATAGCTCGATCAGGAAAGATCAAATCAGACGGTTGAGATCGTTTCAAATCTCTATAAATACCCTTTCTCTTTTCTCTCTCTTCCCTTCTCTTTCTTTTTCTCTCCTTCTCTCTCCCCTTGGCTGTCGGTTGGTGCTTGGGCTGTGGGTTTTTGGCGTAGATCCACGACGATCGGAGCGGAGGATCTTGTAAATCGCCTGCACGCCTATACATGTAGGTGTTTCTACCCAATTCATCCAGATTGGTTTTAAGTGGTTTTGATGTGTTTGTATTTATTGGAATGTTATCTAAATTGACAAAGTAGTGTAGTAGAGTGTTTAGAACACTTCTACCTTGTCGATTTAGTATTCTATCGGATGAATCCTGTATTTCTCATCATTTCGTTGGTTTTCGGCTATTTTGGCTTGGATCTGAGATTTACCCGTCGGAACATGGATTTCTTAGTGTCATTAGGTTCCCCACTACCAATTGCACATCCCTCCAAAGTTTGGTTTGATTTGGATTGGTTTTGGTAGATCGAATCCAAGAAATTTGGTTTTCAACACTATTCACTGTATCAGCCGACGTATGAAGGATCGATCTTTCTTGGTAGGAAGATCGATCTCTTATTTGTTGGTGTTCTGTCTCAGCTGAAGAAGATTGATCTTCCTTGACAGAGGGCTCTCTTGGGGAAGATCGATCTTATTGAGAAGGAGGATCGATCCCTTTTTCCCAAACAAAATGCTCTCTTGGGGAAGATTGATCTTCTTGAGAAGGAAGATCGATTCCTTTTTCCCCAGACAGAAGCTCTCTTAAGGAAGATCGATCTTCTTGTGAGGGAAGATCGATCTCTTCCTTGACAGAGTGCACGTAGATAGAAGATCGATCTTATTGGATAAGAAGATCGATCTGTTATATGCTGATTGTTACGTATGATTCAGATTTTTATGATTTTGATTTCTTTTCAATGTGGGTCTCTTGCATGTCATTCCAAATGATGTTTTACTTGAGATTTCAATGGATTTGACTGATTCTTGGAATGGTTTTATGTTAAGGTTTTTCGTCGTAAGATTTATTTACATGTCTTGTATGCTTAGAGTAAATGCCTAGGGCCGGCGGTGTGCCCATTTCTATTTTCCTTTGTAGATCAACCGGGGGAGTCATGCCCCTGAGGAATGTGTAGAATAAATGGGCCGAAGTTGTGCCCTACTGCTTTAGTACAGGCCAACCGATTGCCGGCGTGTGCCGGGGGCAGTAGTGTAAAATGGTTGTTTCATTGATTGCTTGAATGTTTGGATAACTTGGTTGGTAGAATTATCGTTGTATTTGTAGATCAGTTATATGTGGGATAATTGTAAAACCTTAGCCTGTCGGGTGTCGGAGCGCACTGAAGGCTATTGTATAACGGCGTTGCCGATTATTGTTAAAGAAACAGGTTGGATTCTTTATTATACTGTAGGTTAACTTGTTGAACTCAAATGATGATGTGGCATATAGTGACATATAGGTTAAATGCTTGTACAAGTTAGGTGGGGCGATGGGTCAGTCGCCAATCCGAAAATCTCGGGTAGTTCGGATCTAACTCTACGACCGAGGTTGGGTAGCAGGTTTAAGGCATGATTGTGTCCATTGGAATCTTCTTGTTATCAAGGATATTAGTCAAGTTGGCTACTATCATATGTTATTGAGGTTTAGAGGTCGTGTCGTCTCTCCAATACCAAATGTTAAGGATAGTTGTTGATGTCTTCCCGACGTGGATCCCCAAGCATGGAAATCCTGCTTGGGTAAGGGTGATCATGCATATTACTATTCCGTTGCCTCTTGGTAACATGGTCAAGGGAGAGGTTTCATGACAGGAGCCCTTGGGACATTGGTAGGGCTATGGGACCATTGGCATACCTTAGACTTAAGCGGAGAGACAACATTGTTGTTGTTTTCCTCCCTTTCAGTGTGACGTAGAGTAAAACCCTACTAAGCTTATTGCTCACTCCTACCCGGGCTGCGTTTTGCAGGTGCAGACGCCAGCTCTTCTTCAGTAGTATCACCTGGACCAGCTTTTGACGGCGCAAGGACTTCAGAAGGCACTTGAGGTTGCTATGGGATATCTGTTGTACTTCGATAGATTTTTGTATATAGACATCCCTCAAGGATTTTCTTAAATTTATAATTTGCCTCTAGAGGAATTTTGATAAATCTGTATCTGATGTCTAAATAGTACAATTTGATGTTAACATAATAGAATCATGTTTTTTCTACTCTTAAATTTCAAGTGCTAGCAGTTTGTTAGATAACTCGTTAGTAATTTCAAGTGAACCTATAACAATAGTTTGATAACTCGTTAGAAATTTCAAAAGTGATGAACTAGATTGAAGCTTCAATTGAATAAGATATCACACTTTAAATTACATGAATTTATTTAGATTTCACATCAGACCATCTTATCTCCCCTTCTTTATCGTTCTTAGTAGGGTAAATTATCATTTACTACCCTCAAGTTTTACAAATTTAACGATTAAGACCCTATACTTTCAATTTTAACAATTAATACCCTGGACTTCCTAAAACCTTTCAATGTGGGACATGGTGCTGACGTCGTTCCTATACCTAACGGAGGGACGTCACGTGCGGGTCATACGTGAACCCATTCTATGGTGTGACGCCGGTCTCCAGCAGGCCGTCCCTTACCGCCGACTACCACTGGAACATCGGCGGCTCGAAGGCCACGACCCTCTCGACGAACTGGTAAGACTGGTTCACCAAGCTAGGATCCCATTCGACCTCTCGCACGTCCTCAACGTTGGCTCTCGTGTAGAACAACGCATTCATGCAGCTCCCGCCGCCGAGCACTCGTGCTCAGCTGTGTTCACGACGCCGTCCTTGGAGACGAAGCACTGGGCGGCGGAGCCGGGGGAGTCGTCAGCGAGGGTGTCGAGGAAGAAGGCCAGGAACCAACGGGCAACCTGCGGTTTCTCCACCAATGCCGGGACCAGGAAGATGACGGCGTCGCCAGCAAGATGCTCGTGCTCGGGCGTTCACGACGCCGTCCTCGGAGACAAAGTGCTGGGCGGCGGAGCCGGGGGAGTCATCGGCGAGGGTGTGCTCTGTTTTGCTCTTTTTATGGATATATGAAGGTATTGAATCATGGGATCTCCTGCGAGCTGATGGATGAGGTGGAGACGATGAAGGAGCATTACCAGAAATGCCGAGAACAGAGGTTCAAAGAGTTCGCCAGCAAAGGTCTCTAAGAAGGAGCAGACATTGACGCCAACAACACCGACTGGGAGAGCACCTTCTACATACGCCACCTCCCCGTCTCCAACATGTCCGAGATCCCGGATCAGCGGTGAGATTGCGGCGGTGCACGAAGTAGTTGAACTCCATCTCGGGGCGGAGGTTGGGGTACGACTTCCGGATCACGAGATAGAAAGACATCGCCGTCTGTGAGCCGTCGGACAGGCCTTCATTTGAGCAGGATCCGACAGCGTGGGAGAGATCGTGGGCGATGCGGTCGGGGGAGCGTAGGAGGAGGGCAACCTTGGTGAACGAGTTGCAGCGGAGTGTTCCCTCGGCCGCGATCCTTGTGGCGTCAGTGGGGGTGCTCCAGTTGAGCTTGGGGACAGCGGCGCCAGAGGCGGGGCTGGGGAGGAGGAAGCGCTTGGGGGAAGTGGATGAGGATGGTGTGGGGCTTGAAGAGGTGCCGGCGTCGGATTTATGTGTGTGTGTATAGGAAGGCCGGAGGCCCGGAGATGCGGCCGGCGGTGGGGTTGTAGTCAGATGGGGGATAGTGTCACTGGGCGTGCCGTCACGTGACCCGCACGTGACGTCCCTCCGTTAGGTATAGGAACGGCGTCAGCACCATGTCCCACATTGAAAGGTTTTAGGAAGTCCAGGGTATTAATTGTTAAAATTGAAAGTATAGGGTCTTAATCGTTAAATTTGTAAAACTTGAGGGTAGTAAATGGTAATTTACCCTTCTTAGTATGTTGAAATAACCAAATTTCATCCGGCGGTGATTCTTCACTAGTGATTGGATCTCTCTGCAATATGCCAAATAATTAGTCTAACCTCATACATAATAGAAAATAATTAACGAAGTTTTTAATTCTTAACAAAAAGAAAGAGAATGTATCGTTGACTCCTCAACTTCAGCAAATGATTTTGTACCGTACATATGCTTTGTTACAAGTTTAGCTCTATTTGAAGCATTTCTTGGACTTACTTTCTGTATTAAACACATGTAGCTTAAATATCATAAACGGTAAGTTGTTTAAGAGTCTAAATGTGAGAACACAAGTTAAGAAATAAACTAAACCTGAAATTTTTCAGATTTGAAGTGCTCTATCAAAAGCTTCCAATCCTCGAGCTTGACATTTTCAGGAAGATTAGGTAGCCTATCTTTATCAGTATTAAACTTCTTATAGATCCCATATAAGTGATGCCTTCAACCTCTATACAATCATAATTAAGTTAACATATCAAAGTAAATCAACAAGAAGTTGACTTTATAAACAAATATTTGTGAGAAATGAGTTTATTACCTTCATTTGAAGCCACATTTGCTCACCCACGACATTTACTACATCATTCCAATTTGCATCTACAACCACATCCTTTTTAACAACAAATAATGGAGCTGTGATTCGAACAACATAACCACAACAGTTAACAATGTCTCAAGCATTGTTACCCACAACCCTTAGTATGTCATTGGAAATGTCCACCTCTAACTTTCCATTTCTAGTTTTCATATCCACCTTCATTCATTTGTACTTTCCTCTAACACGTTTTTCAGATTCATTACACGATGCTGTAAAAGTAAAGATTAGACTAAGCATTCTAGGATGGCCACATTATTTGATTTTGCAGAAGTAAGATTATTTTTATAATACCTGCACTGCTTGGATTACCAGATTGTTGAGATTGTATCTCTGCAACACAATCTATTTCTTCTTGGATTGAAGCTTCCAAATTTCTTGATTCAGATCTAGGAACTGCCATTGGTGGATTGGTTTGTGTCTCTAAATGTACTTCATTTGATTGTGGCTGGGGGCATCGCTTTGGTGTAGGTGATGTGACCTCATCTGTATGCAGTCTAGAATTATAACCTTGTCCTCGTTCTCGTCCTCATCCTCGTCCATGTCCACCACCATAAGTACTATGCAAAGCCATGTATATCCTGCCACATTTAAAAAAATATTAGTTGGTTATTAATTTGTTGAATTCTAAAAATGAAGAAAAGCAAAACATAATCATATCAAAATAGATCACAATGACAACTTGCCAATCTCATTGTTCAACACCAAATTGATATTTCAATTAATACCAAGCTAAATAATTTAAAAAACTTTGTTCATTCATATGAGAAATAACAAAAAAGATATCATGATAAGTTAGCAATTGTTTCATTCAAACTAAAAAGTTTATTCATCAATGGTAAACCCATCACTACTATCATAATTTGCAACATCATCAATATCATTATCTGTATCGTCATTGATGCAACCATCATCAATGAAGTCCTCCAATCTTCTTGCATTCTCTATTTCAGCATGTAAATATTATGGCTCAACATCATCCCTAAAGTATAGTCAAACTTTTCTTGTTGATAAGCATCTCCATCACGAACAAAAGGATCATCACCATCATCTGTATTCTCCTCTTCAGTTTCTTGTGGCATGTTATAAAGATCATAAGGACTGGTTTTAACCACAACTAACCAATCACTATTAGCAATATCCTCGACATAAAACACATGTTCAGCTTGTGTTGCCAAGACAAATGGCTCATTGCTGATCAAAGGCCCACGCATATTCACATTTGTGAAACCATAGCTATTGATCGCTCGCAAACGTCATCGTTAAAACGTTGCTAACCTCAATCAAATCTTAAATTTATATCCATATTCAATCACTAATACTACTACATAGACTAGTGGTGAAATCCGGAGTCGAACCACAGGGAATTACCAGGAAAAACAAAATCAGTTCTCAAAACTCTAGATCTAAGCCAACAACTTCAATGATAGATTAATCTAACTGAAACTATTTAATAAAGCAAAAGAAAATATTAACGTTTTAATCAACTAGAAAGATGTCTTAGGAAATACACAATCCACCCTAGTTTCATCCTTAATCTTTCCTTGTTATCATCTTTATCACTTCCCTAAGCATTATGGATCGTATGGCTACAAGCTCATACGAATCCCTAAAAGAAGGTTTTATGTTTCCTATGACATAATCTATCTTTGTTTGGCATAAATCATCTTCGGTCCTACCATTATCTTAAGTTATTCTACTCCTAATAACCTTAGCATGACTTATCTTCACGTAGCATAGATTATCTTAAAGGCAAATCACAAACCACAAGAAAACTATCTCATGAATCTCTACAATCAAGTACAACCATCATGTAGGACTAAGAATACGTCAATGGAACTCTGTTCCTTCAACTCTATAATTATTAAAAACATATTCATGAGATTATACGTAGAGAAGTTCACAAAAATCCAACTAAGAAAGATCAAAAGTTGCAATAGGGTTTCATGGTATTCCTAAGAACAAGAAATCTAGCCACTCATCTCTTGAAAATCATGAATCGGTGTAGAAGATGAAGCCATTGATGCCCGAGGAAAGATCATCGTCTTCAAAACCCTAACCTTCTCGTCCAAAAGTGCTCCAAAAGATGCCCATTTTCGGCTGGAATAACCCCCTTATGTATTAGAAACCCTTCATCCCGGAATTAGGAGTTATAATTGAACTTAAGCTCTAATTTCCCTAAATTCCATGTTGATGATATCATCGGCGCGACCGATCGGACTCAAATCCGATCCATCGCTCCAGTCCCACGTCATTAATTAATTTCAGCCTTTATCAAATATCAGCTTTCATAGATGCAACTTTGTTTCAAAACTGGCACCAATGTATATGGAATCTCATAAAGTGTTCAACATGAAAGTTGTAGTTTTTGAAATCTTCTTTCATCTCCCAGAATTTCAGAATATTTGGAGGTTGTTAGAATTTCTGGTGAATTATTTCCAAACAGTCAATGAAACAGTCTTTTTGCAGAATTTACTGATTTTTGACCGAATTTCTTGTATTTCTTCTCAAATCCTACTTAAACCTGAAATCAAACAATAGGATATCAAATACACCTACTTTAGGCCTAACAAAGGTAATTTAAGGGATTTAATTATATATAATTAGTGACTCATCAGCTATCAATCTTATATACTCTTCCTAAACGTCTCACGTGCTACCAATGACACTTGAAGAAATAAACTTTCTTATTTTGAACATAAGAAAGTTCAAAGACATCTTCCAAAACACCATAATACTCTTTTTCTGGACATATATCATCCCCTCTTACAAGAACTCCACTATTTTGGCTCCTTCTTTCAACAGCACGATCCTTTGTATGAAATCTAAAACCATTCACAATGTACGTCGCATATCGGTGAGCCAATCTCAATGGACCAATTGCTAAACTTAGAATGTCATCGCTGACAAGTCCTTCAGCATGTAGCTTTGAAGCCTATTATTATAAGAGTTACAAGTCAGCTTCAGTAAGAACAAAATTTGAATTTTGAAACCATTAACTGAATAAGAAGAAAGGTCAAATGGTACCTACAATGTTATAAAACCAACTAGGAAACTCTTTGTTGCATCTCTCCAATATACTCCTTGGGTTAACTTGTAATAGTTCACTCTTGAACTCCCTAAAATGATACAACTCAAATTAAAAATTACACTCAAATAATAAAATCTAACAAATAATATCGCGACTAAGCACACGGAACTATACTTTATCGACTTTGTGGTTACTCTATAAGCGGCAAAACTTCGTAACAATTTTGAAGCACATAAATGCGAGTTTGATCAAACTCTTCATTGCTTAGATGATATGACTTATAACCTCCTTTTGCACAACCATTTCTTTCAAAAATTGGTAGCCCATTGTGGCTGCCACCGCTATCATCATTTCTTGGTGTTCTATTAAAGCCCGTTTCAACACTGTGCAAGCATCTTGAACAAAAAGTCAAGCATTCGTGCATGATATAACCTACTGCTATCGATCACTCGGACGAGCTTTATTGCAGACATATGATTTAAGGGTACGCAAATACCTATATTCATATGAAAGAATTAGAATATGTTTTTAATTTATATAGATGAAGCAATTGAAGATGTTAAACAAACTATGTACCTTTCTATTGGGTACATCCATCTGTAGTAGACTGGCCTGCCAATTTTAGCCTCTTTTGCCAAATGAACAAACAAGTGGGTCAAAGAAAGCAGCTGGAAATATCATTTCCAGCTTGCATAATGTCATTACATTTTGCTCATCAAGTTGATCTAGATCATTGATCCGTAAAGACTTAGAGCACAAGTTCTTAAAAAAATTGCTCAATTCAATTAATGGCCCACACACCTCCTTCGGTAACAATCCACATATTGCAAGTGGAAGTATTGTCTGCAAAAGAATGTGATGATCAGGACACTTCAAACCATGTGCTTTCTTATCATTAACATTCACACATCTTGATATATTTGATGAAAATTCATCTGGTACTTTTAGATTTGACAAAAAATTGCAAAATATCATCTTTTCTCTTGTGGGTAAAGCATAGCAAGCTGCATGCAACCACACCTTATTTCCTTCCATATAAGGATGGAGGCTTTCCCTTATGCTCAGGTCCATAAGGTCATAATGGCTCTTTAATGTGTCTTTAGTCTTGCCCTTCATATTTATCACAGTTCCTAATATGTTGTCAGAGACATTCCTTTCAATATGCATAACATCAAGATTGTGATGCAGCATGAGTGTTTTCCAATAAGGCAATTGGAAAAAAATGCTCTTTTTTCCAATTATACACAGAACTAGAATCATTAAGTTTTCTTTTCTGGCCTTTACCAAATTTAACATCCTCAAAGCTTCTTAATTGTTCAAGCACCCATCTCTTGTCAGCATATGAGGAGCAAGGTTATCCTATGTTCTCCCATTGAATTTTTTTTTATTTCGTCGCCAAGGATGCTGAGGTGGCAACAAACGACGATGCTCCATGTAGCATAACTTACTCCTTATTGAAAGAGAGCAAGTATCTTTATGGCAACAAGGACATGCTAACTTTCCTTTCATCCCCCTATCTAGATAAATTTCCGTATACCGGAAAATCATTGATTGTCCACATTACAACTACATGCAATTTAAAATTTTGTTGTGCATAAGCATCATATGTGACAACCCCTACCACCCAAAGCTCCTTCGGCTCTTTAATCAATGGTTGCAAGTACACGTCAATATCATTTTCAGGGTATTTAGGTCCTGAAATAAGAAGTGTCATCATGAAGTATGGATGTTTCATACACATCGAAGGGGGTAGATTATACGAAACAACAACGACATGCTAAATACTATGTGAAGAGCTCATGTTCCAATAAAGCTGGAACCCATCACTAACAAGACCAAACCTAACACTCCTTGGATCTCTGGCAAGTGCTACTCATCAAAGGATTTCCAAGCAATCAAGTCAACTGGATGCCGTAATACCCCATCATAATACGCCTCTCCTTATGTCACCTCATATCTTTGACAGTTTCTTCTGACATGTACAGTTTTTGTGGTCTTGCTTTCATCCATCTTCCATCTTGAAAGTCCACAAGTGGGACATGATTGTGCATATTCATGTTCTTTCCAATATAAGATGCAATCATTTTTGCAAACATCTATTTTTGTGTAGTCATAAAGATCCTCAATAAACTTCCTGGCCTCATAATATGAATCTGGGACTAAGGCATCAATAGTAAGGATTTCATTCAAAAATTCTAGAAAGAAATCCATCGCCTTGTTAGTCAAGTTGTGTAGTGTCTTGAAATGAAGTGCTTTCACTATAAAAGACAACTTAAGACCTTACAACCACGATAAAGATTCACAGTTGCATCTTTCAACAAACTATAGAATCTTTTTGCTTCATCGTTTGGAGCTTGAGGGACATTTTGATCCTGTGCAGCACTATTATTCACGTTTTCAAAGGCAAAGGAATAAAAAACAAGTCCAACTACATCGGCATGGTCCATACTGACTTCCTCATATCTAGGCCCGTCTTGATTATCATTGGTTGATTCCTTTATCTCGTCTAATTTTTCTCCGTGAAATACCCATGTGTAACTCTTCAAAAATCCATGCTTGAACAAGTGAGCTCTGACCTCAGGTCGACGTCTAAATGAAGTATTCGTACATTTTTACATGGACATCGAATTGCATCACCAACTCCTTCTTGACCAAATGCATAATCAAGAAATGCATCAACACCCTTTATATACTCATGATTTCTTCGATCATTGCATTTCACCCACCCCTTATTCAACATATTCCTAAATAGAATTCAAAACTAACTTAATAGTTGCTATTAGAGTATTTAGAATGCCTCTGATTAACTAACTATAAGAACAAAGTAAATGAACTAACACAAGATTAACTACATGTACTAATAAGATGAACTATATGTACTATTTCAGGAAAAGAATGCGAACCAGGTAAAATCCACTCAAAGTTCAAATCAAGAAGCTTTCTGACACTGTCGAGCTGTAGGCTTACTGCAAATAACACCATGTTTTGTCAAGTGACATAGTATAGTAATCAAATTACAGATTAATAGACTAGAGAAAATATACCTGACTGGTAGTTATATCTCTCATGAATGCTCAGCTCTGGTCATATCTTTCATTTGTAGTGTTTCAGACTACAAGCTGTTTAACTTAGATTTCAGTCAGCATGAGCTTCACAATAGTGGTTGAAATCCTGGTAAGAAATGTGAATGAAGCAAGATTAACAAAGTTCAATGGAGGAGGACCAACGAAGAGGCCCAAAGATAAATGGTATCCCAAAGAATAGGCCTAAAAAGAGTTATGAGCATAGGAGAATAGAAGTGTATCCTTTATTCCCTTGGTCTGCACAGCCCAAACTGATTTAAGTGCTACATAAAAAGTAAGATGGTTTACCAAGTTCAAGAAATACTATTTAGCATGCATATGTTGGCTAAAAAAATAGAAAATACATAGAAAGTTTTGATGAAATTGCATAAAGAGTTCAGAAACTTAATTTTTGGAGAACATAGCTTCTGTAAGGATAATATATGAATAGTTCATCTAAAGAAACATAGGAAGACAGTAAAAGATTATGCATAACAGTATAAATGCTAGAGTAAAGACTAGTCCTTAGACCAAGATGGTAAAGTCCAAATATCACTACAAATTGACCACCAAGTGGACCATATGCACAATTCCTTTATAGCTAGATGGAGCCATCCGTCTAGATTAAAAATTAGCTAGGTAAACAAATGATCACAGATAAAGCCAACTGAAGCAATCCATATGAAAAAAAATACCCATGAAGTGGGGCAGGGTGCACATGCTATAGCAACCATTGGATCAAGAAATAAAATGACAAACTTTGGAAGGTCATAGATAAAGTGGTCATAGATAAACCTATTGATAAAGCCATCGTGCACATGCTCTTTAGGGATAAAGTTTAGACAAAGCAATCGCCATTGATAAACCCATCTGTGCACATGGTGTAGCCATTTAACTATATTGCTAGTATAGTGCACACTAGAGAAGTATAAAGGGAATGACAGTGGAGAAGCATAAAATCGGCAGGGAAGAAGAGAAAGAGAGGGGAGAGAGAGAAGAGGGAGGAGAGGGAATGACAGTAGAGGGAGAGGGAGGTGGCTTCCCGTCGGATGCCACAGGCCAATCTCGCCGGTAGATTCTGCCGTCCGACCGCCGTGGGATTCCACCAAAGAGTTCACCAAGTTCGCCCGTGGAGTGAAATAGACAGAGTGTGGGGGCTTGCCGTTGGATGCCACCGACCAATCTCGCCGCTAGATGCCGCCGTCCGACCGCCGTGGGATTCCACGAAAGAGTTCGCCAGTGGAGTGAAAGAGAGTGGGACATGGATTAGGGATTATAGGAATTGTTGGAGTTTTCTTATTATTGAGATTTTACTTTTGGCTAAAATATGAAAAGGCTTAAGTGACAAGTAAAGTATTTATTCTCTCGTCACATAAACTAATTAGTGACGGAAAATATTTGTTGTCACTAAAAAAAAGATTTTATTCCCGCCATTGAGCCAAATATTTTCCGCCAAAGCTCCTTTTAATCTTTAGTGACGAGTATTAGTGATGGCAAATTATATTCGTCACTGTATATCAGTATTTCAGTGACAACTCATGTAGCCTGATATGAGTCGATTCGACTCGACCAATTGAACCCGAACCCAGAAGAGGAATCAAACTGGTTTAGCCTCTTTCCTAGTTTGACTTGGACTTCCTTAGTTCAAACTAGAGTATTTGATTAGGATTTATCATTAGTCTTTTATATTTAATTGAGTCCTAGTTGATATTTGAGTTAGTAAGTTGAGTTGAGTCTGAAAGCCTTATTACTTGCTAATTAAGTAAGGGGGTTTTCTAGTTGGATTAGGACTCTGTCAAGGTCTCTATAAAAAGACATCAGTAGTTTGAATGATGAATGATGAATGATGAATTAAGAATAGTTTAGTAGAATATCATAGGAGTAGAGCTAATGTCGTTTCCACAGAAATCCATCATCGATCCACCTTCTTCCCCGTCGGTCATCTTCTCCGCAGCTGGCACCGCCCCCACCGGTATTTCTCTCTCTCCGCCACTTTCTCTCTCCTCCATGTCATCGCCACGTCAGCACCACTGTTCATCATCTCCTTCCTCTCTCTCCTGTGCCCTAACCCTAGCATCACCACCGTTCCCTCTCCGGCCACCCCCGTCGCCAACCAAGGCCACCATCCTCTTCTACCAAGCCCCACGACCTCGTCCAACCCCTTCACCACCCCATTCGTCTTCCCCGACGCCTTCCCCGTCGTTCCCCACTTCACAGCCGCCGCCGTCTTCCACGACCTCGACAGCTATTAACCTCTCAGATCCCTACCCAGTTCCCGGCCGACCTCCCTAAACCGATCCCAACCTTCCTAAGCCACTCCCGAAGCCTTGCCGTCGTCCCCGACGCTGGCCGACCCAACCCTCTCTGTGAGGACCCGTCCCTCTACTCCTGTGGCTCGTCGTGAACCGCAAGGGCAATTTGGTAAATTACGCCTTGTCTGCTAGTTTCACACTCGCGTGTGCACACACTGACAATGTTTGTGTTAATGTTTGGCTATAATGGTTAGTTGGACCCGGGATCGAAAGATCCGGGCTTGGGCTTAAGTTTTAGCCCAAGTCTAGCTTTCTGCACCTAAGGGATCGATTTTCCTAGCTAGGAGATCGATCTCTTAGTGCCAGAAAGTCAAACCCGATTTGGCAAGGAAGATCGATCAGTTTCTCAAAAGAGATCGATCTCTCTTGAGTCGGTTCGTTCGTCTATAAAACGAATGAAACCTTTTCTTTTGATTTTTTGGAAAATCTGAGATTTCAGCCGTGTTCTTGCTGCATTTGACTTTGTTTGAGGAAGATCTAAGGCCTAGTAGCTTGGATTGAAGCTGCTATTGCATAGGTAGGGATCCTACCTACAATCTTTCGGGTTTTTGGAGTGTTTCCGGTTTGATTGTGATCTTGTGCTTAGATCTGTTAAAATACATGTTTGTTTTCCATGATTTCACCGGTTTTGGACTCGTGGGTTCTTGATCTACAAGATCCCAGAGTTTTGGGGGATTTGATTGTATTTTCCGGCGGTATTTCTCGCCGTCCGGTCGCCGGAGAACCCATTCGGATCGATCTCCCTAGAGGAAAGATCGATCTCTTGTAGGGCGTCATGCCCAGCCCGAGCAGGATCGATCCCTCGGCTGGAGACAGATCGATTCTTGCCTGGGTTGAGGTGGCGGGTTCCATGTCACGAAGAAGATCGATCCTTCTAGTGGAGAAGATCGATCTCCTTCGGTTTACAGGGACGAGTTTCTCCCAAGTACTAAGAAGATTGATCCCCTTGGGAAGGGAGATCGATCTCTTAGTGGCTGAGGGGTGTTTTCAAGTGGCTTTTGCCCGCGAGGCTTTCTATGATGGTTTTCTTTACTGTTTTATATCTGGTACAAATGTTTAAGCATGTTAGCATTATAATAGGGGCAGTGGTGAACCGGGGGAGTGATGACTCCCGGGATGTTTAGAATAAACGAGCGGGTAGCCCTACAGCTTTCCTTAGCCTTGCATGCCGGTATGCGCCGAGGGCTTTGACTGTGCTATCTGTGAGCTGTTGTTTGCGGGGTTGCTTCCCGATGATGGTATTGTGGTGGACTGCTGATAGTTGGTGGTGGTACAACTGTAGCAGCTCCTAGACCTTACTTACCTGTTCACCACCCCCGGCCGGCAGGGTGCCGTGTCTAGACCTTGTTATTTATAACATCACATACTGTTGCATGTTTATTTGTATATCCCTGCGTGTGTGCATAACATGCATTGCTTTGTGCATTAGTTACATCTGTGTAGGACGCTGGCGATGGGTTGATCGCCGATCCGGGGCTTTCGGGTAGTCCGGATCTAGCTCTAGGACCGTTGCGGGTAGCTTGGTCCAGAACTCGATTTTGTAGTATTCAGTCGAACTCGATGATAGGGTTAGATGACCCGAATACATGTGGTTTGATGTTTAGAGGTCGTGTCGGCCTCGAGCCGCGTGTTGAGGTGTAGCCCGTGTCCGGTTCACTGTCTCTTGGGTAGAGGTTGTGCCTACTCGGTGGTGTTGGTTGCCCGCCTAGCAGTGTTGGTTTCCTGCTAGTGAGATGGCAGTGCTGGTTTCCTGCCTCGCTGAGGGCGACCCAGTATGTGACCAGTTCGGCTGGAAGACCATAACTGAGGCCTCCCTTCAGGGACACGCGGTGGGGTTATGGCACCCCTGTGTACACCCAGCCTTTGCTTGAGGGCGACACTGTTGTGTTCCCCTTCCTTCTGAGTGTCGTAGTGTAGTTTCCCTGCTGAGCTTAGTGCTCACTCCTACCCGGGCTGCGTTTTGCAGGTGCTGGCGCTAGCTCTTCTTTGGTTGCCCCTATCGGGCCGGTGTTTGGTGACGTGGCGACGTCTGGCGGTGTTTGAGGTGTGGCGATCATCAGTTATACCTTTTGTTTAGTTAGCCTCATACGGGAGAGATTTTGTATAACTTTTACCCTGTTGAGGATTTGTATATATTCAGTTTCAGTCTTTGAGGTTTGTAATTGTATGTTAATACAGGATGATTATGAATTGCTAGGGAGACCACTATGATTAGAGGGAAACCTCGCCAAAATTTCCGCAGTAGGTTAGATTCCGGTTCGCATCGCCCGGCCCGGTTGGGCCTACGCGGGTCGGGGCGCGACATTCTCCGCCGTTTTTCCTAGATCTCGTCGCTCCGGCATCCTTCTGGCCAATCCACTCCGGTAGATCTCTTTCCCAATGACCCGCGACCCTTCCTGCCAATATCCCGACCGCCGCCGCCGCCCCCTATGCCGGCGATCCACTCTGGCAACCCCTCAGCCGTCGGATCACCATAGACCTTGATTGCCCAAATTGACTCAGCCACTTAACCGAATTCTAGCCGGTTCAACCAAGCCACTTAGCCCAATCCGAGCCAGATTCAATTCCTTGAGCCAATCAACCAATTGAACTTGACCTAACCAAGTCCTACCCCAATCAAACTCAGTCACATCTTAACCAGCTCAAGCCAGATCTGATCCAGCTAACCAGATTCAGCCAATTGGACTCAAATCAAGTCCGATCAGGCCAATTCTGATCGATTGGAGCAGTAGAGACCCGATACGAGAGGATTACGAGTAGACCGCTCGTATCATAGTCTGTCACTGAAAAAATCAAGAAAACTAATTCCAATGACAAGAAGTTAATCTTGTCACTAAAAACCTATTTGTTGTGACAATACCGACAATTGTCACTGCAAACTTGTCACTGCAGCCGACATTTCTTGTAGTGGCGCGGTTAGCGCGGTTATGGCATGATCTCCTTTAATTGCGCCACGACCAAGCTAGACAGGAACGGTTATTATTGTTCACAGGATATAAATAGGATTTCTCATTCTTATAACTCTCTCTGATACTTTGTAACCAACCTACATGCTTGGAATATCCGTTTGCGTTCCTGTTGTTACCGTTTCCTTGTATTTTTTTATTAAATTAATGGAAATCTTTCATGTTATTTGATGTTCTCTCTTTGTTCTCATAGATTAGTATTTAGTTTATAATGCATTCTAAGAAGATTAGTTCTTTACAGTAGATTAATTTAGGTTTAAAATAGATTTATGTTTGCTTTTCTTTGATTTAGAAGTTTTAAAGATGATCTTTATCATTTTCTAGGTTTAATTGCTTGTTCTAGATAAATTAATCATTTCATGTAGATTAAATTAGGATTAAATTTGGTTAATTTAGGTTTATCTCTAAAGAATTCCATAATTATCCATTTTTATATGTTTTAACTGTATTTCCAATTAATTTGACAACTCTGTTCGAGCTGAGTTTGAAAGAGTTGACACTTTTCCACGTCCCTGATTTTGACTATTTTGACTCTGCCGGTCAACGGCAAGATTTCCACATTAACATTTTTTGGCACGCCCGGTAGGACACTTTGTCAACTTTTATTTATGGAAATCGGTCAAAGTGGACCTAATGGTATGATAGTTATCCGTACTGGACGAGATTCTCACAGTAGTGGAGGAAACGCCGATCACGGTGATGCCCCAATCATTGAAAATGTTAATGATAGTGAACAAATCGACCAATCACCTATCATTCAACAACAAGTAGAATATCGTGAAAGGACGATATATCGTAATGTGGAACGGGGAGAACCATCGATTAGAAATTGTTCAGATTATGAGACCATAACTACTAGGACCGCACACATTATGGTCGATGAAGCATTGCATGCCAATAATCACTTAAAATTCTTCCAAGTACACCCCAAATTCTGACTGCACCCTAAGAAAAATTGAAATAACAGATTTGACCAAATACACCACTTATATTGGTATGATAACCCTAAAATGCCCTGAGCCATCATATATCCCAAACCTCCCCCCCCCCCCTCCTATCCCACTCTCCTCCTACCCCAGTGAACCCCCTTGATGGCTGGGCATCGCCGAGCCTCCCTTCTCCGATGAGCTCTGGTCTTCCACGGCCGAACACTCACTTCTCTCAGCATTTGACGACGTACAAGACTGGTCGTCCTCTACAAAGGGCTTCATCTCATTCGGCCGTCCTCTACAAAGGCCATTGCTTCCTCGACGATAAGAGATCGAGGGAAGGGAAGATGAAATAAATGAGAAAGGGAAGACGAAATCGAAGGAGACCGAAAGAGGTAACGGATTTTAGCTCTATATTTGCTTTTTTTTTCTGCAAACAATTCAGCATCATGAGGTGATACGAGCGGTCTACTCGTAATCCTCTCGTATCGGGTCTCGACTGCTCCAATTGATCAGAATTGAGTCCGATCGGGCCTGATTGAGTCCAACTGGCAGATTTGGCTAGCTGGATCGGATCTGGCTTGAGCTGGTTCAGATCTGGCTGAGTCTGATTAGATAGGACTTGACTGGGTCAAGTCTGAATTGATCTGGATCAGGTTGACCAGGTTCAATTGGCTGGATGTGGCTGAGTCAGTTGGTTGGGCTGAACCGGACTGGATCTGATGGCTGAGGTTCGCCGGATAGATCGCCGGCGTAGGGACGTCGGCGGCGGTCGGGACCTTGGTAGGAAGGTTCGTGAGTTGCTGGGGAAGAGATCCAACGACTCGGATATGGGAGGTAGGTGGCGGATCGGCCGGATCTGGGAGTTGGACGGCGAGTTTAGAGGAGGCCAGCGTCGGGGACGATGACGGGGAGCTAGGCGGGGGTCCTTGGGACATTGGAAAGGATCGTGGGGAGACGAGGAACGGATCTATCGGATCCGATCTTCCAATGGGTGGCTAGATGCTGTGGATCGGGAAGGGGTTGATGACGGTGAAGTCGGGAAGGACGGAGATACCGCCAGAGGAGACGACGGAGTTGGAGGAGCGGCTGGACGGGGTCGTGGTACCAAGGGGAGGTCGATGGAGGTCTTGGACGAAAACGAGGGTGGCCGGAGAGGCTGGACAGAAGGACGGCCGGCGGTAGGGTTGCAGCACGCGAGAGAGAAGGAAGGAGGAGGAAGACGGTGACGTGGCGTGGGGGTCGCTGACGTGGCGGAGAGAGAAAGTGGCGGGGAGAGAGAAATTCTGGTGGAGGTGATGCCGGCTGCGGAGAAGATGACCGACGGGGAAGAAGGTGGATCAATGGTGGATTTTTCGGGTGGAAACTACATTACCTCTACTCCTATGATATTCTATCAACTATTCTTAATTCATCATTCATCATCATTATACAAACTAATGAGGTCCTTTTAAAGAGACCTTGACAGAGTCCTAATCCAACTAGAAAACCCCCTTGCTCAATTAGCAAGTAATAAGTCTTTCAAACTCAACTCAACTTCCTAACTCAAATGGACTCTTAATTAATTCCTAACAATCAAATATTAACTAGGACTCAATAAAAGAATAATAATAAATCCTAATTAAATACTCTAGTTTGAACTAGGGATGTCCAAGTCAAACTAGGAAAGAGGCTGAACCAGTTTGGTTCCTCTTCTCTATTCGGGTCTAGTTGGTCGAGTCGGATCGACTCGTATCATGAGGCCACCCTGTATGTGTATAGTTCGTTCGTATATGGCCGAATGTTGATTTGGAGCGGATGATTAAAAATTCAGTTTTATTCAGCAAAACATGTGAATTTTGTTCAGCTGTTTAAAACCGAGCATATGTGTGAGGACCTGTCCCTCTACTCCTAGGTCGACCGTCTAGGTCGGGCCTGTGGCTCGTTGTGGACCACAAGGGCAATTTGGTAAACTGCACATTGTCGGTTTGTTTCACACCCGCGTTGTGCACCCACATCATTGGATTGATATGTGTGTTTGATTAGATCCTTGTAGGCGTTCTCGATCGAAGAATCGGAGCTCGATCGGGGAAGATCGAATCGGACGGTCGAGATTTGATCTCGTTTGCTGAGTCATTTTGACCCAGTCAACCGCTACTGTAGTAGGTCGGTTCACGACCCTCTATAAAGACCCCCTCCCCCCCTCCTTTCTTCTCTTTTCCTTCCCCTGTTTCCCGTGACCCTCCTTCTCCTTTCTTCTCCTTCTTTCTTCCCGTCACGAGTGAGGCCTTGAGAGAGAGAGCTCCGACAACTTCTCAGGAGAGCTTGGAGGTGCTCCACGACGAGGAGGAAGCCATCTTTCCAGTGGTTTAGTGACGGTTTAGCGTAGAACGGTAGGTTTCTACACTTCAGCCTTACTTAAGTGTTTTAGGTTGGTTAGATGTTTGATTTGCTTGTTTCTTTGTTTTAGATGTTGCTTGTAGACTTGCCAAGATATGATTTATGTTTTGTTGGAGTTTGGTTTGATTTAAGTTGGATTTAAGCAAGTTTTCCTTAGGATATTTTTGGTTTTCTATTCTTCATTGAAGCTGCATGTCCGAGCCAATTTCATGGCCCCTTACATGCATGATCTTATTTTTGCAATTTTTCTTCGCTTTTTGGTGATTTGTATTCCAAGCTGTGTCAGAGCAGAGTTTTCATGAATAGTGTCGCACTCCACGGTCGACCGTGAGCCTGAAAATCAGCAAAATAACCCCTTACGGTGGATCCATTGATCCGTTGATCGACCGCCAGCCCTAAACAATGATTTTTCATGGTTTTATGATTGGTTTTCTTCCATGGTAGATAGCCAATAACGTTGGGAATCAATCATGTTATTATCAGTGGATCTTTTGTTGAGGTTGCTTCCCGTTGCAGGTTTTTCTCTGCGAACTGGCTTGCAGCTGGTGGTGTTACCGCTGCAGCAGTTCCTTGGCTTATTTACCTGTTCACCACCCCGGTCCGGCTGCGTGCCGAGTCCAGACCTTGTTTAATATTTTCATATTGTTCCATGCTTACCTCTTACTTGCGCATGATCATAGGATGGATTCTGATTGTGCATTAGATGCATAAGAATAGGGCGTGGGCGATGGGTTGATCGTCGATCCGAGGCTTTCGGGTAGCTCGGATTTAGCTCTAAGACCGTGGCGGGTAGCAAGGTCTAGGTTGGATTGTAGTATTCAGTCGATATTGATGATAGGCTTAGATGACTTGAATATATGTTGATCGATGAATTAGAGGTCGTGTCTGTCTCGAGTCAGGTTCTGAGGTGTAGCCGGTGTCTGGTTATAACAACTCTTTAGTAGAGGGTGTGCCTACTCAGCGGTGTCATTTTCTGTCAGCAGTGTCGGTTTCCTGCTTGTGAGTCAGCAGTGTTGTTTTCCTGCTTACTGAGTGTGACCCATCATGTGACCAGTTCTTCTAGAAGATCATGATCGAGGATCTCAGGGACACGCGGTGGGGTTATGGGACCCCTGTGTACACCCAGACCATATTTGGGGGCGACACTGTTGTGTTCCCTCCCTTTCTGTGTGTCATAGTATAGAACCCTACTGAGCTTTATGCTCACTCCTACCCAGGCTGCGTTTTACAGGTGCAGGCGTCAGCTTTTTTTCAGTGGCCCCTACCTGGTAGGTGTTTGGTGGCGCGGTGGCGTCTGGCGGTGCTTGAGGAGTGGAGATAGTCTTCTACACCCTTTTTGTTTAGATAGTCTCCTATGGTAGTATCTTGTACAAATGTAAACCCTTTTGAGGATTTGAATATTATATTACATTTTTTTTGAGGTTGTTAATCTTTGTTTTATTAAGGGTGCTTATGAATTATTTAGGGAGACCAGTAGATTAGAGGGAACCCCTTGCCAAAAGTTTTCGTATTAGTTAGGTTCTGGTTCGCGTCGCCCGGCCCGGTTGGGCCTTCGCGGATCGAGGCGCGACAATATGTGATTTGTTCAGTTAAAACTAATCGAACTAATGCTTCATGGGTGGATATTGGAGGCCGAACCTTAACAGCTTTTAATCGGATAGATAAAGTGGCATGTTCCAAGTAAGTAGGGGAGAGCTCGTCGTCAATCCTAGAGATTGAACGCCGTCTTCCCACAACATCTAAGAGGTGACGGCGAATAGAGGAATATGAGGGAGAGGACAAGGCGGATGAAGGGTTGGGTGAGGGGGGTGGTGGTGATCATGCAGAGGAGGAGGAATTGTGAGGACCCGTACCTCCAACCCGGTCCGACCGCATTAGGTCGAGGGTCTGGTTTTGTGGTTTGGCTCAGTTGGCCTTGGGATGCGATCGGTTGATCACATCGCTGTTTTTGACCCAAGGGCATCTTGGTAAATATCCGTACCTCCAACCTGGTCCGACCGTGTCGGTCGAGGGTCTGGTTCGGTTGGTTTGGCTCGATGGGGCTTGTTCCACGATCTCCTTTGATCGTTGCGGTTTCGGGGGTAATTTGGTAAATTACCCTAGGCGCAGTTGGTTCCCACACGCGAAGCGCACACACGACCTTGTGATGATGTATGTGTTTGATTAGACCATTAGGAGTACCCAGATCGGAGGATCTTAGTCAGATCGTAAAGATCGAGATTTGAGCAGCCGTGATTAAATCCGGTTGATCAAGTGGTCATGAGACTTAATCACCACTTGATTAAGCCAGGCCTTTGTTTTTAAACCGTTCTCCCATTTGGGCATCCGAGATCACGACGAGAGAGAGAGGGAGGGAGAGAGTGCGGCGTCGACGGCGAGCTTGGAGGTCTTGGCTGCGACGGCGACCACGGCGTGGAGGTCTCGGCTGCGACGATGACCACAACGGAGAGCATGGCGACAGTGATCGCGGCGACGACGGAGAGGATCGGGGCGGCGACTGGACTTCCCAGCGGCGGCGGTCCCGACTGGATCGGAGCTTGGTGGCGAGGACGACGGCGGCGACTGGAGGAGGAGAACATCCCGGCCAGAAACCGAACCTAGAGGTAGGGAACTCTACTCTAATATCGGATTAGGCCATAGGAATGGGTGTTGATGCTTATGTCTTGGTTTTGGTTATTGATTGATGAATGCTCTGATTTCCTCCCTTCTCTCCTTGCTGCCATGGATCCGATGCTAGGTCATGCTTTGTTCTTCTCCCTTGTTTTGGGTTCCGATGAAGGCCATGCTTCGCCTTCACAGTTAATGAATACATCTGATGGCTTGTTGAATTGAGATGAGATTATGAATTTTTCTTACTCTCTTCTCTGGTTTGATGGGTTTCATGGCTGCGGTTAGGTTCCGATTCCTCTATTCTGGATTTTGGTTTTGGGTGATGATCTTTGGTTGCTTGAACTCTCTATCTCCCTCTCATGGTTTCTCTCGTATCGCAGTGGACCATAACTATGGATTGTCTTGGATGTTTGATGAGTTTTACTTCCCCTGCGTTCTCTGGTTGGATGATTGCACTTCCTCTGTTCGGGGTGGATTGTTTTCTCTTTCCCCTGTTTTGCTCTTCATTTTCCCTACTGCCATGGTTGCCTTCGATTGCTGAGCCTTGGTTCCAATTTGTAGCCTTTGTTCGGGGTGGATTGCTTTCTCTTTCCCCTGTTTTGCTCTTCATTTTCCCTACTGCCAAGGGTGCCTTCGTGAACCCTGATCTTGGATTGATAGTTAGACCAGTTGTTAGTCACGGTGTGCCATTCTTGACTCTTCCTGAAGGCTCACCATCCTCTGTTCAGGATACCGATCGGCAGGGAAGTCGATGATCGGTAACTAGGCAGAGGGTGGAGTTGGGCTGGCTGGTGGAAGCTCTTAGCTACCATTTGGACTTCGTAGCTGCGTTATTAGCTATGTTTAGTAGGAGTGCCATGTTGTATCCAGTCTTGTAGCCCACAATTTATATCAGGTAGACTGGAGGTTGCGTTACTCGCCGGCTGTGTTTCGTCGGTCTGATCATATAGTTTGAGGGTGGTTGGTTTGTTGGTTCCTCTATTTCGATTGATCTTTGGATTCCTGACCTCCTGTTAAGCTCGTGTCTTTTAAGTTATGTTCCTTTCTCTTCTTTATGGTGGTAGCCTGAATCTTTGGATGTTGATGGATTCCTGATGATATTTCTTCTCTTTAGATTCTTAGTTCCTCTTCCTAACTCACTAGCCTAATTGATCTTATGTTATGTCATGTAGTTGGTTGTTGAAACTCTAGGCTATCGTTGAATCATGGCTATAGTTTCGGTGGTCATGGTATACGTAAGACGATCATGTCAATTGCACGTATTTGTAGCATGTTTCTTTCTCTGACCAATTCCTGTGAATTAACGTTAATCTCGCAATTCTTATGATCTCCTGTTAAATATCCATCATGCACTCTTATATTATACTTTTGCTTGGGGCCGAAGGTATGCCCTGTGTGTTTAATGAGTATGCCTAGTTTGGATACGTGAATTCCATGGGTGCCTCATGTTAGTTCTTTAATGCTAAATCTATTCTATAGTTATTTTATATTCTGTTGGATAATTGATTGATGGTTTGGCATGTAGAGGCACTTAGGCCTAGTTGTTTGAATAGGCTCATGCATGATGCTTGCATTAGAGGCATTTAGGCTAGGTGGTAGGCGATGGATTCGATCGCCGATCCGGGGTTCTCGGGTAGCCCGGATCTAGCCCTAGGACCGGGGTTTGGGTAGTCGAGGATTAGGACATGATTGTCATCAATGATTATGTTGGATATCATTTGAGGTTATTGCTATAGTCGACTATGGATTATACACTTATATTTGAGGTGTAGAGGTCGTGTCGGTCTCCAAGGCCAAGTGCTAAGGATGGTTGTCGATATCCCTGACATGTGTGTCCCCGTGAGAGATGGTATGACTGGGCAGGGTGGTACCTGGACAGGAGCCCGCAGTCTTGTTTCCTCTCGTTTGTTCTTGGGTAAGGGTGATCACACATAGTACTGTTCCCCTGTTGGTGCATAGGGTGCTCTTGGTAACATGTTCAAGAGAGAGGTTCATGACGGGAGCCCTTGGGACATCGATAGGGTTGTGGGACCCTTGGCATTACTTAGACTTAGGCGGAGAGACCACACAGTTGTTGTTTTCCTCCCTTCAGTGTGACGTAGAATAGTGTAGAACCTTACTGAGCAAGTTTTATTGCTCACTCCTACCTGGGCTGCATCGGCGATGCAGGTCGATGTAGTCCTTTCCTTTCAGGTGAACTTCTGGGCGTTGGCGCGGTATTTCAAGGTGATCGAGGACTTGGAGCGTTGGGGAGTTCGTCAACATATAATTTACAGTTTTAGTCAATGATGTATAAATTGATGTATTAATTGATGTATTCAAGGATATAATTGTAAGATTATTAATTCAGTTGTATTTGAGAAATATTGTAATATTCTTTGATATAAATGTTGAGGAATGTGAGAACGTGGAAATTGCAAAATCGTAAAATGTACAGGTTTCTTGTGCTGTAATTATAAAGGGGATTTTGTCAAAAAAATTTATGAACTTGAGGAATTCAATTGTTTAAATTCATAGCAGTTATATCTTGGTGCTCCATTTGATGATGTAAATAGGTTTAAGTGTTTCACGTCTCGATCTGGATGGGTTTTCTGGGTCGGGGCGTGACATGCTCCCTGGTGGTCAGTTTCACACCCGCGTTGCACACACTACCTTTGATTGATGTATGTGTTTGATTAGAACCTTAAGGGTACATTCGATCGGAAGATCGGAGCTCGATCGGGAGAGATCGAATCGGACGGCTGCGATCGATTCCAACTTTCTATTTAACCCTTTCTTTTCTCTCTCTTTCCCTGGCTTTCCTTCTTCTCCTGTCGTTCTCTCTCTCCCTCTCTCCTATCGGCTATGCTAGGGTTTCGGATCGCGAGCTTCGAGGAGCGGATCTTGGCGGTTTGACTGGTTGGACGCGTGGAGGAGCTGCCCTACTTGCTCAAGTAGGTGTTTCTACCTCGATCTTATGATCGGGTTCTCCTAAGATAGGTTTCTTGTATTTTTGCTATAGGAATACTTGTTAGAATGTTGTGTGGTTCAATGCATGTGTATTATAGCTTGCTTCTAGTATTCCTATCAGTTGATTTCCGTATTTTATTGGACGATTTCCGTATTATCGCAATTTTGTCAGTTTTCGGCCATTGAGACCTAGGTTTGAGATTTAACCATAAAAATCGTGTTTCATTCGTACCATTAGCTTCTCCATCATCTTTTATGCATGCTTGCAAAGTTTCATCAACTTCCAACATGATTTGATCATTCAAATCCAAGAAATTGGATTTCCGGCACTGTTCTAATGAACTGTGCATTAGGCTCAACAGTCGATCGGCGGATCGACCGTCAAGCATTGATACGCTTCTTTTGAGCCGGACGGTCGACCGTAGGATCGACCGTCGCATCGTCCGTCAGGCTCTGTCGCGTTTTGGGCTTCCCAGGGTCGATGCACCGATTGACCGCAGGCTCCCTCTCGTTTCCATTTCTGCCTCACGGTCGACCGTCAGATCGACTGTCGCATCGTCCGTTAGGCTCTGTCTCGTTTTGGGCTTCCCAGGGTCGATGCACCGATCGACCGTGGTCCTTATGCTTTTCCCTCATTAGACCCCACGGTCGACCGTCGGATCGACCGTCGCATCGACCGTGGGCCACTGAGCTGTGTTTTCTGGTTTCCTTTGATTGGTTTTCATTCATGATAGATATCCAATCATGTTAGGAAGCATACACGATGTTTTCACGGGATTTCTATCGAGATTGGAAATTGAATCGGGAGTTTAACCTCTTTGACGAATTTACGGTTTTGACCCGTATTTAAATACTTGGTTGGTTAGTAGCTTAAATGCTTATCGCTTTCCCTAGCTGTTAGGTAACTATGAGTGCTAGTTAACGAGGTATTGTGGAACCTTAGCCCGTTGCCGGCGAGTGCCGAGGGCTATTGTATAACTGTTGAACCTTTAACTGATGTTGTGTCATGTAGAGACATCTAGGACAGATGTTTGCATAGGTTCATGCATTGTATGCATTAGAGGCATATTAGGTTAGGCGGGCGATGGATTGATCGCTGATCCGAGGCTCTCGGGTAGCTCGGATCTAGACTTAGGACCGCAGCTGGGTAGTGAGGATTAGGACGTTATCATAATTGGAATCTCATGTTATCGAGGATGTATTATAGTTAGCTATGATCTTTGTTTTGAGGTTTTGAGGTTTAGAGGTCGTGTTGTCTTCCCAAGGCTAAGTGTTAAGGATGGTTGTCGATGTCCCTGAGATGGTCCCCAGGCAGTGGTTTCCTGCTGGGTAACGGTGATCCTAGTTCTGGTTCTTTTCCTCCCAGCGTGTTGGTTGATGTTCCCAGCGTGGTCGGTTGAGAAGAGTAGGATCCCTTTGGAGAGTCGATAGGGGTTGTGGGACCCCGTGGCATTCCTTAGGCTTGAGTGGGGAGATATCACTGTTGATGTTTTCCTCCCTTCTGTGTGTCATAGAGTAGAACCCTACTAAGCTTATCGCTCACTCCTACCCGGGCTGCGTTTGCAGGTGCAGGCGCCAGTTCTTCAGTAGTAGAGCAGGCGGGATCAGCCTTTGGCGGCGCGAGTACTTCCAGAGGCGTCTGAGGTTGCTGTAGGAAGACTGTTGTACTTTTTGATAGTTTTATATATTATAAACATCTTTCGGGGATTTTTGGATTATATGTATAATATCTTTTCCCTTGGAGGAGTTTGATAAGAATTGTAATCAGATGTTTAGACAGTACAACTTGATGTTTTTATAATTTGAATTACAGCTTACCTCTGGAATATAATTTGTTTAGGTTTACCCATATTTCCGCAATGTATCGCGCCAGTTGAAGATGAATAGTGATAGGAACCCTCACACCCCGTCTTGAATGGGTTTTCTGGGTCGGGGTGTGGTAGGAATGGGGTGAGGAACAAGAAGAAGAATTCGATACAAGCGGCCCCATTCCTGGCGGGCCTGAGGATGAGAGTGTCCTAACAGTGTTCAGAACTCATGTCGCATATTGCATTTGGCGTAGAGTGGTATACTATTTAGCTATTGCCACGCAAATTTGAATTTCATTGTTATTTATTGCAACATGTATTTATTTTTTGATTTTTTAACAATGCAGGAACGCCTCCCATTGAAATGCGTGGCTCATGGGTACAAGGTGAAGTACTAGCAAGGCATCAACGATGACGCATTTAGAGTAGCTGTCCTCCAATCGGGTTTAGGAAATCTTCTGGATTGTACATACACGACGATCAGCAGGGTGATCATGTCTGCACTTGTTGAGCGGTGGCAGCAGAAGACCAACACCTTCCACCTGCCGTGCGAGGAGATGACTATCACATTTTTCGATGTTAGATCCATTCTAGGCATCTCAGTCAAGGGACGAGCCTTGGAGTGCCGCAAACTGAACATCGTGAATGCAACACAATTGGTCTCCGATCAGCTGGAAGTTGCCATGGATAGTGCTTACAAGCACCTGGAGGATAACAAAGGGTCGTTAAAGCTTGGTTGGTTGAAGGAAGAATGTCCTACCGAAAAGGTCGGTTTTGATTGTTCGGTAAAGGCATTTCTACTTTACCTTGTGGGATGCACACTATTTTTTGATAAGTCAGGGATCAAACTATATGGTTCGTATCTACTTGCGTTCAGAGATGTGTAGGCTAGTAAATAGTACGCATGGGGTGCTACAGCCCTAGCGTACTTATACCAACATCTGGGTGCTGAAAGTAGGCGGGCAACTAAGCAGATGGGTGGATATCTTACTTTGCTTGAGGTAATTGATAAGTCACTCATTATTCCTAATTAAACCCCTTAAATTACCTTTGTTAGACTGAGAGTAGGTGTATTTGATATCTTATTGTTTGATTTCAGGTATAAGAAGGATTTGAGAAGAAATACAAGAAATTCAGCCAAAAATCACTAAATTCTGTAAAATGACTGCTTCGTTGATTGTTTGGAAATAAATCACCAGAAATGCTATACAATTCCGACTATTTTGAAATTCTGGGAAATGAAAGAAGACTTCAAGATCTACAACTTTCATGTTGACGACTTTGTGAGATTCACTATAGATTGGCGCCAGTTTTGAAGCAAAGTTGGATCTATGAAAGCTGAAATTTGAGAAATGCTGAAATTAATTAATGACGTGGCAGTCAAACCGACTGGAGCGATGGATCGGATGGGAGTCCGATCGGTCGCTCCGATGACATCATCAACACGGAATTTAGGGAAATTAGAGTTTAAGTTCAATTATAAGTCCTAATTCCGGGATTAAGGGTTTCTACTATATAAAGGGGTTATTCCAGCCAAATTTATGATCTTTTTGACAATCTTTGGAGAAGGAAAAAGAAGACGGTGAGGATGGGGATGGTGACAACTTCTTATTCCAACCCGATGGCTTTCATCCAAAAGATGAGTTGCTAATTCTTGTATTTAAGAATATCATGAAACCCTAGTGTAGTTTTGGTTTTTCTTTAGTTTGATTCTTGTGAACTTCTCAATGCATGATCTTATAAATACGGTTTTATTGTTAATATAGTTGAACGAACAGAGTTCCCTTGACGTACTTTCAGTCCTACATAATTTCTGTGATTGATTATAGAGATTTATGAGATTGTTTTCATGAAGTTATTGGTTTGCCTTTGAGATAAGCTATGCTACGCGAAGATAGGTTGTGACACGGTCATTATGAGTAGTATAATTTAAGGTAATCGTAGGACCGAAGACAATCTATGTCAAGCAAAGATAGAATATGTTGTTGGGAACATTAACTTTATTTCAGGGATTTATGTGATCTTGTAGCCATATGATCCATAATGTTGAGAGAAGGGAACAAGATGATAACTAGAGAAGATTAATAATGAAACTAGTGCGGATTGAGTAATTCCTAAGTAACTACTCCATTGATTTGAATTGATCAACCTTTTATTTCTTTTCTTTATTAGTTTAGATAACTCCATTCTATCTTTGATTCTATTCCTTTGTTTTAGGGTTTCGAGAATTGATTTCAGTTTTCAACGTTTTCCCTGTGGATCGACTCCCTACTTCACCACTATTCTACCTAGTAGTATAGTAATTGAATAAGGATTATAAATTTAATATTTGATTGAGTTTGTAACGTTTTAACGATGACGTTTGCGAGCGATCAATTTTTGGCGCCATTGTCGGGGATTTCGACGGTTAACTAATTGATTTTCTCTTAACTCGTTTTCTTTGCTTAGTTTGTTTTTTATCATTCTTATTTTTCCCTTTCTTTATTTTACACTTTTTAGGAATTTTCTGACAATTGTTTGGAATTTTTGCATCATTGGAACGGAGTTTTCTTGAAGGAAGCATCTCACCCGCGACCTGAAGCGATTGGTCGAACCCCAAACCGACCGCTCAGAACTGCGCAGTCAGGTAAGTTTTCTAAATTCAAAATTTTTCGTTTTGATCATTGTTTTCCAGATTTTGTCCTCTCCTCCGAATCTTCTGTTTTCTTTTTCTCTTTTTTGTATGTGATCTTGCATGCATGGCTAATTCTTATTTCCCACCGGGTGCCATGTCGAATGACGATTTACCTTTTGGTTATGGACGCTCTTACAACAATGACATATACGGTTTCTCAAATCCGGCATATAATTCACATTCATATCCCTATAATTTGAATTTTAGAAATCATACAAACCCTAATTGGCAATTTGAAGGTTATCAACCTCCTAACGTTCGACCATAGAATATAGAAACACCGACCCAAAATTTTGAACCTAGTTTTGAACGGCAATATCCTCCACAAGTACCCTCTAACCCGACTCTTGACAAACTCATGAGTGCAATTGTTGATATGAAAACTGAGCTTAAGAATGAAATGACGCTGATAAGGAACGAGCAATTATTGCTAAGAAACGATGTTAACTCTAATGCTCAATCAATTAAGGAAATAGAAACACAAATAGAACAACTAGCCCACATGGTTGATTCATATTATGAGAATGATGACTATGCAAATAATTATTTTCCGGTTGTTTGTGATGATAATGTTGGTGAAGCTTATGTTTCTAATGAGAATGATGCATGCCATTTTGAGATGTGTTCTAATACTTTGCCGAATTATACAACTATTGACAATATTTTACCGGCCCCTGAAAATAATTTTCCTGAAGGCATACTTAATGAAACTGGACCTTATATGTATTTTGATCATGCTTTAGAAGCTAATTTTTTTAGTGATGATGAGAATTGTTGTGATGAATTGCCAGTTTTACATGATGTGTTGAATGACGATGTAGTGTCTATTTGCATTGATGGTAATGAGGATAAGCTCTTTAGTGAGATTCCTTGTCATAAACCTCAAATTGTGCTTCTATATTCTGCACCATCCACATAAGTTGAACGTTGTGAGGAGAAGAAACCTAACAGGAGTGAAGACCATGTCAATTTCTATCGTCCTTTTATCAAAAATTGTTTTAAACGTTCTCGTCCTGTGTACACTTTATTTGCTAAGGATTTCTTTTTATTCTTTGATGAAGCATGTCTGCATACCTTCACCATGATTCGGGCCAAGTATTTCTTCACATGGAATCATCGGCCTCCTAAATTTTGTTTCAGGAGCGTCTTGCGAAAGACGTAAACTTACGCGCTTTCTGGGAGGCAACCCAATTTTTAGGATTTTTCCTTAGCTTTTTAGAATTTTATTTAATTTTTATGATTTTCCCCATATTTTCATGTTATTTTTTCTCCACCTTCTTCCTATTTTTCCTTATTTTCCGCCGGATTTCCTCTCTCCTCCCACACTGTTTCTCGTCGCGGCTCGTCGTCGCGGCTCATCAGCTCGTCCCCAAGCCATTACCCAGCGCCACCCATCGCAGCATCTCCGGTCGTCCCCAACCCTCCAAACTACCACAAACACCATCGCCATCCTTCCAACTCTTCATCCCAGTCCTCCTTTTCCCTCGACACCCTCTCCTCCTACGGCGGTGAGCTCCGCGGCCGTCGTCTTCACCATCACCCACGACCATTCACCGGCCCAGAACACTTCCAGAAGCTTCCTCTTGCCACCACGATCGGTTTCCACCCATCAAAACTCGGACTTGGCGTCGGGATCACCGAAAAAGACCTACCCAGCGTTGGCCATCACCGTCCACCTTCAATCTGTCGTCTGGTAGCTCAATTCATCAATCAAACCCCATAAACCACTTACCCAAGCTTCCACGATCTTTCCGCAATCATCCATGTCCTTGATTGGAGCTCCGATCATTGGAATCCAATTCCGGCCATCATCTTAATCCGACCGGCCATCTCCGTTCTACCACCTGGGGACCTCCATTCTTCGATCAGAGCCCACCGGAGAACTCCTACGACCTCCATGATTCTTCCTATACCTTCCCTGTCCTCCGGAGAAGACCTTTCACCGTTGATCACCTCCGGCGAGCTCTCAACCGTCCGACTGCTACAGAACCCAATTTAGGTGCTACAGTGCTTCAATTTCCGATCGGACGGTCTCGATCTTCAATCAAGACGATATTATGGATGCTGAATATTTTGGGTGCTATGCATGGAGGATTTAATGTATTTTAATGCTTTCATATTTATATTTTAAATCGTATGGATGAATGTTTGTACAGATTAATATATCATGAAAATACAAAAGAGACTATGCCGAAAATTTCTATGATTCTAATACATTTTTGCACTTTTATTAGTTTTATTTGATCTTTTTGGAAAAGTATATATTTTTGTGACAGTTTATGGTGAGGAAGGACGTATTTATTCAATGATGATGGTGCCTAGACTTAAATTGAAAGAGAGAGAAATCTATTTTTGGGGTGGTCATTATGGTTATCTCTACCCTTTTCTTCCTGATTTACTTTTATGACTAAGTGTAATTGGGGAGAATTACATTTAAGTTGGGGGGTAGAATTCTACGAATTCATGCTTATGCTTATTATTTTTTTCCAATTGCATATTATACATCCATTGAATTATGTCAAAAGAACGAAATTATGATCTGATTTGACAAGGATGGTTATTTTAGAAATTTATCTTCTGAATTATTATGAGACATGTATGTTATATAAGGGATAGTAAATTTTTGCTATGCATGATATTGTTTCTATATTTTAACACTTTTACCATGATTTAAGGATAGTTTGACATATTCTAATGCACATGTTCACTTTCACATGTTAAAGTGTTGAGATTAGATTCTAAACATGATATTAGGATAGATTTACAGTTTTATATCATGTCATAAAAAATACATAAGCACATGCAATTATCTGAATATAAAAAAGTGGATTTTCAACTTAGTGACCGGGCAGTGTGCCTAACCAGCGTGCTGTTCGTGTAAAACAATTGAAATTCCTAAAAAAAAATAAGAGTTTCATACTTAGTAACCGGGCAAGGTGCCTAACAAGGTGTGTTGTTCGTGTAAAACAGTTGAAATGCCTACAGAAAAAAAAAGAAAGGAAAAGAAAAAATGAATAAAAACATAGATTATTTTATGATAAGTGAAAAATATGTGCTTGAATAAGATTGTGATCTTGAATAGTTGAAGTGTTTAGATATGATTGATACTCTGAAGCATGTGGAACCCAATTCTCACACAAGAGTGTTAAAGTTATTTTTAGTCATGATTAAATATGTTGAAGTGTTGGAAATATATTATAACATGTTTTGATTTACTATATTTTTATATGACTATGAGTTGAAGGGTATATTTATAGATATTATTTCTATTTCATGCATTAGAGTTGATGAATATTGTAATTGATTTCTGATGATATATTCAAGGGAATGTATAGATGTTTGTGGGTGTCATCCCTGAAAACCCTCAGGAGACTATAACTCATCTACTAGGGTAACCCAGGGGTTTAAAGGCCTGTTGCATATGCTAAATGCAATCGTGAGACCTACGAAAGTGACTAGTTAGATTTATGGTTTTCTTTTTATTTTTTCTTTGCTCGAGGACTAGTAAAGTGTAAGTTGGGGGTGCGATAAGTCACTAATTATTCCTAATTAAACTCCTTAAATTACCTTTGTTAGACTGAGAGTAGGTGTGTTTGATATCTTATTGTTTGATTTCAGGTTTAAGAAGGATTTGAGAAGAAATACAAGAAATTCGGCCAAAAATTAGTAAATTCTGCAAAAATACTGTTTCGTCAATTGTTTGGAAATACATCACCAAAAATGCTACACAATTCCAACTATTTTGAAATTCTGGGAAATGAAAGAAGACTTCAAGATCTACAACTTTTATGTTGACGACTTTGTGAGATTCTCTATAGATTGGCGCCAGTTTAGAAGCAAAGTTGGATCTATGAAAGCTGAAATTTGAGAAAGCCTGAAATTAATTAATGATGTGGCAGTGAATACCCAGTCAAACCGACTTGAGCGAGGGATCGGATTTGAGTTTGATCGGTCGCTCCAATGATGTCATCAACATGGAATTTAGGGAAATTAGAGTTTAAGTTCAATTATAAGTCCTAATTCCTGGATTAAGTGTTTCTACTATATAAAGGGGTTATTCCAGCCGAATTCCGAATCTTTTTGACAATTTTTGGAGAAGGAAAAAGAAGACGGCGAGGATGCGGATGGTGACAGCTTCTTATTCCAACCCGATAGCTTTCATCCAAAAGATGAGTTGTTAATTCTTGTATTTAGGAATATCATAAAACCCTTGTGTACTTTTGATTTTTTTCTTTAGTTTGATTCTTGTGAACTTCTCGATGCATGATCTCATAAATATGGTTTTATTGTTAATAGAGTTGAAGGAACAGAGTTCCCTTAACGTACTTTCAGTCCTACTTGATTTCTGTGATTGATTGTAGAGATTTATGAGATGGTTTTCATGAAGTTATTGGTTTGCCTTTGAGATAAGCTATGCTACGCGAAAATAGGTTGTACCACGGTCATTAGAAGTAGTATAATTTAAGGTAATCGTAGGACCAAAGACAATCTATGCCAAGCAAAGATAGATTATGTCGTTGGAAACATTAACTTTATTTTAGGGATTCATGTGAGCTTGTAGCCATATGATCCAAGGGAACAAGATGATAACTGCAGAAGATTAATAATGAAACTAGGGTGGATTGAGTATTTCCTAAGTAACTACTCCATTGATTCGAATTGATCAACCTTTTATTTATTTTCTTTATTAGTTTAGATAACTCTATTCTATCTTTGATTCTTTTCCTTAGTTTTAGGGTTTTGAGAATTGATTTCAGTTTCCAACGTTTTCCCTGTAGATCGACTCCCAACTTTACCGCTATTCTACCTAGTAGTGTAGTAATTGAATAAGGATTATAAATTTAATATTTGATTGAGTTTGCAACGGTTTAACGAAGACGTTTGTGAGCGATCAATAATCTCTTTTGCATACATTGACATGCATTTTATTTATTCTCTCCTAATACGATTGTTTATCTTCACTATGTTTGATTTCATACAGGCATGGGCATACGATCATTTGCCGTCAAATGCAACCGCAATCTCAACTACACATGGGAGCATCCGCGCATGAAACGCTGAGTCCCTAACAGAGATGGTGGTGATATTGCCATGAACATAAAGAACATGCGTGAGGCACTGGATATCTAACGGGAGAACATGTGAGTTGAAACTTATGGCTACAAGTTCAACATATAGATGTTCATATATAGTTCTTATTTTTGCATTGATTAAAGGATGATTGGGATCCATATGAAAAAGAAAGGGGACCATTTCCACAAGATGATATCAGCTTCTGGTTCGACACGTTGCGTGGTATTGAGTATGTCAAGCCCTATCATCCAGATAGGGTTCTTCGTTAGTTCGGGATTGTACAGATTATCCCAGGATAACCACTAAAGCCCACCTCCCAGTTTATAGTCACCGGGAAGACTGGACGAGGATATACGAGGAGCTTCGACTTCGTGCTGGGGTATTGGAATAGATGGGCCGACCACACGATCCGGGCAGCAAGGACCGGCACTAAAGTCCAACAAAGGCCACAACAATCCGTGCCGGAGTACATGGGATGGTACATATCTATTTCTCATCTGAGGGTGCAAAACCCAGACTTCATATCAGCTTCGTATCGGAACAGCCGAGCGACACGTGACTTACGTGTTATTGTGAGTCAATACTAGAATTTCTTTTAAATCAATACTAAGCTTGATTTTACTACTAACTTCCCCAATATTGTTTTATATTTTCAACTACTTGTTTCAACCCTAGTTTGATCGCGTTGTGGAGATTATTGACGATACTGTTGTGCACGGGAGATGGAGCATCAATGAGCATATAAGAAGATGGCGCGAAGTCAGTGGGATCGTACACATGTACGGAGACTACATTGGAGTACACATGTACCAGAGGCGAGGAGGAAGAGGAAGAGGATGAACAGCTAGATAATCTACAAGAGGAAGAGGACCAATATAGCAAGTGTAGCATGGGATAAGTATATTTTGAGCAAGTGTAGCAAGTATCACTTATGTATGTTTTGAGCAAATGGATGTGGATAAGTATGTTTTGTTATGTTAAATTCGTCATTGTGGAAGTGTGTAGTTTATATATTACTTGATGATAGGACACAAGGTTCTAGCTTATGCATACCCTAAGTCTTCTATTTATAGACCCAAAGCTTCTCTCCTTCGGATTACATGTTAGCCCTTCATTTTGCTTAGCTGGCAAGTGAGGATCGATCTTTATAAGAAGGATATATTTTGTTCTCGTGGTGTTGGCTGCTTCTCGACAAAGATTGATCTTCTTAAGAGAGAAGATAAATCTTTTATACAATAGCTCTCTGTCACAACAAAGATTGATCTTCTTTTAATATACATTATTGAAGGTCCAAGAGGGGGGTGAATTTGACTCTTTTCGAAAAACTAGATTAATGAAAAAATCAGGTAGGAAAGATCTAACACCTTAAATGCTTGTAGATGAAATGAAACTAAAATAAATCAGTATCCAAGAATTATACGAAAGAAGGGCTAAGAGATAACACCAATTTTTATAGTGGTTCGACCCAACTCTTGGTCTACGTCCAATTCTCTCAAGGTCCGCCTTGAGGTTCCACTACTTGCATATCTTTACAAGCTTTTCCTCTAAGCTTCCCGGTGCTTGGTGACCTTACAATCACAGCCAACAGCGATTGGATTACTCTCAAAGTACTTCTTCACACTCGAAGAAGATTTACAAAGGTTGTAGCTCTAAGGGGAATGAGTAGTAAACTCTTGTTTAGACTTGCTCAAATGATCTCAATAATATCAATAATAATCCTTGCAAGTTTACAACAAAGAACTACTTATATCTAGCCTTCATTCAGCTCAAAAAGAACCTCCAACGGCTCCCTCCAACTCTCCAACGGCTAGTTTTTTACTCTGCCCATTGCTGGCGGTCGATCCATGCGTCGATCGTCATGTACAAAAACTCAGCCTTTTTGAGCCGTGGTCGATCCACCCATCGACAGTCGTATCGACCGTCAGGCTCTGTTGTGAAAAATGCTTCCCAGGATCAATGCTCTAATCGACCGTCGCTTCATCACTTTTCATCATCATACTTCACGGTCGACTGTCGCATCGTTCATCGGATCGTCCGTGAGCCTGCAACATTTAAAATCACAAAATCCAAATTCCACGGTCGACCGGTCCATCGACCATCGCATCGACCGTGAGGCTCTGTCAAAAAAATGGCTTCCCAGGGTCGATGCTCCGATCGACAGCGAGCCAACATTTCATTTTGTCAAGTATCGTGCATCCACCGTGCAACCCCGCGGTCGATCGTCACATTCCCACGATCGATCCATACATCGACCGTCAGTACAATAAATCCTCAAATATTGAATTTAAGGCTTCCAATTAAAGGGGTAATAAATATTAAACATATATTTTATCATTTAATGTATATTGGCGTCATCCAAACAAGGTTAGGATCAACAATTTTGGTTGAATGAGCCCAAACATATGTATTTAGTTCGGTTTCATTAAATCGAACATCTGGGTTATGTTCGGTTTCTTAAAGCCGAACATATCTATTTTGTTCGATTTCATTAAACCGAACATCTGGGTTATGTTCGGTTTCTTAAAGGCAAACATAGCCAGAATCCCCTGTTTAGCTTAACATATATGAAGAAATTGAACAACCACAATACAAAATACATAACTAGTGTTAACAACCATAATGCATAAATTAGTGTTAATAACCACAGTACATAACAAGTGCATCAACATACCAATATTGTACATAAATTATTCCATCATGATGCCACAATACACATGTTATGTTAAATGTTTATCAATCTCAACAAGCCACCACGATAATGCATCAGTAACCAATGTAGCCCTATGAAACCACATCCGCAAACCTGTAAGAAGTGAAGGGCTTAGTTAATAGGGAAACAATATGGAAACATTAGTAATGTGAAGAGCTTAGTTAGTGAGACAATGGACATGGTTTTATAGGCGTACTCTAGATGGGGTTAGAAACTTTAAGACATGGGCCTCAACTGTTGGAGTCGGAGTCAGAATCGATATCAGTAGTCTCTCTAGTGGCAACTGATGAGGGGATAATCTGCTTGAAATGAGGAATCTCCTTCACGTAAATGCTCCAACCCTCGGCACGTTCGTCATGACCACGAACCCAACTCCTCGCTACAGATGGCATCGGACTCCCCCGAGTGCATATGTAGCATCACAAAGTGAGAGGGCACGTAACCAATCACAATGACTGTCCGAGCTTCGTTCGGAGGTGGCGGACTACGTAGTGGTAGGAAGGTCAGACATTGGGCTTGTGATAAGTGAACAAGGACTACGGAGTAACACGAAGCAATGAGAGAACCCATATATGGCATGGTCATCCAATGCGCACCCGGAGGGAAATCATCAAAGCATGATAGTCTCGTCCTGAGCTCCTGAACCCTCTCTGCCCCCTCGATATACAATTTACCATACTCCTCGGCGTGAGCTATCAACTCACCAAGGAGGTCCCTTCGTACCTCGGCCCAGTTGTCCTCGCCAAACCGCATGAGTCCAGCTACTGCCTTGAAGCCACAGTTATCTTCAGGTCTCACATCTGCAATATTCTAAATGTACTGGGTACATATGGCAGTAGGACGGGCCTTAGCTACTGATCGAGTCCTTGCCACCCTCTGTGCCGGCTTCTTCTCCCTATGTTCCTTGGCCCTTGGTGTGCTTATATGAGCAGCCTCTATCACACGTGGAACTGGCATCTTTGATGAATTGATGTCCTTAAAAGAAGGGACGTGCTCAAACAAGGAAGGGTTGCGTCGTGTGGAGGCTTCGGCCTTCTTCTCCTTTGCATTAGGACGACCACACGTCCGTAACTTGACATCTGGCTCGAGGGTGTAGGTACACTGTGGTTGCCCAAGTTCCTTGAGCTTCCTCAAAATATGCGCCTTACCCGCTTCATCTGACAAATTGAATCGGGCGTCGATATGGTCATACTCGGTCGTGATCTTCAACCCAGGAGTTGTGTTAGGCTTCATGGCTGAAAGGTCAAGCTTTCTCTAATGGGCATTTATACACGCTAGTGGAATAACACGGCCTTCTTGTTTGTATCCAGCAATCTCATGGGCACACACGGCAAGCCATGGGTACGTTTCACCTGGCAGCCACAAGTGGTTGTATCCACACCAATGGAATCTGCCCACTTAGCCTTGGTTTGCACAATTTCCAATGCATGCCTTGATATGAAACCTCTCAGCTCAAGAAATAGTGCAAGCTTGAGTTTGTGCTGCACAAATGTTTTCTTTTCTCGAAGGAAGCAAGAATCGTCGTGTGCTGGCTTTGGATTAATTGGTGAATTATCTTCCATGATGTGCCAAAACTGCAATTGGCTGCTCCGAGATACTATTTTAGCTTCGAATGTGCACTCTCTACCCTATTTGTAGTGGTGTTCCCAAAATGCATATAGTAATTAGTCCATGCAGTCACAAACTTCTCCTTATACTTATTTAGCCATGAGTCCTTGATATACTCAATGGCTTTTGGGTATCCCAGAAAAGTGCACTCAAAGTGGTGGAGGTTCACGGCATAAGCATCCACGATAGGTGACGATACTACCAAATTCCACGTACAAAAGAATGAATTCCACTTCTCAGGGGTTTCGAACATCTTACGGCAGTTTGCGAGAATGTTAGTGCCGATATGCCATTTGCAGAGTATGTGATTCATTCTTGAAAATGCGTGCTCTACTGCATTCATCAAGGCCAAGTCTCTATCTGTCACAATAACTTGCGGCTTCACACACCCATGCATCAAATCATTTAGCTTGTCTGGAGCCCATGAGTAAGTGCCTTCCATCTCAAACTGGAGATATGCAAAGGCTGCTTCATATATGAGATTCGTCGATATAACTCCAACTATTTGAAGTAGCGAGAGACGGTACTTGTTAGTTTTGCACGTGCAATCCTGATTGGATTGATCAAATGTACCCATTTCCTTGGAACTATAAAGTTATGAAATTTACTATGTTCTCTGGTGTAGACGAGACGTTTACCACTGTGCATATTGGAAAATTTTCCATGCAATGTGTAGAAGTGAACGATTACATAAAACTAAGGCTATTTTAGTCACACCACGACCCAGAAAACCCTTCCAGGCCGAACGCGTGAGGGTTCCTACTCTACTCAATCATCACAAGCGCATTTATAATAAAAAAAACAACTAAACTAACAATTGATCTGGGGTTAATATAAAATTTCTAATAAAATTCAAGATTTTCATACAATATTTAATCCTCAAAAATCCTTACAGAAGGAAATTATATATTTAAATAATTCATCAAGATCGAATGAACCCCAAGTCCCCGAACACCTCCAAAGCCGACGCGCCACCATGTGCCTGTCCAGTTGGGATTTACAGAAGAAGAGCTTACGTCTGCACCTGCGAAATGCAGCCCGGGTAGGAGTGAGCAATAAGCTCAGCAGGATTCTATGCTACGACACTCGCAAATGAAGGAGGGAACACAACAGGGTCGCCCTCAATCAAAGCCTGGGTGTACACAGGGGCCCCATAACCCCACCACGTGTCCCTGAACATAGGAAACCAACACTACAGACTCACAAGCATGAAACCGGCACTGCTAGGCGGAAAACGACACCGCTGAGTAGGCACACCCTCTACTCAAGAGTCATAGAATACTGGACACCAGCTACACCTCATAATCCAGCTCGAGGCCGATACGACCTCTAAACCTCAATCAACAATTGCAGCCAACTAAACAGTCACCTCTAATCATCAGATTATTAAAACAGATTAAATCCTAGACCTTACTATCCAGCTTCTGCCCTAAGGCTAGATTCGAGCTACCCAAAAGCCTCGAATCGGTAATCAACCCATCGCTCACTTTCTATCCTCTATGCATCTAATGCAATCAGATGCGTGCTATGCTCATGCACAAATAGAAGTGTAAGCGTGCAACAAGATGTCAGATAAAACACAAGTCCGGGCGTAGCCTACAGCTCACCAAGGGTATACACAGCATCGGTCTAGAATAAAGCGGAAGAAGTGGCACTCAGACCTACAAATGGGATACATCCCCAGCTAAACTATCAAACAACTATGACAACAATATAATAATATTTTAATGAAAGCTGAGGGCATACTTAAGGCCCATTTATTCTACACATCCCAGAGGAGGCGCAACTCCCCTGGTTCAACCGTAAACCACACACGGGCTTAAAATAATATATATCCAACATATGATTAAAATAATCGATTTACATAAATCAAACGAATTATATCACGAAACGCGGAAAATCATATCGTTCAATCTAGCCGTCCAATTGACATGAAACTTGATAAGCCCACTCAATGGCATACGCCAAATCACATATCCGAAAACTGGATGGATCAGATAAACGAAAATATATCGAAATCTACAATTTTGATAAAATCTCAGATTTGATAAACTAATCAACATCCTATTGAACATAACTTCGATTAAAAAAAAAACTTTGTAGATCTCTTGAAAAGATCATCAAGATCATCCCCTCCAAAAATCAGCTGAATTAAATATAGAAAAAACACTTAAATCCTCAATTTAAACCAACTGCCCTGTTTCAGCACATATAGCCTTTTTAATTCACTAGAAATGTTACGTAGCTCCAAAAATCATGAAACCAGTTGTAAATGAAAGCTAACGCAGAGATCTACAATGTTCATATCGAACATCAACTAAGATGATGCACATACAGCTCGGAAAACAAGCTAGAACACAGCTGTTCTGCTAGAACAGAAAATCCGGGAAATAGATCAAGGAAAAACCCACTTAAATCCAGTTTAAATCCAACGAAAATCCAATCAAGCTTCAAACAGATATTAATCATACATAGGATAAATATCTAGCATAGATTGATCCGCAATTTAAGCAATAAAACAACCAAAAACACCTAAACAAGCCCTGGCGTTAGAATCCTACCTTACTACACTAATCCACGATCAATCCTCGATTAATCCTTGCTAGAGAGGTAAGGGTCTGCTCCTCCCCTTGTTGCCGACCTCTCCAAGCTGCTGGAACGCCATTAGCCATGAAACCCTAGCCTCAACGGAGAGAAGAAGTAGGAGAAGAAAAAGGGAAAACATAGGCGGTTCGTGGGCTACTTATAGGCCCGAGTCCGATCGGTCGCTCCCCGAGCGATCGATCAGGCTAAGTCGGTTCATGTCCTTATCCAGACACGTCGGAGGCGGTGCCGACCTCAAATCCGACCGATCACTCCATGGAGTGATCGATCGGTTTGGGCTGATAGCTATCGTTCTAATAAGCACAAATAACAAACAAGTTCGCCTAAGGTTCTAATAAGCACAAATAACAAACAAGGGGGTTGTGTGTGTACATCGTGGGTGTGGAACCAACCACCAAGGCGTAATTTACTTGATTGCCCTTGGGGGTCTTCGCGATCAACCCGATCGCGGAACAAGGCCAAACGGGCCAGACACTCGACCTAATGCGGTCGGACCGGGTTGGAGGAACGGATCCTCACAATTTCGAAGCTCTTTAGCTGGAGTTGCTTATTCATGGTTCATTAAATTACCGACTAATTCTATACAAAATTTGCAACAAATGGAACATGCCTTCCATTCACAATTTTATAAAACGAAACCAGAAATCACCTTGCCCGATTTAGCTCAGTTAAGACAACGGCCAGATGAAGATGCAGAAGCTTTCTTACAAAGATTTAAAAGAGCACTTAGCAAGCGTTTCATCCCATTGCCCGAGAGAGAATTTGTTAAGATTGCTCAAAGTGGTTTATTATTTGAGCTTAAGAAAAAGTTCCAAGATAGAGATTTTGTTGATCTCTTCCAATTGCAAACTAGAGCTATACGCTATGAACATTTATGAAATGAAGAAAATCAAACGAAAGCGTCTTTTAGGGGAACCTACTATAAAGACTCAAATTATGATATCGATCAAGTCATTGAATTGGATGAAGCATATGAATGTATGACCAATATTTGTCCGGCCGAGTTGATAAAGGGTCGGCCATATACTTGTAACGCACTTGCAAGACTTGAACGAGAGCTTAAAAGTAAAGAAGTGGCAAAAGACGGCAGACGTCAAATAAGGAAATTTACATTTGATGTTTACAAGGCCGATCAAATCTTTGTTCAATTATTAGAAGATAAACAAATCAAACTGAACGATGGACATGTTATGTCAAACTCTGACCAAATTAAGGGTAAAAAATATTGCAAGTGGCATAATACTTGGTCACATCACACTAATAATTGTTTGGTTTTTCATAATATTTTGCAAGACATTATTGATTCGGGCAGAATCAGTTTTCATGCCAGAGATATGGGTGTAGATAAGAACCATTTTCCTAAAAGGAATAATTACTTCTGAATCATTCAAAACTTCTAAAATTAGAAATACACCCCTACAATCTTTGGCCTCACGTATATACCCCTAAAAACATTGAAAAATATTAACCATGCCCTTGAATTACTTCCCGGCAAATAAACAAAGAATATTCCTAACGCCGTTAACGGCATCAGGGGAAAAAACAGTTATGCCCTTACCAAGGTTGAGCCAACCGTGACCATCGCTGACGTCGCTGTCAACCGTGACCATGTGAGGACCCGTTCCTCCAACCCGGTCCGACTGCGTTAGGTCGAGGGCTTGGCTTTGTTGGTTTTGGCCCGGTTGGCCTTGGGTTGCGATCAGTTGATCGCATCGCTGTTTTTGGACCCCAAGGGCAATTTGGTAAATTGCGCCATGGAGGTCAGTTTCACATCCGCGTAGTGCACACACGGCCTTGATTGATGTACGTGATTGAATAGATCCAGTAGGAGCATTCGGGATCGATAGATCTGGATGAGATTGCAATTTAGAGTCAAATCGGATTCAGTCCGATCAGGTGGCTCATCTGAACCGGCTAAGCCACTTAAGTGGCTTAACCCACTCTCTTCTCTCTCCCTTTTCTTTTCTTTTCTTTCTTCTCTTTTTCCTCTTTTCTTCCCCTGCTCTTCCCCGCGCCCGACCCCTCTCTTCTTCTCCTCCGCTCGCGACCACGCCGCCCGGCCCCCTCCCCTCTCTGGAGTTTCACCACCCTTGCCAGCCACCACCTTCGTCCCTCCCGAGCTCTCCTCTCCTCTTCCCAGATCCCCTCCGGGTTCTCCCTCCTCTCCTCCATCTTCCCGTCGCATTTGGAGGGAGGCGTCGGACGGCTCCCAGCGGTTCCCCGACAAGCCAGAGGCGGCGGCGAGGCCCCCTCTCCCTTCTCCTTCCTTCCCTTCCTCTCTCCCGTGGCTATCTCTCTTCCTTCTCTGGCGACGGCAGCGTATATGGGAGGACCTCCGGCGGCTCTCCGACAAGCTGGACGCAGCTGCGGCGACGTAGGACGGCGGATTAGCAAGGATTGAAGCTTGGATTGGCGTTTAAGGTAGGGTTTCTACCTTGATCTTTAGGTTAAGCTAGATCTAGGGTTTGTTTGTTGGATTAGTTGATTTCTATGTTCTAATTAATCCCTTGATGCATGCTTAGTCATTGATTGAAGCTTCATGCGATTTGATCTGGGTTTTATCCGGATTTTTGAAAGCTTTTCCCGGATTTTATTGAAGCTCTGTTTTCTGCAAGCTGAGATGTTCTAGCTCCGATCTGGGCTCGTACGTGCATAATCTCGTTTGATCATCAAGATAAAAGTTGTAGATCTTCGAATCTACTTTCAATTTCCGCTGATTTCATAATTTTTGGATTTTCCTACGATTTATTATGAATTGTTCTCGTACGTGCATAATTTTGAAACTGAACCTTTGATAAAAGCTTGGGTTTTTGGCCGAAAATGGAGTTTTTCTTGATCTATTTGCTTTGATCTTCTCGCGGTAGATTAATAAGATTGCTAGATAACAGGTATGTTAATCCCAGTAGGATTTTGATAGATTTGTGCATGTTTAGTTCTATGTCATGTTTATGGAGATCTTCTCCATTTATGCAAATCGATATATTATGCGTGATAAATACTAGTATGCTAGTAGGCGGTCTTCAGCTGGATTTCCTGTGAATGAAACATGGATTTCTTGAGAGAATAGAATTGGGTTTCCTATTTACGAAAATGTTGTATTTGATGAATTTCCTTGATTCCTCTTATCAATGTTATGTTAGCATTTTCTTAGCATGTTATATATATGTATATATCTATATATATGTAGGCTCTATGTATGGCCCAGCCCTATGTGAGGCTTGTGGTTGAACCAAGGGAGTCATGCCCCTTGGGATGTTTAGATAATTAAATGGGCAGAGGTTGTGCCCTAGTTGTTGTTTATTATATTTGTTGTTGATTGATGATTATGTGGCCGGGGTTGTGCCCCCATTATAGAAATTGCGGTTGACGGCTGTGGATACCCTTGTAATGTCGAAATTTCGATTGAATGTGTTGTTGCTTGTTTACGGCCCGTGGGCGCCGTTATAATATTGGATTATTGTAATTTAGACCTTTATCTGCTTTAAACCCCTTGCTATATTTACTCTTTGGCAAGCTGTAGGCTATGCCAGCCCTGTATGTTGTGATGTCATACTGTTGCATGCTTATATTTCTGTATTTCTGTGCGCGTGAGCATTGCATGCATTTGCTTGCATTAGAAGCATTAAGGATAGGTGGTAGGTGATGGATTCGATCGCCGATCCGGGGTTCTCGGGTAGCCCGGGTCTAGCCCTAGGATCGGGGTTTGGGTAGTCGAGGATTAGGACGTGATTGTCATCAATGATTATTTTTTTATATTATTCGAGGATTATTAGGTAGTCGGATTGGAACATTGTTGTTGAGGTTTAGAGGTCATGTTGTTTCTCCAAGGCCAAGTGCTAAGGATGGATGTCGATGCATTCCCGACGTGGTTCCCAAGTAAGGCAGTTTTGCTTGGGTAAGGGTGATCCCGCATGGTACTATTCCCCTGTTGGTGCTTAGGATGAGTTTTGGAAACATGTTCAAGAGAGAGGTTCATGACGGGAGCCCTTGGGACATCGATAGGGTTATGGGACCCTTGGCATTCCTTAGAGTTAGGCGGAGAGACTACATAGTTGTTGTTTTCCTCCCTTCAGTGTGACGTAGAATAGCGTAGAACCCTACTGAGCTTTGTTGCTCACTCCTACCTGGGCTGCATCGGCGATGCAAGTCGATGCTGTCCTTTCCTTTCAGGTGATCTTCTGGGCGTTGGCGCGCCATTCTCGAGGAGATCGCGGACTTGGAGTTTCGAGGAGTACTTGACGATCATGGAGTTTCCCCTTTTGTTAATAGTTGTACTTTTGCAGTTGTATTAAATGTATAATTTCCATCTTCGAAGATTTGATCATATGTATTAAATTGTGTAATGAGGGTTGATGAAAGTATTGTATCAGAACCTGTACTAATTAGTGAAACTTGTGATAGCATATTCATATTCACGTTGAATTTATAACTATTAGATTTATTGTTTTAATTTATTGTGAAGATTTTAATTGTACAGGTGATCGCTCGCAAATGCGTCGTTAAATCAGACGCAAAACACAATTTAGAATTTATAATCCTTCAATCAATACTACTCTACAAATGTAGAACAGTGGTGAGATCCGGAGTTGAACCACATGAAAAGATTGTTTAACAAAAGAAGAAATCAAATTAAATCTCTAAACTCAAGTCCTAAGGCGAAGAAAAGGAGTTTCAATGGTTTTGTTATCTAAGGAATTAAACTACTGAAAAAGCAATGAAAAGGTTGGGATAAATCAATGAGAGAAAACCTAGGGATTACTCAATCCACTCTAATTTCACCTCTTGTATTCTCTAGTATCCTCTTGTTCTCTAATCTAGATATATGGAATCACGGCTTCTTAAGCTCGCATGAATCCCTAAAAGAACGCTCATGTTATCCTACGGCATAGTCTATCTTCGCTTAGACTAGACTGTCTTTGGACTTAACCTGAATACAATCTATCTTTGCTTAGCATAAACTATCTCAAAGGCATGCACAAAAGCGACATTAAAATCATCCTATAGATCTCTACTATCAAGCACCGCAATCAAGTAGGACTAAAAATACGTCAAGGAACTCGGTTCCCTCAACTCTTTTATCATTAAAACCAAATCTATAAAATCATGTCTAGTATAAAAATACAAGATTCAACTAGAAAAATACAAGAAGGCTACATTAGAGCTTCATGAAATCCTTAAGTGAGAGATTAGCCACTCATCTTTGGGATGAAGGCCATATATTCGATGAAGAACGCTTGAGATCCACGCCGCATCTCTGTCTCCTTCAGCAACCCTAATCCTCTCTTTTTCTCTCTAAGGGGGCTTCTGGTTTTTGGCTAACAAAACCCTTTTTATATGCTAATTCCCGGAATTAGGGTTTTGGGTTGAGTTGGACCTCTAGTGCAACTCGGATTTCCTAGTTTAATCCTGACAGCTTCTTCCGGTCCTAACTGGGTTCAACCAGTCCATAATCTGAGAATGAGTCCAACACAAAAGATGTAGATTTGGAAGTCTTCTGTCAGATCTCAAAGATTTGATAATATGTGGACTTAGCTGGAATATTTGGCGAATATTTTCCCGCACGTTGACGGACCAGTCTTACAGCAGCTAAATATCTTCATCTTCTTCAAAACGGCTATCAATCCATCAAGAATCTCTGAAAGTGTCCAACATGAAAGTTGTACATCTTGATGTCTTCTAGATTTCAACCAAATTTCAGAATATTTGGACATAAGAATAATTTCTGGTGAATATTATGCTAACAGTCGACAGAGCAGTGTATTTCAGCATATTAACCCTTTTTTGTAACTTCTACCTTGAATCTTCATTAAACCTGAAATCAACTAACAAACTATCAAATACAAACACTCTAAGCCTAACAAAGGTAAATTAAGGGGTTTAATTATTAATATTTAGTGACTCATCAACAGGGTTCAAATTAAGGAATACAGGGGAGGCTCTCGCCGTTTGATTTTAGATTTAGGACCCTCACGTCGCGGCCCGGAAGAGTTTTCTGGGTCAGGGCGTGACAGACTACCAGCTGCATTGGGCATCAAGAGAGAGAATCACCACCTCTCTTTCTCTCTCTTGTTTCTCTTTCTTCTTTGCAGCTCTCTCAGTTCGTTAATGGAAGTATGAGAGGCCAAAATCTCCGCTCTCCCACCCCTCGTTGCCATCAGCAATGTGGCATCACTGCATTCAATCCCTATGGGGGGAAAAGTTGGAAGCTTTCAAATCCTCTGCTCTTCTTGTTACGAGATAAGCACCTAGCCATTTCGAAACTGGCCCAGGGTGAGCGTGAAAGAATAGCCTCTCGACGGGAGAGACGACCATCCTCTTTGTGGGAGAGAAAGCCAGAATTCTCAAGAGGAGAAAACTATTCAAAACTTCATTAATCAAAAACTGCCCAATTACAGACCTAGAACTCCTTTTATAGACCAAGGAGATACCCACTTACAGATGGACTCAAAATGGCAAAAATAGCAACTAATCCCCAATCAAACTATCCATCAAACTAATCCCGAAATTAGAAAACAAAGGAAACTGCCAAATATAAAAAGTCATAATTAAGGAAAAACTACCAAAAAAGGAAAGTTCAACTAAAAACTGAATTTTCGGACATCAGCTGAAGGCATTTGGGCTCGGGATGCCTTGGGTCATTGGGGATCACTCTGATCTCAATGCTTCTTCTAGGGCTCAGTGAGCCGGTCGGTTTGACACCTCATACGCCCTGATCGGACATCGTGATCAAAAGTTATGCCCATCCGACAGCCACGGTCGTCCGGAGACCTGATTCAAACCGACGGAAATTGGACGCGTTCTGACCGCCTTGGGACTGCCGGTTTAGCTACTTGTCCTGCATCAGAAATAGGGGACCTTTATTGGGCTCTCGTTCATTGTGTGAAGGAGGAGAGGGGGGGGACGAACCTAATAAACTTTGTCAACGCGTGAGCTCAGAGAGAGTGGGTTTCTGGGATGCCGTGAGCTCATTCCGAACTCTACCGTTACCGGAGGAGATAACCGCGGTGGTCCATGTCGTGATGCTCCTCGCCTTGTTATTCTTGTTAGCGCGTCGGGTCCTCTCGTGCGCCACCCTCATGCGAGTCCCAGTAATCAAGGAGGATCACGACAATCTAGTCCGGGTCCTTAGTGACATAGATGGCAATCGCTCGGCCATTGTAGTTAGGTATTGGTTCAAGATTGCACTTTGCTGCTGCTTCTATGTTTTCTTTATACAAGTAGTGGTCTTGGGCTATGAAACAGTGAGCTTGGTCTCCATGGGGGGTCATTCAGTAGCAGATTATCTGGTGTTTTACTTGCCATCGATGCAAGCATTGAAGGTGACATGGGAGACGAGGTGGTGAGGGCGAAGATGACAAGGGTAAGTGTCGCGCCCCGACCCGCGTAGGCCCAACCGGGCCGGGCGACGCCAACCGGAACTTAACCTACTGCGGAAATTTGGCGAGGTTTCCTTCTAATCGTAGTGGTTACCCTAATAAGCATAATCATCCTGTATTATACAACAGTTATAAAGCTCAACACACAAAGCTGGAATATAGTACAAATCCTCAAACAGGGAATGTTATACAAAATCGCTCCCGTAGGAGACTATCTAACCAAGGTGTACACGGACAGATCACAGCTCCTCAAGCTCCGCCAGACGCCGCCACGTCACCGAACACCTGCCCGGTAGGGGCGACCGAAGAAGAGCTAGCGCCAGCACCTGCAAAACGCAGCCCGGGTAAGAGTGAGCACTAAGCTCAGCATGGACACTACACTACGACACTCACAAAGGAAGGGAACACAATAGTGTCGTCCCCAAGCAAAGCCTAGGTGTATCACAGGGGTCCCATAACCCCACCGGATACCCCTGAGTGCCCCAGTCGTGGTCTTCCAGCGAACTGGTCACACACTGGGTCACACTCAGTCAGACAGGAAACGGCACTGCCAACTCACGACAGGATCCTGGGCACTGTCGGCGGGTAGCACCGCTGGGCAGTCACACCTGCCACCCAAGAGTTCTAGAAGGATTGGGTACCGGCTACAACTGGACTTGGCTCGAGGCCGACACGACCTCTAAACATCAAGCACAACAGTATTCAAGTCCAACTAACCCTATCATCGAAAAGACTGAATACTACAAATCGAGTCCTGGACCAAGCTACCCGCACGGTCCTAAGAGATAGATCCGGGCTACCCGGAAGCCCCGGATCGGCAACGCCCTAAACAGATGCAACTAATGCACAACACAATGCATGCTATGAACATGCGCAGAAAAGATACATGTAAGCATGCAGCAGGATGTGATGATATAAAAACAAGGTCTAGGCACGGCACCCTGCCGGCCCGGGGTGGTGAGCGATTAAAGTAAGGTCTAGGGAACTGGTGCAGTGGTACCACCACCAGCTGCCAGCAATTCACCACAACACCTGCACCGGGAAACAGCCCCGCAAACAACAGCTTACAGATATAGCAGATAAGGCCCTCGGCGCACGCCGGCATGCAAGGCTATGGAAAGCTGTAGGGCTATCCGCCCGTTTATTCTAAACATCCCGGGAGTCATCACTCTCCCGGTTCACCACTACCCTATTATAGGGCTAACATGCTTAATCATATGTACCAGATATCAAGACAGTAAGGAAAACTGTCATACAAAGCCCCGCGGGCAAAACCCATTTAAAACACCCTTCAGCCACTAAAGGATCGATCCTTCTCATCAAGAGGATCGATCCCTTCAGTACTTAGGGAAAACTCGTCTATGTGAACCAAAGAGATCGATCCTTCTCATCAAGAGGATCGATCCTCTTGTAACCAGAGACCCGTCATCCCCCAGCCACCAAAGGATCGATCTCTCCCTCCAGGAGGATCGATCCCGCACGGGCTGGGCATGACTCACCAAAGGGGATCGATCCTTCCTCAAAGAGGATCGATCCCGATGGGTTCTCCGGCGTACTTCCGACGAGGAATACCGCCGGAAAACTCATCCAAACTTCATGAAACTCTGGGATCTGATAGATCAGAACCCCACGAGTCTAAAACCGGCAAAAACACAGAAAACCAACAACTATATACGCAGATCTAAGCAATAAACCACAAATCAAACCGGAAAACTCAAAACCCCGAAGAGAGATGTCGGTAGGATCCCTACCGGAGCAAACGCAGCTTAGATCCAAGCAGCTAGGCCTTGGATCGTCCTCAACGCCTTCGAAAATCCCAAGATCCGAGCTCAAATCGCCGGATTTTCAAAAGGATTTCAAGGAAGAAGGTTCGTCTGCTTTATAGGCAAACGAACCGACCTATGAAGGATCGATCCTTACCCAAGGAAGGATCGATCACCTCATGACGATCTCACTTGACTTTCTGGCACAAGAGGATCGATCTCTTAGCTAGAGAGGATCGATCCTTTTTGTGCTGAAAGCTAAACTTAGGCGAGAATTCAAGCCTAAGTCCGGATCTTTCGATCCCGGGTTCCACTAACCATTCTAAGCAAACATTTCCACAAACATGGTCAGTGTGTGTACAAGCGCGAGTGTGGAACTAGCCGACAAGGTGCAATTTACCAAATTGCCCTTGCGGTCCACAGCGAGCCACAGGAGGGGAGGGACGGGTCCTCACAGTAAGTAACTTTGCCCCCTGATTAGATTTATACCGTGGTTATGTTAGATGGATAGACAGACTTAAACGGAGTGGTATGTTTAACATTTTTTCAATGTTTTCAGGAACACATACGTCAGCCTAAAAAATGTAGGGGTACATTTATAATTTAAGAAGTTTTGGGGGGATTTAGAAGTAATTATCCATTCCTAAAAATGTTCAAGTTGTAATGGTGTTGATTGATGTAGCTAACCGTAAGTTACCAAAGTTTTAAGATTGTGATCGATGAGAATCAGGACGACAGTCGTCCAGCGGCGTTCGAGAGGCTCGGCCAAACTAAAGGCAAAGAGCCTATGGAAATAGGACAACATTTATGTCCAAGATGCCAAAGGGACGTTAATCGTCCAAATCGTCCAATAAGTCCTAAGGCCAGACAGTAGTTTTATTGGCCACAACAATGGCAATAGGACAGAGACAGACACACTCTTACCCTCGGAGCTTTTTGCTTGAGCCATATGTACCAAATAGATGGTACAATTACAACTGTTATACTCACCGATCAATCCCCGTGGAAGAGATGACCAGAACCCAATACCGGTGATATCAGAAGAAGTACGACCAAATGATGAGGGCTAAACAAGTTCAAGAAAGTAGTCAAGAACAGACAGAGGATACCATAGACCTAGAAGAAAACATTACCGGCTCTAAGACAGGAGAGAAATGTAATAGCAAGTTCTATCGTCCTTTTTAGGATGATGATGATGAAAAAGAGAAACACATGATCCAATTCAGATCCTTGGCCCCAGTTATTGTCAACCACTATATCCTCCCAAGTGGACTTGGACAACAATGTCCAATAGAAAGTGACTCAGAGATTTCTGACATGGCCGACGATACGGAAGCGTTAGCCTCATTGGTCGAGGAAAATATGGGCCAGCCGTCAGCTATGTTAGTACTGGATGAAGAAAAGTAGTTTGAGGAGATTGAGGAAAAGATCGACATACGAGAAGAAACTCAGAGGAGAGGTATCTCTACTGGGCAATTACTCAAGCAGCTTTATGAAGATGGTAATCCACCAGTAGGACCAGTTGGCCATCCAAGTGGTTAATTTGATTACTTAAAAGCTTATGGAGATGTTAAGGTCGACGAGCGTCTAGTGAAAAAGTCTCAACCCGTCGCTCAGATAACACCATCTTTGGCTGAGACATCCAATACAGAATCAACCAAAACATCTGCAGCAGAGGAAATAGAGTGAATCGAGATAGAAGTCCCCATCAAAGTAGATGAAGAAGCAGTAAGAAGAAAAATAACACCTAAGAAGCTTGTGATGGAGTTGCATAAAGCAGGTAATCTAGCTGTGTCAACTCTAGGCGAACACAGTGGAAAATATGATTATGTGGTTTGCTATGGAGACTCATTAGTTAAAATGTGGGTTCCCGAAGGCGACGCGGCCAAGAACATTCATCTGCCAGAAGATCAACCATTGGGATGATTAAGATGTCCATCAATCACATCAAGAGACCGATGAGTCAATCCTACCAGAGTGGCAGAGGCAAGAAATACATGAGGTTAACAAGATAGATGCAAAAGCAAAAGGGAAGATAGTCCAAGGAGAGGTTGGGCTAGGCAGCAGAAGAAGATTACAGAACTAGATAAAAAGGTAATGTTTGACAAGCCACCAGAAGCGATTACACGCCATCTGCGAGCTCTTGACATTAAGACCGAGATTAATGGAATACCGATCAATAAAATATTGATCGACACGGGGGCTACGGTCAATGTTATTCTGGTGAAGATGATGAAAAGGTTTGGCAAGACGGAGGCTGATTTGGTTCCTACAAATATCACTCTAACAAGATTCAATGGTATACCAACACCTTCAAAGGGAAACCTTCCTCTAGACATTAAGTTTGGTAGTGTCACAAGAACGACAACATTCTTTGTGATGGACTCGCCGACCAGCTACAATGTATTGCTTGGCCGAGACTAGATCTATGGCAGTAGATGTGTACCATCATCCTTACATCAGTGTCCTTTCTTATGGAATGATGAAGGCAAGGTGGACTATGTAATGGCCGATACCATGCCATACAATACAGAAACAAATGCAATGGAAGCATCGCTCTATGATTGTAATTATGTACCTCTACAGTTCATGGAAGCAAATGATTCTTTAAAGGTAGTATAAGAAAACTATGAAGTGATCAAGAATTGTACAGCTGAGATCCTCGATCCTGCAAGACCAACCTCCGTGGTCTTCACGTCAAAGTCTGGCCTGTCGCTCCCCGACCCACGAAGGCCCAACCGGGTCAGGAGACGCGAACCGGAACCTAACTAAATGCGGAATAGTTTTGGCGAGGGTTCTCTCTAATCTATTGGTCTCCCTAAACAATTCATAAGCGACCTTATTAAAACGATAATTCCAAGCCTCAAATGATATAATAAGATAAATTTAAATCCTCAAAAGGGTTAACATTTATACAACATACTCCCGTAAGAGGATAACTAAACAAAAAAGGTACATACAATGATTACCGCTCCTCAAGCACCGCCAGACACCGCCACGCCACCAAACACTTGCCCAGTAGGGGAAACCGAAGAAGAGCTAACGCCTGCACCTGCAAAATGCAGCCCGGGTAGGAGTGAGCAATTAAGCTCAGTAGAGTCCTAAACCCCAGAATCAGCTCAAGGCCAACACAACCTCTAAATCATCGATCAACATGTATTCAAGTCATCTAAGCCTATCATCGATATCGACTGCATACTACCATTCGATCTTGGACCACGCTACCTGTCGCGCCCCGACCCGCAGAGCGCACCCGGGCCGGGACACGAGGGGGGGACCACGAACACCACAACCACTAGCCTCAACTGGCGGAAACAGTTGAGACTAAGGCCCAGCTGGCGGAAACAGCTGGACAACACAGAGAAAGAGCGGAAGCAAGCTACTAAACCACAGCTATTAACATTTATTACAAAACGGTAATAAAAGAGTTAACAGAGTTTAGTACAAAAGCCACAAGGGATCACAGTCCCCAAACAGAAGCCGCACCACCCACCTGGGTCTCCGCGAACGCACACACGAACCCATCCTGACCCTCAGACATGGTCAGGATCTGGCCCGCTGCCACGAGACTGCCGACGGGGAAGCACCGGAGGAGAATGGGGGCCCGCACCTGCAAACAACACAGTCCAGGTAGGCATGAGCAACAGCTCAGCAGGGTCCTACTCTATAACTCCCACACACCAAGGGGTAAAGGAACCGGACACACTCTAATGCCAAGTACCGAGGCTTGCCAAGGATCCCACAATCCCATCAATAACCCGAAGGGTTCCTGTCCTAGGTGCGTATCTCCGATAACGCCACTGCTTAGGGGTGGGCAACTCCGACATTCCCTAACACAGGGTGGACACGACGCAACTAGTAGGACCCCGTTCTCCAAGCGGGATCTCTGCACTTGGCGGAACAACCGAAGTTAAGACTACCATCACTCGGTACTCTAAGCAGCAGAGTCAACACCCATCCAACCTATCCTAGCATGTCTAATGCACAGGAAAAAGGACAGGATAAGTATGATAAAGCTGTAAACAAACAACACAGCAAGGGCACACCTTCGGCCCATTTATACTAAACACTCCCGAGGGTCATGACTCCCTCGGTTCACCACAAAGCGGTAAGGGCATACCGTCAGCCCATTTAATCTACACACCCGAGAGGCATCACCCTCCCAGTTCAACCACAAAGCGATAAGCATTTATGCAATACTCATTACCTGATAAACCCAGAGGGCAAAACCGTAAAAGCCACTTACATGCGAAGCCCCGCGGGCAAAACCCTTGAAAAACCCTCTCTGCTACTGAAGGATCGATCCTCACCTAGGGAAGGATCGATCATCCAAGCAACAGTGAGCTTCCCTCACTGTCGAGCCAAAGAAGATCGATCATTCCTCCCAGGAAGATCGATCCTTTTGGTGACAGAGGGCACCCTTCCAGTCGCACCAAGGATGATCGATCCTTCCTTCCAGGAAGATCGATCATTCTCGGGACGAAGGGCAACCAAGCTAACCCAGGCCCCATGATCGATCTCCTCCCATAAGAAGATCGATCATGTGCTGGGCACTGCGAGCCAACACCAGAGGACCGATCCTTCTTCCCAGAAGGATCGATCACCCAAAGATGGGTTCCGGCGTGCTTCCGGCCGGAGAACCGCCGGAAAACACAACCAAGCCTCACCAAACTTGGTGAGCTGGTAGATCTGAGTACAACGAGGCTACTCAAGGCCTCAAAACCGGGAAAGAACAACTCCACAAGGAGATCTAAGCAAAACAAAACCCGGATTTCAAAACCCAACGGCAACCGGAGTCATAGAAGAAGAACCCTACCTCCTCAGAGCAGCTTCGATCCACGAAGACTAGCCACGGATCTTCCTCGCCTCGCCACGAACCCAACGAGCCTTCAAGCTCCAGGAGAGGTGGCCGGAGGAGGAAGAACGGAGGAGAGAAAGGAGCGGTCGGAACAGGGGAAGAAGCAGAGCATTCGCGGGAAAGAAGAAGAAGAGGGGAAGAAAGGAGGGGGAGGGGAAGGGGGTAAGGCCGGGGAAAGCCGGAGAAACCGCGGGAAAGGCAAAGGAGGGGAGCAAAAGTCTCCCCTCCCCTGACAGGGGAAGCGACGGCCACCGCGGTGGCCGTCCTTCGAAAGCCACCGACAAAGACTTCCAAGCACACGTAGGATCGATCATCCTTGCATGCATGATCGATCCTGCTAGCAACAGAATCGATCTTCACCCCAAGGTGATCGATCTTCTGTGCCCTGAAAGGCAAACTTGGGCTGGGACCCAGGCCCAAGCCCAGAACCCCCAACCTCGGGTCCACCTAACCTTTCTAACAACCACAAGCACCAAACAAGGTCTGTGTGTGCACACCCCGTGTGAAAACGACCGCCAAGACGCAATTTCCCAAATTGCCCCTGGGTCAACGACAAGCCAAAGGAAAAAGAGGGGCAGGTCCTCACACTACCCGCCATGGTCCTAGAGCTAGATCCGAGCTACTCGAAAGACTCGGATCGGCGATCAACCCATCGCCCATGCCCTATCCTTATACATCTAATGCAAGCAAAGCCATATATGATCATATACATAGATAACAATTTAGGCATACAAAAATATGCCAATTATTCCACAGGGCCAGGCGCAACACACAGGCCGCCAAGGGTGAACATGGCAAGGGTCTAGAAAAAATGCATATTTTATTCTACACATCTCAAGGGGCGCGACCCCCTTGCTTCAACCACATGCCAAGCACAGGGCCTACGCAGATATAATAACATTATTATAATGCGATAACGAACACCTCAATTTTTCCAATTAGAGCAAATGATCTACTAAGTATAGAAAATTATAATTATCAATATAACCGTCCGATTGGTGTGAAACGTCACATGCCCACTCAACAGTACACCCCGAATCACATATCCGAAAACCAGATCAATCGGATAAACGAATGTTGATCAAAACTTACAATTTCGGTAAAACTCAAGATTTGATAAATCAATCAAAATCCCATTGAAAATAACTTGGATTAAAACCAAACTTTGCAGATCTCTTCCAAAGATTATCAAGATCATCGGAGCCAAGAATCAACTTGATTAAATAATTAGAAACCACTTAATTACACTAATCAAGCAAACTGTCATGTTTCAGCACAGACAGGCTATTTACTTTACTAGAAATTGTACATAGCCCTAAAAATCATGAAATTGGTTGAAAATGAAGGCTAACTCATGGATCTACAACTTTCATGCAGAACACCAACTTGGCTCATGCACGTATAGCTCAAAAAACACGTTAGAACACCACTGTTCTAATTAAACCAGAAAATCCGAAAATGACATAATGAAATCTTGCTTAAATCCATATCAAATCAAAACCAAATCCTACCAAACTTTAATCAAGAGATAATTAAGGTACCAAGCATCAGCTAGCATACTTTAATTAAAGAACAAACAAACAAAACCACGAAGAACATCTAATCTAATGGATTAATGTAGAAACCTACCAAACTACGTTAATCCATGTTTGATTCTCAATCAAACCGTCCAATGAGGGTGTAGATCTCTTCCTCCAGCTCGTGGCAAGCCTCCCAAGCCGCTGGATCAAGCTCCAAATAAAAATCTCTAAGGTAGGAGGAGAGGAGAAGAAAAATCAGAAAAACAGAGGAGGTCTCGGGTTACTTATAGGCTTGAGTCCGATCGATCGGCCCTAGGACCGATCGGTCGGATTGGGCCGGACTAAGCCGGTTCACGTCCTTATCCGGACATGTCAGCCACGTCCTTATCCAGACAACCGACACAGGTCCGATCGATCGCTCTCAGGGGCAACCGATCGCACACGGGCTGCCAGCTGTCCTCAAGACAAGCTTTCGCGCGCCCGAGCTTGGATCCTCAGATCCCATGCCCACCTAGGGTTCTAGCAAACATGAAAACCAAACAAAAGGGGTTGTGTGTGCACCACGTGGGTGTGAAACAAACCGACAAGACGCAATTTACCAAATTGCTCTTGCGGTCCACAACGGGCCACGGGCCCGACAAGGACGGTCGACCCAAGACTAGAGGGGCAGGTCCTCACATCCTAATACCCATAAAGAAAATCTCGTCCTGAGATTCGATAAAGGTAGGGCTCGGAAACAACAAAATAGCTACAATAGAAAATAGGATAAGAGCTACCTCGAGAAGGAAACAAATGCGGATACTCCTGTCGCGCGCGCGCCTCACGCTCCCAGGTCATCTCCTCGACGCCTTTGTGCCTCCATAGTATCTTAACCAAGGGAATCGTCTTGCCCCGCAAGACCTGGTCCCTCTAGTCAAGTACCTAATTTGGCTACTCAACAAACGTCACGTTTACCTTAAGCTCGATGTCATCCACCCTGATGACATGAGACGGGTCGGGGTGATACTTTCTCAGCATCGACACGTGGAAAGTCGGATGCACGGCTGGCATGTGCTGTGGAAGATTTAGGCGGTAAGCTATCTCGCCAATCCTCTCTAGGATCTCAAATGACCCGACGAACTTCAGCGCCAACTTGCCACCTCTACCAAACCTGACTGACCCTCTGTACGGTGATGCTCGCAGGAACACTATGTCGCCGAGTTCAAACTGTAACGGTCGGCGGCTCTGATCTGCATAACTCTTTTGTCGGCTCTGAGCCGTCAAAAGTCTCTGCCTGATCTGCACTAGTCTATCTGACGACCGCCTGACAATGTTTGGACCAGTGAGTGGTGCCTCTCCAACCTCTATCCAGCACACTGGGGAACTCCGTCCTGAAAGCCTCGCCATAACCTGCTGGTGAACATGGGGTCACGGTTTGACACTATGGACACTGGAACCCCGTGTAGTCTGACCACCTCTCTGACGTACAAACTGCCCAACCTGTATGTCAAGTATGTCGTCCTCATAGGCAGGAAGTGCACCGATTTGGTCAATCGATCAACGATGACCCAAATTGCGTCATTCTCCCTAGGAGATCTCGGTAGCCCGGTCACGAAGTTCATCGTAATGTGCTCCCACTTCCACTCAGCCAGTGGATGGGGCTGAAGTAACCCTGGAGTTCATTGGTGCTCTGCCTTGACCTTCTGACAGTTAAGGTAGTGCGATATGAACTCCGCCCCGGCCCTCTTCATCCCGCACCACCAGAACTGTCGCCGCAGGTCCGGGTACATCTTGGTGCCCCCGGGATGAACTGCAAAACGAGAGTGATGGAACTCTCGTAGGACGTCGTCTCGCAGAACTAGATCTGCCGAAACTGCTACTCGGCCTCTGAATCCTAGCCCTCCGTCTGACGATACTGTCCAGTCCCCATTTGCGCCCTCCGTGCCTGCCGATGTGCACAACGCGTTGAGCTCTGCATCACTGCGCTACACCTCTATCACTTTGGCTAGAACTGCTGGCATACTGTGTATTGAGTAGAGGAAGCTGTTGGAACACTGATCCTCGAACATGAGCCCGAACTGGCCCATTGTCTCCAATGTCTGCCACTGCCGCGCTGATAATTCTGCCACTGTTGCTCTGGTCTCTCTCACCTGTCTGCTCTGCGCATCCGCTACGACGTTTGCCTTACCAGGATGGTAATGCAGCTCGAAGTCGTAGTCCTCTAGTAGCTCCATCCAGCGTCGCTGCCTTAGGTTGAGGTCACGTTGTTTGAAAACGTGCCCCAAACTCTTATGGTCCGACAAGACAAAGAACTTCTCGCCATAGAGGTAACGCCGCCAGGTCTTTAGGGCGAAGACCACTGCTGCTAGCTGTAAGTCATGGGTCGGGTAGTTTCTCTCATGGTTCTTCTGCTGATGAGAACCATAGAAAACTATGTGTTCCTCCTGCATAAAGACACACCCCAAACCCTCATCGCTGGCGTCGCAGTAAACACTGTAACCCACACCTCGCTCGGGGATAATCAGCACCGGCGCACTAGTCAACCTCGTCCTCAGCTCCACAAAGGCTCGCTCACAAGCATCATCCCACACGAACGGGACGGCCTTCTGTGTCAGCTGGTCATCGGTCCGGCAACTCGAGAGAAGTCTTTCACGAACCGCATGTAGTATCCCGCTAGGCCTAGGAAACCATATGTGTCATTATTGTATGAATTTGAATTATATGCTGGATTTGAGAAACAATATGTGTCATTATTGTAAGCGGGTCCATAACCAAAAGGCAAATCATCATTGGACATGGCACCCGATGGCATATAAAAATTAGCCATGCATGCAAGATCACATAAATAAGGACCACACCAAAGATAAGAAATACAAACAGTGGGCTGGTCCAAGAGACGACTGTCGCTGATACATGCTTTTCTGCAACTAGCAGAAGCGTCTCAAACAGCTAGATAAAATAAGTCGGAGTTTAGAGCAAACTTACCTGACTACACAGTCCCGATCGGTCGCTCCCGTGTCCGACCGATCGCTCTTGGCGATGGGTTGCAGGTCCAACTCCGAGGAAATCAAATTTAGTAGCTGTAAAAATCAGAAAAATTGTCAGAAATTTCTAAAAAGTGTAACATAAAGAATGGGAAAAAATGAGAAAGATAAAAAATCTAACTAAGCAAAGAAAACGAGTTAAGAGAAAATCAATTAGTTAACTGTCAAAATCCCCGGCAACGGCTCCAAAAATTGATCACTCGCAAAGGTTGTCGTTAAAACGTTGCTAATCTCAATCAAATCTTAAATTTATATCCTTATTCAATCACTAATACTACAACGTAGACTAGTGGTGAAATTCGGAGTCGAACCACAGCGAATTACTAGGAAAAACAAAATCAGTTCTCAAAACTCTAGATCTAATCCAACAACTTCAACGATAGATTGATCTAACTGAAGCTATCTAAGAAAGCAAAACAAAATATTAAGGTTTTAATCAACTGGAAAAGATGTCTTAGAAAATACACAATACACCCTAGTTTCACCCTTAATCTTCCATACTTATCATCTTGATCACTTCTCTAAGCATTATGGATCGTTTGGCTACAAGCTCACACGAATCCCTAAAAGAAGGTTTTACGTTCCCAACGGCATAATCTATCTTTGTTTGGCATAAATCATCTTTGGTCCTACCATTATCTTAAGTTATTCTACTCCTAATGACCTTAGCATGACTTATCTTCACGTACCATAGATTATCTCAAATACAAATCACAAACCACATGAAAACTATCTCATGAATCTCTATAATCAAGTACAACCATTATGTAGGACTAAGAATACGTTAACGGAACTCTGTTCCTTCAACTCTATAATCATTAAAAACATATTCATGAGATTATACGTAGAGAAGTTCACAAAAATCCAACTAAGAAAGATCAAAAGTTACACTAGGGTTTCATGGTATTCCTAAGAACAAGAAATCTAGCCACTCATCTCTTGGAAATCATGAATCGGTGTAGAAGATGAAGCCATTGATCCCCACGAAAAGATCGCCGTTTTCAAAACCCTAACCTTCTCCTCCAAAAGTGCTCCAAGAGATGCCAATTTTCGGCTGGAATAACCCCCTTATGTATTAGAAACCCTTCATCCTGGAATTAGGAGTTATAGTTGAACTTAAACTCTAATTTTCCTAAATTCTGGGCTGCTGACGTCATCGGAACGATCGATCGGACTCAAATCCGATCCATCGCTCCAGTCGGTTTGACTGGGTCATTAACTGCCACGTCATTAATTAATTTCTTCAACTTTTCTCTCCAACTTCCATACTTCTGACCTTGATTCAAAAACTGGCGCCAATATAGACTGAAGCTCACAAAGTCTTCAACATGAAAGTTGTAGTTCTTGAAGTGTTTTTTCGTCTCCCAAGATTTCAGAATATTTGGAATTGTGTAGAATTTCTGGTGATTTATTTCCAAACAGTCGATGAAGCAGTCTTTTTGCAGAATTTAGTGATTTTTGGCTGAATTTTTGGTATTTCTTCTTAAATCCTACTTAAACCTGAAATCAAGCAATAGGATATCAAATACATCTACTCTAGGCCTAACAAAGGTAATTTAAGGGGTTTAATGATGAATAATTAGTGACTTATCACAAACGTTGTCAATCACTACACTACTAGGTAGAAATAGCGGTGAAGTCGAGAGTCGATCCAAAGGGAAAACGTTGGAAACTGAAATCAATTCTCGAAACCCTAAAACTGAGGAAAAGAATCAAAGATAGAATAAAGTTATCTAAACTAATAAAGAAAAGAAATAAAAGGTTGATCAATTCGAATCAATGGAATCGTTATTATCTTGTTCCCTTCTCTCAACATTATGGATCATATGGCTACAAGCTTACATGAATCCCTAAAATAAAGTTAATGTTCCCAATGACATAACCTATCTTTGCTTGGCATAGATTGTCTTTGGTTCTACGATTACCTTAAATTATACTACTCCTAATGACCTTGGCACAACCTATCTTCGTGTAGTATAACTTATCTCAAAGGCAAACCAATAACTTCATGAAAACCATATCATAAATCTGTACAATCGATCACAGAAATCATGTAGGACTGAAAGTACGTCAAGGGAACTCTGTTCCTTCAACTCTATTAACAATAAAACCATATTCATGAAATCAAGCATCGAGAAGTTCACAAGAATCCAACTATAGAAAAACCAAAACTACACTAGGGTTTCATGAATAATCCTAAGTACAAGAATTAGCAACTCATCTTTTGGATGAAAGCCATCGGGTTGGAATAGGAAGTTGTCATCATCCACACCCTCTCCATCTTCTTCTTCCTCGTCCAAAGATTGTCAAAAAGATACTTATTTTCGGCCAGCCAACACCTTCTTAGAGGTGTATTCCCGGAATTAGGGTTATGACTAAGGTGGACTTCTAGTGCAACTCGGATTTCCTGAATTAATCCTGACAGTCAATTCCGAACGCAACTAGGCCCAATAAAGCTAGATTTTGAAAACAAGTCCAGCACAAAACATGTAGATTAGGAAGTCTTCTATCAGATCCAAAAGATGTCATAATATTCTGACTTATATAGAATATTTGACGAATATTCTCCTAAATATCGACGGACCAGTTTCCCAGCTTATCTATCTTCATATATTCTTCAAATCTGCTATCACCCCATCAGGAATCTCGCAAAGTGTCTAACAGAAACGTTGTTGATCTCTGAGGTTTCTACAATATCCCAAAGTTGCAAAATATTTGGGCCTTGTCAAATATATGGTGAATATATTACTAACGGTCGATGAAGCAGTTTATTTAGTCATTTTAGCCGAATTTCCTACATTTCTTCTCAAATCATGATAAAACATGAAATCAACTAACAAACTATTAAATACAACTACTTAGGGGTGGCAATCCGGGTCATGATCCGTGAGCCCGACCCAACTCGACCCGAGATAAACAGGTTTGGGATTGGTATAAATGGGTTCGGGTCATAAACGGGTCAACCCGTTTATGATCCGTTTATAAACGGGTCGGGTCAGGTTGACCCGCGGGTTAGACGGGTCAACCTGTTAACCCGTGTTTAACAGTACCCAGCCATCCACCTACTGACCTATCCACAGTACCCACTACACTACCCACTTACCCAGCGCCCGATCTCCCTCTTCCTCCACTCCTCTCACCTCCCCCACCGGCCGCCCGATGTTCCTCTCACCTCCCTTGCCTCTCTGCTCCCCTGGCGGCTGGCGATCTTCCCCTACCTCCCAGACCCAGCTCCCCTCACTCGGCGGCTCCCAGACCCAGCTCTCCTCCACTTCTCCTATCCCTGGGAGCGGCTCCCCTGGTGGCTGGCGATCTTCCCCTACCTCCCCTCGCGATCTCAAATCTCCCTTGGTGATCTCCCCCGGCGATCTTTCCTAGTGATCTCCCCCGACGATCTCCCCCAGGGATATCTCCCGACGATCTCCCCCTATCTCACCTCGTGATGTCCCCCTATCTCCCCTCGCCTCTCCCGATCTCCCCTCGCCTCTCACCCTCTCCTCCTCCCTTGCCTCTCTGCTCCCCCACGGCTCCCCGAGGTCGCTCAGCACCGACGACGACCGCCGCCGACCACGACCGCCATATCCAGCCAGATCCGGCTGTTTCCCGGCCAGATTTGGCCAGATCCAGCCCGATCCAACCAGATCTGCCTATTTCACGGCCAGATCCAGCCAGATCCGGCTGTTTCCCGGCCAGATCCGGCCGTCGGCGCCGAGCGCCGCCTCTCCCTCCTGGGCCGTGGCGGGTCAACTCGAACCCGACCCGACCCGTTTAATAAACGGGTTAGACGGGTCGGGTCGGGTTGACCCGTTTATAAATGGGTCGGGTTTGGGTTTATAAACCAGACCCATTTATTAAACGGGTCGGGTTCGGGTTTGGTTTTTATTAAACAAGTCAGTGTACGACCCGACCCAAACCCGACCCGCGAACCCGAATTGCCACCCCTACAACTACTCTAGGCCTAACAAACGTAATTTAAGGGGTTTAATTAATATTTAGTGACTCATCACTTTGTTCTGCTATCGCCATCCTGAAAGCTGGAAGAGAGATCGGTGCGGTACCTGGTACTAGGTCGAAGCCCTGGCAACACCTCGGGGAACACATATGCAAAGTCGCACACGATCTTGGGAAGCCTGTTCTGCGGTGCTCCCTCAGAACCAAACGGGGACCGGCTGGCCAACAAGGCTGAAGCTCACCGCCACGTCTTCCCACACCACAAGCAAAGGAACCGGTTGAGAACCAATCCTCAACAACACAAACCGTCTCCCGTCTGGTATCCAAGCGACCACCCTCTGGCGACCACAGTCGATGATGGCTCGGTATGCTGCTAATCAGTCCATATCGAGTATCACGTCAAAGCCAGTCATGTCTAGCACCCACAGGTCTAGGCAGACAAGGAACCCTACAACCTCCAATGAACAAGATCGGCAGCCCCGGTCTACCCTGACTGTTCCGCCGATCGGTGAGCCTATTGACTGTGCCACCTCTAGCCAACTCGTCTCTAATCCTAACGATGCCACACACAAGCTAGCAACATAGGAATGAGACGCCCCGGAATCTATCAGCACATCTACTAAAGAACTAGAAAGCTGAAAGATACCTCTAAGCACGGATGGCTCTGCTGCTGCCTGCTAGTACTGTTGGTACAGCGGAACGCTGTCCAGCTGCTCACACGCTGGGAGGGAAAACACACACCCTCGCTGGTATACTTTAATTGAAGAACAAACAATCAAAACCACGAAGAACACCTAATCTAAGGGATTAATGTAGAAACCTACCAAACTACGCTAATCCAAACCGTCCAAGGAGGGTGTAGATCTCTTCCTCTAGCTCCTGGCAAGCCTCCCAAGCCACTGGATCAAGCTCCAAACGAGAATTTCTAAGGTAGGAGGAGAGCAGAAGAAAAACTAAAAAAACAGAGGAGGTCTCGGGGTATTTATAGGCTCGAGTCCGATCTCGTAGAGCAGAAGAAAAACTGGAAAAACTGGGTCGGACTAAGTCGGTTCAAATCCTTATCCGGACACCTCAGCCGCGTCCTTATCCAGACAACCGACACAGGTCCCATCGATCTCTCTCAGAAGCGACTGATCGCATACGGGCCACCGGCTGTCCTAAAGACAAGCTTTCGCGCGCCCGAGCTTGGATCCTCAAATCCCAAGCCCACCTAGGGTTCTAAGTAAACATCGAAACCAAACAATAGGGGTTGTGTGTGCACCACGCGGGTGTGAAACAAACCGACAAGAGGAAAATTACCAAATTGCTCTTGAGGTCCACAACAAGCCACGGGCCCGATCTAGATGGTCGACCCAGAAGTAGAGGGACATGTCCTCACATGGCCAATCTATGGCCAAAAACCTTCAAAAATGAATACTAGAGAAGAAGTCAATCAGACCGCTGTTACAGCCTTAAAAGGCAAGTTAGTGACTTATCATTTGGAAATGTTCATAAAACAAGATATGAACTAGATCGATTGCTTAAATGAGATCCCCCAAGAAGAAGAAGTTTCCTATAGCAAACATGGACAACATGTAAGCTCAAGAGCCATTGGAGGAAGTAAACATTGGCGATGAAAGACAATCGTCCAACGTTCATCAGTAAGTTCCTCGACCAAGATATAAGGCATAAACTCATCTCTATACTTCGTTCATACAAAGATTGTTTTGCTTGGGATTATGAAGAAATGCATGGCCTAGATAGAACTGTTGTAGAACATGAACTTCCTACTCGGCCAAATTTTAAGCCATACAAGCAATCGCCAAGACGTTTTGCTCCGAATGTAATCCCAGAAATGAAAAAAAGGAAATTGAACGATTGTTAAATGCAAAGTTTATTAAAACAACCAGATATGTAGAATGGCTGTCAAATATTGTACCAGTTTTAAAAAAGAATGGCAAACTTAGGGTATGTGTTGACTTTAGGAATTTAGATTTGGCAACCACAAAAGATGAGTACCTTATGCCATCAGTTGACAATTTTTTCGATTCAACTGCTGGACATGAGATCTATTCTTTTATGGATTGTTACTCGGATTATAATCAAATATATATCGCCGAGAATAACGTCCATAAAACAACATTTAGATGTCCAGGAGCACATGGATGTTATGAGTGGGTAGTTATGCCTTTTGGATTAAAAAATACTAGCGCTACCTACCAAAGAGTGATGAACATGATCTTTCACGATATGATCGGCCAATTTGTAGAAGTTTATGTCGATGATATTGTGATTAAGTCACCTATCATGACCGATCATTTCAGTCAGCTAGTTAAGGCTTTTGAACGAATGAGAGAATACAAGTTAACATTAAACCCATTAAAATGCACTTTTGAAGTACAAGCAGGAAACTTTCTTGGTTTCCTCATCCACCAGCGTGGCATGTAACTAGACAAAAACAAAGCAAAATCAATCATCAACGCCAAACCTCCAACTACAAAAAAGAACTACAAAAGTTCCTCAGCCAGGTAAATTTTTTAAGAAGGTTTATTTCCAATTACGCAGGAAAAACCCAAGTATTCTCATCGCTCTTAAAGCTGAAGAGCGAGGACGATTTCGTCATCTACGAGTATTTGAATGCTTGAAGAATTATCTATCAACGCCACCAGTTATGCCATCACCAAGAATGGGCGATCCAATAAAGTTGTACATTGCTACAAAAGACCAATCGATAGGAGGTCTCTTGGCGCAAGATGCATGGTAAAGATGGCGTGGAGAGAGTAGTTTCTTATCTAAGTAGACAGCTATTGCCTTATGCGCAAAAGTATTCGGCCATAGAGAAGTTATGGTTGGCCTTATATTTTATGTATACTAAACAAAGAGCTTATTTAAAGCATGTGATTGTCTACCTTGTATCCAAATTAAATGTAATGAAATTCTTGTTCTCTCGGCCAATCTTACATCAGCGTATTGGATATTAGGTTTTAACTTTAGCATAATTTGACAAACAATTTGTCTCTCAAAAGGTTGTAAAAGGATAAGCATTGGCCGATTTTCAAGCAAACCATCCTTGTGTCGATATCCCAATAGAATTGGAACAAGAAATAAACATAGTGGTGATCACCCCTTGGACGATGTACTTCGATGGCTCTAAAACAGTTAATGGTGCAGGCCTTGGCATATCAATCATATCGCCAATTGGCCGCCAATATAAGTTTGCTTACACTTTAGAACAATTATGTAGAAACAATCAGGCAGAGTATGAGGTATTAATTATCGGCCTAGAAATATTATTGTACTTGGAGGTGGCCGTTGTAAGAATCAAAGGAGACTCACAATTAGTAATAAATCACATACTTGGCCTATATAAATGTCACCGCTATATATTAATACCATTTCATCAAATCGCTCTACAATTATTAAATCGATTTAACGATTTTGAAATAGAGTTTGTGCCAAGGTTACAAAATGATGAGGCCAATACTTTGGCTCAAATAGCATATGGTAATAAAATACTAAAAAACCTGGGGGGCATAGTCGATTTTACATATGGCACACTTTTCTCTACTATAGAGCAATCATATAAGTCATTAGAAATTGGTCAAGTAAATGACCAACATGATTGGCATAGCCCTATTGTTCAATTTTTACTAAATCCATCGCTCAAAGTAAATAGAAAGGTTAGAGTCAAATCCATCCACTATTTACTCAAAACCTTAACCGCAAGCCTAATCCTATCCCTGAGACCTACAGTGCTCTGATACCAAGTCGTCACACCCAGACTCAGAAAACCCATTCGGTCCAGGACGTGAGGGTTCCAAATCTATTCAATCCATCTGTGGCACATTTATAATAAAATAATACATCTAAATTATTCAATTGATTTGTGGTCAAAACTATAATTTCTATACATCAAATATAAAACAAGTATTCCGATACAAATTTTGATCCTCAAAAGACTTATGTATAAATATCTCCAAAAATCCTAACAAAAGCAAATTATACATTTATTTAATCTAGGAAAATAATAGAGCCCTAAGTCTGCAAACACCTCTAGAAGTCGACGTGCTACCAAGAGCCTGTCCAGCTGGTGCTATGGAAGAAGAGCTTACGCCTGCACCTGCAAAACACAGCCTGGGTAGGAGTGAGCAATAAGCTCAGTAGTGTTCTATTTTACGTCACACTGAAAGGAAAGGGCACGCACTCTAATGACCTCCATAGTCAACAGTCATCCCTCTCAACAACCAAGCGCTCCAGCGCAGAAACAACAGAGCGTAGGACACAGGGTGTGTAAGGCCCGCTGGGTCTACCGTGGGACAAGATGCCTTCGTCTGGAGGGCGGGAATGAGTCGGGTAGCCGGGTGAGCAATCTCACAACGCCTAGGTATGGTCCGGGGTTCGATATAAGTATATAGTAAGCCCTTAATAGACACAACGCGTTTTAAAGCCGTGATGACAGTGATCCGTTCGAAAACTCCAACGTTAAGCGTGCTAGGCGTAGGAGCGATGGGTGACCTCCCGGGAAGTTGGGAGGTGTAGCCTGGTTTTCGACGGTGAGCCAAAAGCGGACAATATTGTGTCGGGGTGCGGCGCCGCTAGGCGGATCCTGGTCGAACCGGGAGCCCGCGGGCCGGGGCCGGGGCCCAGTGGAGGGTCGGGGCGTTACAGGGTGGTTCATAACTTTCCCTAAAAACTGAAGCTATGACTGAGCCCGGAACCTAGGATGACATCTACGCCTCAATCTGAGTAATTGCAACCAACTAAATAGTAACCTCGATAACATAAGATTAACATAACAATTCAGTTCTAAACCTTGCTACCCAACCTCAGTCCTACGGCTAGATCTGAGCTGCCCAAGCCCTCGGATCGGCGATCAACTCATCGCCAATATCCTAACCTTTATGCTTCTAATGAAACCATGCATGCAATGCTCATACTCACATAAATAACATTAGAAGCATGCAACAAGATGTCACGACAATATACAAGGCTTGGCATAGCATATAGCTCGCCAAAAGTGTAGACATAACAACGGTCTAGATAAAGCGGATAAATAGGCGCAACAAGCCTACAAGTCTCTATGAAACTAAACAAGCAAACTAGATTAACAATCAATAAAGATTTCGGCGCTACGACGGCGTCCATGAGTCGTCAACCGAAATTCTACAAAGGGGATACAACCCCATCTAACCAAATAATATAGCAGTTAAACATTTATTCTACACATCCTAAGGGGCGTGACCCCCTTGGTTCAACCATAAGCCTCACATAGGGCTGGGCCACACATAGTGCCTACACATATATAATAACATATATATAGCACAAGATCGAAAAGCTCGAATTATCGAATTCAAGTAAATGAACTACTAACTTCGAAAAATCATAACTTTGAATCTAAACATGGGATTGATATGAAACTTGATATTCCCAATCATTGACATAGTCCGAATCATATATCCAAAAAATAGATCAATTGGATAAAAAGAAATAGATAAAAACCTATAATTTTGGTTTCAAATTAGATTTGATAAATGACTCAAAATCCCTTCAAAAAATCCTCGGATTAAAACAAAAATTGGTGGATCAAACCTAAGGGCCACTAATATCATCATATCCAAAAATAAAATCATTGGATTAAACCAACTGCCCAGTTCTGCACAGTCTGGCCATTTAATTCACCATAAATCATACATAAATCCGAAAAATATGAAACTAGCTGGAATTAAAAGAAGACATAGAGATATACAACTTTCATGTTGAAAATCAACTAAGATCATACACAAGCAACTCTGTAATCAAGCTCAAACATAGTTGTTCTAATTAAAACAGAAATTAGGAAGTAAATCAAGAAAAAGGTTCTTAAATCCATATTAAATCCAACCAAAATCCAATCAAACATCAATCAGATATTAAGCATACCTACAAGCATCATCTAGCATAGATTAATCAAGAAAACAAGCATCTGATCAACCTAGAACACCTAATCAAGAGTTTAGGTTAAGAACCCTATCTTTCTAAGCTAATCCACAATTACTCCTTCATTAATCCACGCTAGGAAGTTATAGATCTGCTTCTCCCCTTGCTGCTGACCTATACAAGATGCTGGAACACCATTAGCCACGAAACCCTAGCGACGGTGGAGAGAAGAAGAAAAGAGAAGAAACAGAGGAGCTGGCGGGTATGTATACCAGCCGTGTCCGATCGATCGCATAAAGCAGCGATCGGTCAGACTTGATCGGTTCCATACATGTCAGCTCAACGTTTGTGCCGACATAGAGTCCGATCGGTCACTCCTTGGGGCGATCGATTGCTCTAGGGCCGCTAGCTGTCCTAAGGAGAAGCTTTCGCGCCCGAGCTCGAATATTTTGATCGCAAGCCCGCCTAAGGTTCTAACAAGCACATTTATCATTCATAGGGCTGTGTGTGCGCTAAGCGGGTGTGAAACCAACCGCCAAGTTGTAATTTATCAAATTGCCCTTGGGGCCCAATACAGCTGTCGCACCCCGACCCGCAAAAGCCCAACCGGGCCCGGCGACGCGAACCGGAACCTAACTAAATACGGAAATAAAGGCGAGGGGTTACCCCAACTTACTGATTTGATTAAACAGTTCATAAGCACCCCTGAATAATACAATAATTTCAAACCTCAAAAGATATAATATAATATTCAAAAAACCTCAAAGGGGTTACAACAGTTTATACATCATACTCCCGTAGGAGACTAACTATAACAAAAAGTAGAAAGGGATCACCGGTCCTCAAACCCCGCCAGACGCCGCCGCGCTACCAAACACCTGCCCGGTAGGGGCTACTGAAGAAGAGCTGGCGCCTGCACCTGCAAAACGCAGCCCGGGTAGGAGTGAGCATAAAGCTCAGTAGGGTTCTACACTACGTCACACAGAAGGAAGGGGAACACAAAAGTGTCGCCCTCAAGTAAGACTTGGGTGTACACAGGGGTCCCATAACCCCACCGCGTGTCCCTGAGGCCCACGATCATGGGCTTCCAGCCGAGCTGGTCACATCTCTAGTCACACTCAGTAGCAGGAAACAACACTGCTGGCCCACAAGAAGGTACCGGCACTGCAGGCGGGAAACTGCACCGCTAAGTAGGCAACCCCTCTACTCAAGGGTTAACACAGTGGAACACCGGCTACACCTCAGCATCCGACTTAAGGCCGACACGACCTCTATAATCACCAAGCAACATGTGTACCAGTCATCTAAGCATATCATCAAGTTTGACTGGACACCACAATTCGAACATGAACCAAGCTACCCAACCCCGGTCCTAGGGCTAAATCTGAGCTTCCAGACACGGGACAGCGATCCACAAATCTCCCACGCCCTAACCATGCAACTAATGCACAACAGAGGATGCATGCTATGAACATACACAAGCAAGAGGAAAAAGGCATGCAACAGTATGTCAAGGCAGCATGCAAGTCCAACAGGATCGCTGCAGGGGTTCTACCAACCGCTGCCAGCCGATCCGCAGCGGGTCCCGGCATTACGACGGTACCACGACCATCAACCGCGGACTCCTGCAACGGGAAGCAACCCCGAAAACTTCGATGAACAGTAAAATATAATATTATAATCCAACATATAATATTATATTTAAAAATATCAAAAGTTCTCTACTAAGGCTAATTGACCCCGTCGATCCGACGTCCAAACGACATCAGATTCGAGATCCATGCTAGGAACATACCAGTAGATCTACATGCCGGGATCAACATATCCAAAATCCATGATCATCCAATGGTTGGATTAACGGGAAAACATTAATCAAAATAGCTAATCAAAACTTCAAAAAACATTCTCTACAAGCAGCTAGTTGACCCCGTCGATCCGACATCTAAACGATGTCGGATTCAAGATTCAACTTAGAATCCAGTAGATATATATTCCAGGATCAGCATATCCAAAATCCATGATCATCCAACGGTTGGATTAACGGGAAAACATTAATCAAAACAGCTAATCAAAACTAACTTACCAATGCTTGCTGCAACGCAGCCCTCCAGCAATCAATTCATAAAAATTCGTAGGAAAATCGGAAAAATACGAAAGAAATTGGAATAGAAAGCTAACGAAGAGATCTACAACTCTTATGTTTATCAAAAGAAAAGATCATACACGTACAAGCCGAAAAACTCGCCGCAAGCTGGCTGTTCTTCAAGAACAGCAGAAAACCGGAAAATCCGAGATTAATCATGCATAAATCCTACTCAAATCTCAACCAAAGATCATGAAACTTATATCAATAATTCTAATAGACAAGATGCATCCAACAACACAATTTCATCAAGATCTAACGGCTAGATTTAACGGAAAATCCGAGCTGGGATCTGCCGATCCCGGGTCCACCTAACCATTCTAATCAAGCACTAACACAAACAATGTCAGTGTGTACACACGCGGGTGTGAAACAAACCAACAAGGCGTAATTTACCAAATTGCCCTTGTGGTCCACAACGAGCCACGGGCCCGACCCAGGCGGTCGACCCAGGAATGGAGGGACAGGTCCTCACATCCTAATACCCTTAAAGGAAATCTCGTCTCGAGATTCGATAAAGGTAGGGCTCGGAAACAGAAAAACAGTTACACTAACAGACAGGACAAAAGGTGCCTCGAGATGAAAACAACTGCGAAAACTCCTGCTGCATGCGCGCCTCACGCTCCCAAGTCATCTCCTCGGTGCCTCTGTGCCTCCACAGTACCTTGACCAAGGGAATCATCTTGCCCCGCAAGAACTGATCCTCCGGTCAAGTACTCGAACTGGCTGCTCGACGAACGTCGCGTCTGCCTCAAGCTCGATGTCATCCACCCCGATGACATGAGATGGATCTGGGTGATACTTCCTCAGCATCGACACATGGAACGTCGGATGCATAGCAGCCATGTGCTGAGGAAGATCCAGGCGGTAAGCTACCTCGCCGATCCTCTCTAGGATCTCAAACGGCCCGACAAACCTCGGCGCCAACTTACCACCTCTGCCAAACCTGACGGATCCTCTGTACGGCGATGCTCGCAAGAACACTCGGTCGCCGATTGCAAACTCCAACGGTCGTCGCCTCTGATCTACGTAACTCTTCTGCCCGCTCTGAGCCGTCAGAGGTCTCTGCCTAATCTGCACTAACCTCTCTGACGACCGCCTGATGAGGTCTGGATCGGTCAGTGAAGCCTCTCCAACCTCTGTCCAACACACTGGGGAACGACACGGCCTACCGTACAACGCATTGAAAGATGCTACTCCAAGACTGGACTGGTAGCTGTTGTTGTAGGCAAACTCCACCAAGGAGACGTGCTCCTCCCAGCTGCCTCCGGCGTCGAGGACACATGCTCTCAGCATGCCCTCTAAGACCTGAATCTTCCGCTCTGACTGCCCGTCTGTCTGCGGATGGAACGCCGTACTGAAAGTCAGGAGTGTGCCAACTGCCTCCTGGAAGTCCCGCTGGCACCTGCTGGTGAACCTGGGGTCACGGTCTAACACGATAGAAACTGGAACTCCGTGTAGTCTGACCACCTCTCTGACGAGTGAACTGCTATGTGGCACACATACTCATCTCATATGTGATGACCTGACCTCTGCATCTGGTCTCTGGATCTGACCTATGCATCTAATCTCTGTATCTGATCTCTGCATCTAATCTCTATATCTGATCTCTGCATCTAATCTTTGTATCTGATCTCTGTACCTAATATCTGTATCTGATCTTTGCATCTAATCTCTGTATCTGATCTATGCATATAATCTCTGTATCTGATCTCTGCACCTAATCTCTGTATCCGATCTCTGCATCTAATCTCTGTATCTGATCTATGCACCTAACCTCTGTATCTGGTGCCAACCAAACTGACGACGAAATCCATGATTTATCTCCGTGCCTCCTGAATGAGCAGCAACAGGAGAGGAGTGAACCTCACGTAGGATGTCCTCGTGCAACTCTGGATCTGCTACTCCACCTCTGGGGTACTATCAACTGTCTGCTAAAGCCGTCAGGAAACTCTATAGGCTCGATGTCGTCGTCGCTCCACGCCGTCATGGTCCTGGTGCAGACTCTCGGGGTAGGGTTGCCTCGGCCTCCACCTCGTCTGGTCTCTGCTCTCTGCCAACTCTGGCTGATCCTCTGCACGGAGGAACCTTCAGGAACACCCTATCAGGAACTGAGAACTCCAAAGATCGGATGAACGGCACGAACTGCCGTGCTATACCTAGAATGGCATTGCACCCGTCTGGACCGGCGGATGCTGGAAAAGGAAAACTCTAGCAGTGGGACGAACTCTACCTAGCAGCCTCCTGCAATCTTGTGATGACGTTCGCCATGGTATGCTTCCGCTCCCACTCTGACACTGGAACGGGATGTAATGGGTCTGCCGAATCTGCAACACTGCTACCTAAGCACGAACTGCCATCTGCTGACGCTGTCCATCCCTCTATCATGTGGTCGGTACCAACCACAGCACGGATCTCCACGAGCTCCAGATATATACCCTGGATCTATATCACTCTGGCCGGGAGAGCTGGGATGCTGCAAACACCGAAGGGGAGGTCATCTGGAATCTGATCCTTGAAATCTGATCCAACTGATTGTCTGTCTATGATGAGCTGACAAATCCACCAAATCTGCTCTAGCCTCTTTAACCACTGCTGATGGCTAACACCCTTAAAGGCACTGACTCAGTGACTTTAAGGCAAAAGCTCCGGTCTCCTGGTCACTCTGGTCAACGGTCCCGCAGTCTTGGAGATGCCTCTACTGAATCTTGAACACCATCTTCAACCTCTGCTATCGCACATCTGTGTCGAGCCCGGCTGAATCAATGGATCTGCCTGCCGCTGAGACTACCCGTCCGTCGAAACCTGCCTCTGAAGGCCAAGACCTCGCGCTGGAGCCAAATAACGCCGATACACCCTCGGCAACTGCGATGCAAACGCCAAATATCGCTGGTGCTCCTCCTCAACGCGCCAGTAAATAGGATGATGTCGATGAACGCTACTGCAACTGATCAGGGTACGCCCTGAAGATCCTCTACATCAGATCTGTGAAAGTTGCTGGTGCGTTTGTCAGATTAAACGGCATCACTGTGAACTGGTACACTCCGTACCTCGTACGGAAGGCTGCCTCCGGTATGTCGCAATCCCGAATCCTCAGTCGGTGTAGTCGATGCGAAGGTCAAACTCTGAAGGGGTCGACGAGTCTCTCAACTTCTAACACATTATAGTTACACTGCAGCGGGCGCCTACTTTGTTCTGCAACACTGACTAGCTTCCTGACACCCATGCATGTATGGAGGGAATCATCCACACTGAGAACCGGAACACACTATGAGGTAACACACCTGGGCGAACGAAATCTCGAGCTACCGACTCGGCCGACTGAGTCCTCGACTCTCCAAATGCTGCCGTCATCCACCTGCAAACTCGCAACGCTCACAACCGCCCAAAGGAATCTCGACCTCGAACTCGGTGTCCCGCGAAGGCGACAACCAGAAAGCTCCTCAAGAAGAACAGCTGCACAAACAACAACAACAACACGAGGAGAAAGTTGCTCTCCAGAGCACCCTCGAAAACAACAGGGAAGGAGTTCACTACAAGCCATTGAACAAACCCCAGCTCTCGACAAGCAGAAGGATCGCCGAACCGCGATCTTCAACGAGAGCGAAACAGCGCCATTAGGTGCGCTCACGACACCTTCCCACGACCAAAGAAGCACAACTCGGTACGCGACCAACCGACGCAACTGAGGAAGTCGTCGAACCCCAACATGCACCACACGTAGGCGACGGACACCTAGAGGTTCCCAACCTCTAGGAAACGCCCCGACAAGAGCAACCAACCCAAGCTCTTGTCCCAATCGGTGGCTACTCCCAAAGCCACACTCGACTCAGGTCCCAAGCCGGCACAGCTACAAAGGGATGAGCCACAAAGGAAAACGTAAGCTGCGAGAAGCTCCGAAAGCTGAAGGTGGTGGCTCTGAAACTGGCTCTTGCTAAAGGTATCAACTCCTGCGTCTGCCTCAGGTACCTGCCCCAACTGAGGCATTAGTCCACCGCTCTGGCCCACACCGTGCGTCACGCTCGACTGCTCCGCGGTAAGCGTCCAGCGCCCCTCGCAACCAGCACCGTCGGCGGAAAGACCCACAACGGCTAGCACTCGAGCACCCGGTGGACTACCTCTCAGTTTGACGGTCCAGGCTACCTCTCAAAGGACCGGCACGACGCTGCTGCTATCACGGCTGTCGCTGATGCCGAAACCTCTGCCTCTGCCAACGGCTACCCTGCCGTTCCACAGAAGCAGGACCGACAACCCCGAAACTCACCACGACCACCGGCCAACTGCCCGGTGTCAACCCTCAAGTCATCTGTCTCAGTATCCGGAGTACAGTCCAGGGTGTCCCCCGCTGTCGCTCCAGCATACCGGGCCAGGTGATCCAACCAATCCGCGTGCTACCACGCGGTGCGATTACCAATAACAGAGGAAGGTACTCCCAACTACACCACCCTCCAAGGCTAGGTGCCACATAACAGTACGCGAACTGTTCTCAACACACAACCAACAGTGTCTCTAGTGGCCCCGACAAGCGCCACTACGAATCGCTTCCTGGGAAGGCAAGAAAACAACAGCTTCCCAAGCAAGCGATACTCCAAGATGTCCAAAACATCCGGGATCCGGGACACCTCCTTCAATCAGTCCTCTACTGTCGAAGGATCTCCAACATCGTCCCTGGGCCACTACGGGCCCACCTCTTAGAATTCCAAGAGTATAACGGTGACACGACCTATTCCCTACTCGCTCATCTCCATCACGGGGGGAGACACTGTCAAGCGAGGGAACAGACGACACCGGTGCGCATGCACATCTCCCCCTGAGACGTCATGACGCAACCGGGAAGCAACAAAACATAGCAGCAAACAGATAGATAAGCATGTCACACGCAATCGCAAACAGACATGCAAGGATGTTCTAGACCTAGAACTATCCCATTCCACACTCAATCTCAACCGTATCCTGATCCTAACCCTGGGATCTACAACCTATGCTCTGATACCAAGCTGTCGTACCCCGACCCGCGAAAGCCTATCCGGACCGGGCGACGCGAACCGGAACCTAACTAAATGCGGAAATAAAGGCGAGGGGTTCCCCCAACTTACTGATTTCATTAAACAGTTCATAAGCACCCCTGAATAATACAATACTTTCAAACCTCAAAAGCTATAATATAATATTCAAAAAACCTCAAAGGGGTTACAACAGTTTATACATCATACTCCCGTAGGAGACTAACTATAACAAAAAGTAGAAAGGGATCACCGGTCCTCAGACCCCGCCAGACGCCACCGCGCCACCAAACACCTGTCCGGTAGGGGCTACTTAAGAAGTGCTGGCGCATGCACCTGCAAAACGCAGCCCGGGTAGGAGTGAGCATAAAGCTCAGTAGGGTTCTACACTACATCACACAGAAGGAAGGGGAACACAAAAGTGTCGCCCTCAAGTAAGACCTGGGTGTACACAGGGGTCCCATAACCCCACCGCGTGTCCCTGAGGCCCACGATCATGGTCTTCCAGCCGAGCGGGTCACATGTCTGGTCGCACTCAGTAGCAGGAAACAACACTGCTGGCCCACAAGCAGGTACCGGCACTGCAGGCGGGAAACTGCATCGCTAAGTAGGCAACCCCTCTACTCAAGGGTCAACACAGTGGAACACCGGCTACACCTCAACATCCGACTTAAGGCCGACACGACCTCTATAATCACCAAGCAACATGTGTACCAGTCATCTAAGCATATCATCAAGTTTGACTGGACACCACAATTTGAACCTGGACCAAGCTACCCAACCCCGGTCCTAGGGCTAAATCCGAGCTTCCAACCTCGGGACGGCGATCCACAAATCACCCACGCCCTAACCATGCAACTAATGCACAACAGAGAATGCATGCTATGAACATACACAAGCAAGAGGAAAAAGGCATGCAACAATATGTCAAGGCAGCATACAAGTCCAACAGGATCGCTGCAGCGGTACTACCAACCGCTGCCAGCCGATCCGCAGCGGGTCCCGGCATTACGACGGTACGACGACCATCAACCGCGGACTCCTGCAATGGGAAGCAACCCCGGAAACTTCAATGAACAGTAAAATATAATATTATAATCCGACATATAATATTATATTTAAAAATATCAAAAGTTCTCTACTAGAGGCTAATTGACCCCGTCAATCCGACGTCCAAACGACATCGGATTCGAGATCCAACTTAGCCACCAGTAGATCTACATACCGTGATCAACATATCCAAAATCCATGATCATCCAACGGTCGGATTAACGGGAAAACATTAATCAAAACAGCTAATCAAAACTCCATAAAACACCATTAGTCAGCTTGGGATCGATCCGGAACATTTGGATCGATCCAAAGCTTCATACCAGCTTCAGAAAACATTCTCTACAAGCAGCTAGTTGACCCCCTCGATCCGATGTCCAAACGACGTCGGATTCAAGATCTAACTTAGAATCTAGTAGATATATATTCCAGGATCAACATATCCAAAATCCATAATCATCCAACGGTTGGATTAACGGAAAACCATTAATCAAAACAGCTAATCAAAACTAACTTACCAATGCTTGCTGCAACGCAGCCCTCCAGCAAACAATCCATAAAAATTCATAGGAAAATCGGAAAAATACGAAATAAACTGGAATGGAAAGCTAACGAAAAGATCTACAACTCTTATTTTTATCAAAAGCCAAGATCATACACGTACAAGCCGAAACACTCGCCGTAACTGTTCTTCAAGAACAGCAGAAAACCGGAAAATCCGAGATTAATCATGCATAAATCCTACTCAAATCTCAACCAAATTTATGAAACTTATATCAGTAATTCTAATAGACAAGATGCATCCAACAACACAATTTCATCAAGATCTAACGGCTAGATTTAACGGAACCCATTAAACACTCTCGTAGGTAGAACACCTACCGAACTGTGCTAATCCTCGGCTGATTCCGCACTAAACAGTCACCAACAAGGTTCCAAACCACTTCAGGGATCTTCCTCTCGTCGCCACGGATCCAACGAGCTTTAGAACACCCAAAACGGTGACCGGAGGAGGGAGAACGGAGGAGAAGAAGATGGCTGCCCCGGAAGGAAACAAAGGAACAAAAACAGAACCGCGGAAGAGAAGAAGGGAAGAAGAAGAGAAGGAAGAAGAGAAGGAGAAGAGAAGGTGAAGGTCGGGGAAAGTGGGGAAGGTCGGGGAAGGTGGGGAAGGTGGGGAAAATCTTCTCCTGACAATGGAGGACGACGGCCACGACGGCCGTCCTCGCAAGCTCAACTGTCCAACTGCTCTACAGTACCCGAATCGATCCAAGGCCAAAATGGATCTATCCAAGACAGGCTGGATCGATCCAAAAATGTTTGGATCGATTCGAACGGGTCAATAACCGACCGACTCGCTCACGAGTCCGATCGATCGCTCCTAGGAGCGAGCAATCGCTCAAGGGTTGTAAGCTGCCCAAAAGCAAGCTTCAGCGCGCCCGAGCTGGGATCTTCCGATCCCGGGTCTACCTAACCATTCTAATCAAGCACTAACACAAACAAGGTCAGTGTGTGCACACGCGGGTGTGAAACACACCGACAAGGCACAATTTACCAAATTGCCCTTGTGGTCCACAACGAGCCACGGGCCCGACCCAGGCGGTCGACCCAGGAATGGAGGGACAGGTCCTCACAACAGCGATTTGATCAACCGATCGCAAAGCAAGGCCAACTGAGCCAAACCACAAAACCAGACCCTCGACCTAACGTAGTGGGACCGGTTTGGTGGTACGATGTGAGGACCCGTCCCTCTACTCCTGTGGCTCATCGTTGACCGCAAGGGCAATTTGGTAAATTACGCCTTGTCGGTTTGTTTCACACTCGCGTGTGCACACACTGACCATGTTTGTGGTATTGTTGGGCTAGAATGGTTAGTGGGACCCGGGATCGAAAGATCCGGGCTTGGGTTTAAGTGTTAACCCAAGTTCAGTTTCTTGCGAGAGACAGATCGATCCTTCCTTGCTAGAGGGATCGATCGGTCTTTGACAGGAACGTGGATCGTTGAGTCGGATCGATCGGTCTCTTGGGACGGATAGATCGGACTCGGAGTTGGATCGATCGGTCTCTTGGTTGGATCGATCGTTCCCTTGGCTGGATCGATCGGTCTTCTTGGCTGGATCGATCGGTCTCCTTGGACGGATCGATCCTGCTAAGTCGGTTCATTTTATATAAAACAAACAGAACCTTCTTCCACAGATCTCTTTGGAAAACCGGATTCTTGGGCTGAGAATTCCTGGATTTCGACGAGTTCGTGGACGATCCAAGGCATAGCAGTTGGGATTGAAGCTGCTCTTGCTCCGGTAGGGATTCCTACCTACCTTCTTCGGGTTTTTCGGAGGTTTTTCCGGCTGTCGATGTTCTTATGCTTAGAACTTGTTGTATACATGTTATATTGTAGTATTTCCGCCGGTTTTGGATTCGTGATGCTTCGTACTACTAGATCCCAGGTTTTGGTGGGATTTGGTGGAGTTTTCCGGCGATATTTCTCGCCGTCAGCTTATCGGAGAACCCAACCGATCGATCCGTCTGTGAGACGGATCGATCTCTCTCTTTGTTGGTTATGCTGACCCGAGCAGGATCGATCGCCCCCTGGTGAGGGCGATCGATCCTAGTGCCTTGGCTAGCCTGGATCTCTCTCGTCGCGAGTTGGATCGATCCGTCCCGAGTCGGATCGATCGTCCTGGGAGGATGGATCGATCGGACTCGACGCGATGTGGAGCTTTTGCTCTCTGTCCACAGCGGTATCGATCCTCCCTTGAGGGAGGGATCGATCCGACTATGGCAGAGAGAGAAACTCTTATTTTGTTTTAACCGCGGGGCTTTTTATGATGGTTTTCTTTACTGTCTTAATACATGGTACATATGATTAAGCATGTTAGCCCTATAATAGGGCAGTGGTGAACCGGGGGAGTGATGACTCCCGGGATGTTTCGAATAAGCGGGCGGGTAGCCCTACAGCTTTCCTTAGCCTTGCATGCCGGCGTGCGCCGAGGGTTTTATCTGTTATATCTGTAAGCTGTTGTTTGCGGGGCTGCTTCCCGATGCAGGTGTTGTGGTGGACTACTGACAGTTGGTGGTGGTACCACTACAGCAGCTCCTTAGACCTTATTTACCTGCTCACCACCCCGGGCCGGCAGTGTGCCGTGCCTAGACCTTTTATTGTATATCATCACATACTGTTGCATGTTTATCTGCATTATCCTACGCATGTCCATAACATGCATTGTGTTGCGCATTAGTTGCATCTGTGTAGGGTGTTGCCGATCCGGGGCTTTCGGGTAGCCCGGATCTAGCTCTAGGGTCGTTGCGGGTAGCTTGGTCCAGGACTCGATTTGTAGTATTCAGTCATTTTCGATGATAGGGTTAGATGACCTGAATACATGTTGCTTGATGGATTATAGAGGTCGTGTCGGCCTCGAGCTGAGTGTTGAGGTGTAGGTGGTGTCCGGTTCATTGTCTCATGGGTAGAGGTAGTGCCAACTCAGCGGTGTTGGTAGCCCGCCTGGCAGAGTCGGGTTCCTGCCTGTGAGATGGCAGACTTGGTCTGCCTCGCTGAGGGTGACCCAGTATATGACCAGCTCGCCTGGAGAACATGACTGGAGTCTCTTTTTCAGGGACACGCGGTGGGGTTATGGGACTCCTGTGTACACCCAACCTTTGCTTGAGGGCGACACTGTTGTGTTCCCTCCCTTGTGAGTGTCGTTGTGTAGTGTCCCTGCTGAACTTAGTGCTCACACCTACCCGGGCTGCGTTTTGCAGGTGCTGGCGCTATCTCTTCTTCGGTCACCCCTACTGGGCCAGTGTTTGGTGACGTGGCGGCGTCTGGCGGTACTTGAGAGGTGGCGATCTTCCAGTCCTTACCTTTTTGTTATAAATAGTCTCCTATGAGAGTGATAAATGTATAATTTCCCTGTTTGAGGATTGTATATAAATATCCAGTTTCAGTCTTTGAAGTTTGTAATATTTGTATAATACAGGATGGTTGTGTTTTGCTAAGGTAACCACTACGAATAGAAGGAAACCTCGCCAAAATTTCCGCAGTAGGTTAAGTTCCGGTTCACGTCGCCCGGCCCGGTTGGGCCTGCGCGGGTCAGGGCGCGACAACTTGGTATCAGAGCATAGGTTGTAGATCCCAGGGTGTTAGGATCAGGAACGGTTGATATTGAGCGTGGACTGGGTTAGTTCTATGTCTAGAACATGCTTGCATGCTCTCTTTGTGATGTGTTATGTCTTCCGCTTTATTGTTGTGTCGTCTGTTTTGCCGTTTCTGACGAGTGAATGCTCGTTTGTCGTCGGTGATTGCGCAGATGTCGGGAGCTCCGAGGCCGACCTTCGGTTGTTGGTCAGGGTGGGGCACGACCTGGTCGACCCGCCCGACCAGAGAGGGTAGCACCTGTCAGGGAGGTCAGAGCTAGACGGACTACGCCATCACCAGCGACGATTGCGGTCGCACAGGAGGAGGCCTTTCTCACCGAGGAGAGGGTTCTCCTTCCTGTCGACGGGTGGACCGCTGTGGCGGTCTTGTTGGACTTTCTACAGCTGGACCCGTCTAGGATCAGTGGTGGGTCAGCAGGTCCAGTGGCCAGGGCACGTCAGTTTGAGCAGGGGCTTCGATCAGAGATCAGATGACGGACCAGTTCTTACCGCTTCTATGCGTACTCAGCAGTTCTGGACTGCGCCTTGGTAGTAGGGGCGTAGTTACGGGACAAGAGGTGCCGGGCAGTTCCACCGGTATCCTCTACCAGCGCGCCGCAGAGACCCCAGTTCAGAGGGGGATTCAGCAGAGGCCAGCAGCGGCGTCCGCGACGCTTTCAGCAGCGGTCGCCGCGCCCGCAGCAGTTTCCAGCCGCAGTTGCCGAGTCCGGCAGGCCAGTTTCTCAAGACGCCCGGGCCGTTTGGGCAGGTTTCGTCAGGGCTAGGCCATGGTCAGCAGCCTGGCACGTTAGTCACGTGTTTCCTGTGCGGGCAGCTGGGGGCACTACCGTAGAGACTGTTCCTTGCGAGGAGCGCGGTGTGCTGTGCCGCAGGGCAGTAGAGGTGGAGGGCCCAGTGCTTGGCAGGGGAGCAGTGGTGGGCGTAGGTCAGGGGCTGGACCAAGCTGCTCCAGGGGGTGGGAGGAAGCCAGCGCGTGTGGTTACTCTCCTAGTGCACGAGCAGTGTCGCGCCCCGACCCGCGTAGGCCCAACCGGGCCGGGCGACGCGAACCGGAACCTAACCTACTGCGAAAAATTTTGGCGAGGTTTCCCTCTAATCGTAGTGGTTACCCTAACAAGTCATAATCATCCTGTATTAACAACAATCACAAACCTCAAACACTGGAACAGAAATAGATATAAAACATCAAACAGGGAAATTATACATTTATCACTCCCGTAGGAGATTATCTATAACAAAAAGGAAAACAGTAAGATCGCCACCTCTCAAGCACCGCCAGACGCCGCCACATCACCAAACACCTGCCCGATAGGGGCGACCGAAGAAGAGCTCGCGCCAGCACCTGCAAAACGCAGCCCGGGTAGGAGTGAGCACTAAGCTCAGCAGGGACATTACACTACGACACTCACAAGAGAGGGAACACAACAGTGTCGCCCCCAAGCAGAGCCTAGGTGTATCACAGGGGTCCCATAACACCAGCGGATGCCCCTGAGAGCCCCAATCATGGTCTACCAGCGAACTGGTCACACACTGGGTCACACTCAGTACGGCAAGAAACGATACTGCCAACTCACAACAGGATCCTGGGCACTGTCGGCGGATAGCACCGCTGGGTATTCACACCTGCCACCCAAGAGTTCAAGAAGGACTGGGTACCGGCTGCACCTGGACTTGGCTCGAGGCTAACACGACCTCTAAACATCAAGAAACATCAGTATTCGAGCCATCTAACCCTATCATCGAAAACGACTGAATACTGCAGATCGAATCCTGGACCAAACTACCCGCAACGGTCCTAAGAGATAGATCCGGGCTACCCGGAAGCCCCGGATCGGCAACGCCCTAACCAGATGCAACTAGTGCACAACACAATGCATGCTATCAACATGCGCAGAATAGATACATGTGAGCATGCAACAGGATGTGATGATATAAATACAAGGTCAGGCACGGCACCCTGCCGGCCCGGGGTGGTGAACAAATATTTAAGGTCTAGGGACTGCTGCAGTGGTACCATCACCAACTGCAAGCAGTCCACCCAACACCTGCACCGGGGGAACAACCCCACAAACAACAGCTCACAAATATAGCAGATAAATCCCTCGGCGCACGCCGGCATGCAAGGCTAGGGAAAGCTGTAGGGCTACTCGCCCGTCTATTCTAAACATCCCGGGAGTCATCACTCTACCGGTTCACCACTGCCCTATTATAGGGCTAGCATGCTTAAACATATGTACCAGGAATTTAAGACAGTAAAGAAAACTGTCATACGAAGCTCCGCGGGCAAAAACCCACTTAAAACACCTTTCAGCCACTAAGGGATCGATCTCCCTTCTCAAGGGGATCGATCTCCTTAGCACTTAGAAGGACTCGTCCCTGTCAACCAAATTGGATCGATCCATGCACACATGGGATCGATCCCAAAATGTAACCTGAGACCCACCGCCACTAGCTACTAAGGGATCGATCTCCCTTCTCAAGGGGATCGATCCCGCTCGGGCTGGGCGTGGATCCCTTAGCCAGAGAGGATCGATCCCACTTGTCCAGAAAGCTAGACTTAGGCCAAAACTCAAGCCCAAGCCCGGATCTTTCGATCCCGGGTCCCACTAACCATTCTAAGCAAACATTACCACAAACATGGTCAGTGTGTGCACAAGCGCGAGTGTGAAACTAGCCGACAAGGTGTAATTTACCAAATTGCCCTTGCGGCCCACAACGAGCCACAGGAGGAGAGGGACGGGTACTCACAAGCAATAGGACACCGTACAGCAGTACCAGCAGCCGCAGCAGTACCAGCAGCCGCAACGGTATCAGCAGGCAGCAGCAGAGCCATTCGTACCCAGAGGTAATCTTTCAGCTTTCTAGTCCTTAGGAGATATGCTGATAGATTCTGGGGCGTCTCTTTCCTATGTTGCTAGCATGTGTGTTGCATCGTTAGGATTAGAGACGAGTTAGCTAGAAGTGGCGCAGTTAGCAGACACACCGATCGGCGGAGCGGTCAGGGTGGACCGGGTCTGCCGATCTTATTCCTTGGAGGTTGGAGGCCTCTGGGTCTATCTAGACCTGCGGGTGCTAGACATGACCGGCTTTGATGTGATACTCGGTATGGACTGGTTAGCAGCATACCGGGCTATCATCGACTGTGGTCTCCGGAGGGTGGTTGCTTGGACACCCGACGGGAAACGGTTTGTGTTGTTGGGGGATCGGTTCTCCGCCGATTCCTTTGCTTGTGGTGTAGAGAGGGAGTGCACCAGCGCAGTTTTCCCAGGGTCGTGTGCGACTACACCGACGTGTTTCCCGAGGTGTTACCAGGGCTTCCAACACCCAGAAAGGTCGATTTTGAGATCGACCTAGTACCAGGCACTGCACCGATCTTTCTCCCAGCAGCGTTCTCTACACAGTGCAGAGTATGCCAGCGGTCTTAGCCAGAGTGTTAGAGGCACAGGACAGTGACCCAGAGCTCGAGGAGTTACACACATCGGCGGGCACAGAGAGCGCAGACGGAGACTAGACAGTTTCGAGGCAGAGTAGCGGTTCCAGCAGATCCAGTTCTTCGAGACGACGTCCTATGAGAGTTCCACCACTCTCGCTTTGCAGTTCATCCGGGTGGCACCAAGATGTACCAGGATCTTCGGTGACAGTTCTGGTGGCGCGGGATGAAGAGGGGCAGTGACGGAGTTCGTATCGCGCTGCCTTACCTGTCAGAAGGTTAAGGCAGAGCACCAGCGGACTCCGGGGTTACTACATCCGCTTCCACTAGCTGAGTGGAAGTAGGAGCACATCACGATGGACTTCGTGACCGGGCTACCGAGGTCTCCTAGGGGGAATGACGTGATTTGGGTCATCGTTGATCGATTGACCAAATCGGCGCACTCCCTGCCTATGCGGACGAAAGACTCGTCTGACGGGTTGGGCGGTTTGTACGTCCGAAAGGTAGTCAGACTGCACGGGGTTCCAGTGTCTATCGTGTCAGACCGTGACCCCAGGTTCACCAGCAGGGTCTGGCAGGGCTTTCAGGAGGCAGTTGGCACACTCCTGACCTTCTGTACGGCGTTTCATCCGCAGACAAACGAGCAGTCAGAGCGGACGATCCAGATCTTAGAGGACATGCTGAGAGCATGTGTCCTCGATGCAGGAGGCAGCTGGGAGGAGCACGTTCCCTTGGTGGAGTTCGCCTACAACAACAGCTACCAGTCAAGTCTTGGAGTAGCACCTTTCGAGGCGTTGTACGGTAGGCCGTGTCGTTCCCCAGTGTGCTGGACAGAGGTCGGAGAGGCTTCACTCACCGGTCCAGACATCGTCAGGAGGTCGTCAGAGAGGTTGGCATAGATCAGGCAGAGACTTCTGACGGCTCAGAGCCGGCAGAAGAGTTATGCAGATCAGAGGCGACGACCTCTTGAGTTCGCAGTTGGCGACAGTGTGTTCCTGCGGGCAGCACCGTACAGAGGTTCTGTCAGGTTTGGCAGTGGAGGCAAGTTGGCTCCGAGGTTCGTCGGGCCGTTTGAGATCCTAGAGAGGGTCGGTGAGGTAGCCTACCGCTTGGACCTTCCTCAGCACATGTTTGCTGTGTACCCGACTTTTCACGTGTCGATGCTGAGGAAGTACCATCCCGACCCATCGCATGTCATCAGAGTGGATGACATCGAGCTTGAGTCAGACGCGACATTCATTGAGCAGCCTGTTCGAGTACTTGACCAGAGGAATCAGGTCTTGCGGGGCAAGACTATTCCCTTGGTCAAGGTACTGTGGAGGCACAGAGGCGTCGAGGAGATGACTTGGGAGCGCGAGGCGCGAATGTGGCAGCAGTATCCGCACTTGTTCTCTTATAGAGGTAACTTTTGTCATGTCTTCCAGCGTAGCTGTTTCTTTGCTTCCGAGCCCTACCCTTATCGAATCTCGGGACGAGATTTCCTTTAAGGGTATTAGGATGTGAGGACCCGTCCCTCTACTCCTGTGGCTCGTCATGGACCGCAAGGCCAATTTCGTAAATTATGCCTTGTCGGTTTGTTTCACACTCACGTGTGCACACATTGACTATGTTTGTGGTATTGTTGGGCTAGAATGGTTACTGGGACCCGGGATCGAAAGATCCGGGCTTGGGTTTCAGTGTTAACCCAAGTTCAGCTTCCTGCGAGAGACGAATCGATCCTTCCTTGCTAGAGGGATCGATCGGTCTTTGACAGGAACGTGGATCGTTGAGTCAGATCGATCGGTCTCTTCGGACGGATCGATCGGACTCGGAGTTAGATCGATCGGTCTCTTGGTTGGATCGATCGTTCCCTTGACTGGATCGATTGGTCTCCTTGGCTGGAGCCGAGTGTTGAGGTGTAGCCGATGTCCGGTTCATTGTCTCATGGGTAGAGGTAGTGCCTACTCAGCGGTGTTGGTAGCCCGCCTGGCAGAGTCGGGTTCCTGCCTGTGAAATGGCAGACTTGGTCTGCCTCGCTGAGGGTGACCCAGTATATGACCAGCTCGCCTGGAGAACATGACTGGAGTCTCTTTTTCAGGGACACGCGGTTGGGTTATGGGACCCCTGTGTACACCCAACCTTTGCTTGAGGGCGACATTGTTGTGTTCCCTCCCTTGTGAGTGTCGTAGTGTAGTGTCCATGCTGAGCTTAGTGCTCACACCTACCCGGGCTGCGTTTTGCAGGTGCTGGCGCTAGCTCTTCTTCAGTCGCCCCTACCGGGCCGGTGTTTGGTGACGTGGCGGCGTCTGGCGGTACTTGAGAGGTGGCGATCTTCCAGTCCTTACCTTTTTGTTATAGATAGTCTCCTACGGGAGTGATAAATGTATAATTTCCCTGTTTGAGGATTGTATATAAATATCCAGTTTCAGTCTTTGAAGTTTGTAATATTTGTATAATATAGGATGGTTGTGTTTTGCTAAGGTAACCACTACGAATAGAGGAAAACCTCGCCAAAATTTCTGCAGTAGGTTATGTTCCGGTTCGCGTCGCCCGGCCCGGTTGGGCCTACGCGGGTCGGGGCGTGACATACGGGTCCTCTCAAAATTTGTAAATCACCTATTTTTGTTGTATTGAAATGATTTGTTTGAATCAACTCGATTTAATATGCAGATACAATCCGGTCGCACTGAAGGGGGTTGTAGTACGAGTGGAGAGGATTGATGACGGGCTGGATATCATTCTCAATTTGATTATTGGTTATCTTTTTTTGAATGAAGTCTCTCCATTATTTCATTTGTGCCAAATGTTACAATAAACGCTTAACTTCTTATTGTGTACCTATCGATGTAGCAGGAACGAATCATGCGCGGCTTACATTTGCAATTGTTGGTCAATCTTGTATGGTTGAACCTGATTACAGAAAAATAGTGAGTGATGAAAATTGTAAGTGGTTACATTGTGTTGAGTGCTGTGGAATTGATTTGTATACAGGCAATGATTTGTTCATAGGCCACTCATTTACTCAAGTGTTGGCCATATCGGTAGTGACATACCGACCAAAACCTACACACTTGTCGGTACCCTCATTCCGACAAGGTACGCAATGGTATCGGTAGGAGATGATCGAAATAACCAAAAGCCATGTAGATGTACTCGGGTTCGGTAGTCACACACACAAATAGTGAGCCATTTTATCAGTAACTACCCACAGATATAACCAAATGGCATGTAAATGTGCTCAGGTTCCGTGGTCACGCACCTGAACAATGAGCCCTTTTATCGGTAGTTACACACCGATAGAACTTAGCGAGAGGCCTTTCTATACTACATGTGATCGGTACACTCACACCGATACGGTATGTAATGGTATTGGTAGGAGACGACCGATATAACCCCGTGCCATATAGATGTGGTAAGGTTCGGTAGTCACTCACCTGAACGGGGAACCATTTTATCGATAACTTCCCACCGATATAACCAAATTCCATGTAGATGGGCGCATGTTCGGTGGTCATCCACCCGAACTGTCACGCCTTGACCCGCGAAAGCCCAACAGGGGTGGAGAATGTGAACCGGAACCTAACTAAAAGCAGAAAATTTTGGCGAGGTTCCCTCTAATCTACTGGTTTCCTTGAGCAATCCTGCAAACACCCTTAATGAAACATATAATAATAAAACCTCTACTGATAAGATAATAACTAAATATTTAAGTCTCCAATTCCTCGAAGAGGGGAAAATTATTTATACATTCACACTCCCGTAGGAGGCCAACTATAACAAAAGGGTTAAAAGCTGATCACCGCCCCTCAGACATCACCAGACGCCACCGCGCCGCCAAACACCTGCTCGGTAGGGGCCACAGAAGAGGAGCTAACGCCTGCACCTGTAAAATGCAGCCCGGGTAGGAATGAGCAACTAAGCTCAACAGGGAAACTACACTACGACTCACAAAAAGAAGAAGGGAACACAATAGTGTCACCCTCAAGCAAAGCCTAGGTGTATCACTGGGGCCCCATAACCCACCGCATATCCCTGAGGAGCCTAAGTCATGGTCTCCCAAACGAACTGGTCACATACTGGGTCACCCTCAGTAAAGCAGAAAATCAACATTGCTGGTAGGAACCGACTCTGCCGTCGCACAAGAAGGAAACCGACACTGCTGGGTAGGCACAACCTCTACCCAAGAGACAAAGAGAACCGGACACCGGCTACAACTCAGCACCCGGCTCGATGCCGACACGGCCTATGAACCTTAAACAACAAGTATTCAAGTCATCTAAGCCTATCATCAAAATCGATTGAATACTACGATCCAATCTTGGATCACGCTACCCAGCCACGACCCTAGAGCTAAATTCGAACTCCCCATGACCTCTGATCGGCGACTCTTCGGATCGCCCACGCCCTATCCTTATGCATCTAATGCACAATCATATGCATGCTATGAACAAACGCAGGGAAAATAGGTAAGCATGCAACACATGTGATGCTATAAAGCAGGGTCTGGGCTTGACACACTGCTGGCCTAGGGTGGTGAGCAGGTAAGTCAAGGAACTGCTGTAGTGGTAACACCACCAACTGCCAGTCAGTTCACAGAGAGAGAAACCAGCAACAGGAAACAATCCCGACAAAGATAGCTATCAATACAACATGACATTGCCCTCAGAGCACGCTGACATGCGAGGCTAAGGAAAGCAAGAAGGCAACCAACCCGTTTATTCTACACATCCCAGGAGTCATCAATCTCCAGATTCACCAATGCCCCTCAATATGGGGCTAACATGCTTAACCATATGTACAAGGTATAAAGCGACAAAGAAAACCCGTACATGCAAAGCCCCACGGGCAAGAACCGATGAAAACACCTCCCCGCCACCAAAATGATCAATCATTTCCAAGAAATGATCGATCTTCTTAGTGAACCAAAAGTTCCATCCCGGTCAAGCCAAAAAGGATCGATCATCCCTCCTGGATGATCGATCATCTTTGTAACCCGGGACCCCGTCTATGCCAGCCAAGAAAATGATCGATCATCTCCAACATATGATCTGAGAGAACCTATCCCTCTACCCCTGTGTGTGAGGACATTTCCCTCTATTCCTATAGCTCGTTGTTGACCACAAGGGCAATTTGGTAAATTGTGCCTTGTCGGTTTGTTTCACACCCGCATGTGCACACACAGCCTCTGGTTGATAATTGTGTTTGACTAGATCCGTTTAGGAGGTTTTTGACCTGTGGATCGATCCAAACTAGTGTTGGATTCATCCATCTAGGTCTTGGATAGATCCCTCTTGGCCTTGGATCGATCCGGGGTTTGTAGTAGGTCAGTGCTCCTCGCGAGGACGGCCGCCGTGGCCATCGCTCTCCGCTGTCAGAGGGAGAGAGGACTTTCCCTCCTCTCCTCCCCCTTTTCCCCTCCTTCCCCAGCTTTCCCCTTCCCTTTTCTTCTTCTTCTTCCTCTTCGCCTTCTCTTCTTCTTCCTTCTTCTTTCTTCTTCTTCCGCGGTTTTGCTTCCCCTGTTTCCGGCTAAACCTTCTTCTTCTCCGTTCTTCCTCCTCCGGCCACCGTTTTGGGCATTCCAAGGCTTGTTGGAATCATGACGACATGAGAAAGATCCCTGGTGTGGTTTGGAACCTTGTTGATGACTAGTTGGCGGGGAAGCAAACAAGGATTGCGTTTCCGGTAGGTTTTCTACCTACGAAAGTTGTTTAATGGGTTTCTCTTAATCTAGCCGTTAGATCTTTCTGTTCTTTGTGTTGTTGGATGTATCTTGCCTAGTAAAATTTTTGTTATAAGTTTCATAAGCTTGGTTGAGATTTTAGTAGGATTTAAGCATGTTAAATCTCGGATTTTTCGGTTTCTGCTGTTTTTGAAGAACAGCCGGTTTGCAGCGAGTTTTCCGACCAGTACGTGCATGTTCTTGGGTTGGGATGAACATAAGAGTTGTAGATCTTTGAATCTACTCTCAAATCCAACTGATTTCATAATTTGCTAAGTTTCCTATAATTTGTTATGAATTTATTACTGGAGGGCTGCGTTGCAGCAAGTAATTGGTAAGTTAGTTTGATTAGCGGTTTTGATTAGTGTTTTTCCGTTAATCTAGCCGTTGGATGTTTCTGGATTTTGGATATGTTGATCCCCGCATATAGATCTACTGGAGTCTAAGTTGGATCTCAAATCCGACGTCGTTTGGACGTCGGATCGAAGGGGTCAATTAGCTCTAGGTAGAGAATGTTTTGGTGTTTTAAATATAATATTATATGTTCAGATTATAATATTATATTTTACTGTTCATCAGCGGTTTTTGGGGTTGCTTCCCGTTGCAAGAGTCCGCGGTTGACGGTCGTGGTACCGTGGTAATGCCGGGACCCGCTGCGGATTGGCTGGCAGCGGTTGGTAGTACCGCTGCAGCGATCCGGTTGACTTGTATGCTACATGTATCAAACTGTTGCATGCCTATTTCTTGTATGTGTATATTGTAGCATGCTTTGTTGATTGTGGTTTGTCCCTAGTACTCCAGTATCTTTTGCTAAGAGGTGGATGTCGTTACCCCGACATGTGTCGACGTGTCCACCCTGTGTCAGGAATTGTCGGAAGTGATCCATCCTTGAACAGTTGCTGTCGGAGGGACGTATTTTGGATGGGAACCCTGGGGTTATCAATGGGATTTATGGGCTCCCTGGCAGGACTTAGCTTTTGATTTGGAGTTTAGAGGTAGTGTTGGCTCTGTTGCTTTGAGTGCTGAGAGTTGGTTGTCATAACCACGGTTGTTCTGCCAAGTGTGGAGATCCCGCTTGGAGAGGGGTGTCCTACTGGTATCGTCATGTCCACCCTGTGTCAGGGATTGTCGGAGGTGATCCATCCTTGAACAGTGGCTGTCGGAGGGACATTCTTGGACAGGTACCCTTCGGGTTATTGACGGGATTTATGGGGTCCTTGGTAGGCCTCAGTACTTGGCACAAAGTTAGTTCAGTTGTTGTTGCCTTCCTTGTGTGTGTCGTAGAGTAGAACCCTGCTAAGCTTTTGCTCATTCCTACCTGGGCTACGGTATTTGCAGGTGCAGGTACCAGCTCTTCTGTTGTGGTCCCCGGTTGTTCGTCCTGTGATGGCGCGTCGACATCAGGTCATACTTGAGGGTCAAGAGGGCTTCTGCTGTGCTTTTCTGGAGACTTCTGATGACGTAACTTTTTGAGGACTAATATATGTGAATTTTGATATAACTCTGATGTATGTACAGTTTTTGGAATAGTAAATGTTAGATTTACTTTTGTCCTCTGATTGTTTATTGTAACTGTTTCCGCCAGTTTGATGTTAGTAGATGTAGGAAACTCTCCTCGTGTCCCGGTCTGGATGGGTTTTCTGGGCCGGGGCGCAACACTGTGGCTGGTTGTAGACCGTAAGAGCAATTTGGTAAATTACGTCTTGTTGGTTTGTTTCACACCCGCGTGTGTACACACTGACCATGTTTATGTTAGTGTTTGATTAGAAAGGTTAGGTGGATCCGGGATCAAAAGATCCAGGCTTTGGCTTGAGTTTTAGCCCAAGTCTAGCTTTCTGCACCTAAGTGATTGATCTTTTCTTGCTAGAAGATCGATCTTTCCTTGCTAGAAGATCGATCTTTTAATGCCAGAAAGTTAAGGCGCGATCGTCATGAAGGATCGATCTTTTCTCGAGGAAAGATCGATCATTCATAGGTGGGTTCATTTGTCTATAAAACGGACGTAACCTTCTTCCTTGAAGGTGAAACTAGGGCGGATTGAGTAATACCTAAGTCACTTATCCATTGATTCAAATTGATCAACCTTTTATTTCTTTTCATTATTAGTTTTGATAACTCTATCCTATCTTTGATCCTTTTGCTTAGTTTTAGGGTTTTGAGAATTGATTTTGATTTCCAACGTTTTCCTTGTGGATCGATTCCGAACTTCACCGCTATTTCTACCTAGTAGTTTAGTGATTGAATAAGGATATAAATTTAATATTTGATTGAGTTTACAACGTTTTAACGACGACGTTTGCGAGCGACCAATTTTTGGCGCCGTTGCCGGGGATTACTTTTGGTAGATTGATTGATTTTCTCTTTACTCTATTTCTTGGCTTAGTTAGGGCTTTTATCTTTCTTATTTACACATTCTTGATTTTGCATTATTTTAGGAATTTTTCTGACAATTTTCTGATTTTTACAGCTACTAAAGTTGATTTTCTCGGACTTGGACATGCAACCCATAGCCAGGAGCGATCGGTCGGACACGGGAGCGATCGATCGGAACTGCACAATCAGGTAAGCTTGTTCTAAACTCCGAGGTATTTTATCTAGCTGTTTGAGACGCTTCTGCAAGTCGCACAAAAGCACGTATCATCGACAGTCGTCTCTTGGACCAGCCCACTGTTTGTATTTCTTATCTTTGGTGTGGTCCTTATTTATGTGATTTTGCATGCATGGCTAATTTTTATATGCCACCGGGTGCCATGTCGAATGACGATCTACCTTTTGGTTATGAACCCACTTACAATAATGACACATATAGTTTCTCAAATCCAGCATATAATTCACATTTATATCCTTATAATCAGGATTGTAGAGACTATACATACCCTAGTTGGCAATTCAAAGATTATCAACCTCCTAACGTTCAACCATGGAATATAAAAACACCAACCCAAAATTCTGCATATAGTTTTGAACAACAATATCCTTCGTGTTATCCACAGAATATAACTTCAGGTCATCTGATCCAATCCACTTCTGAACCAACTTTAAGTTCCCTCCTTTCAGCTATGACTACCATGAATGACAACATCAATTCAAACATTAGTGGCATAAGAAGTGATTTGACGAGTGAAGTCTCTAAAATTCAGAACTATGTTTCTAGAATAGAGAACCAGTGTAATTCTAATACCAAATCCATTGCTAAACTGGAGACACAAATTGGACAATTAGCTTGTATGGTGGATTCATATGATGATTATGTGAATGATTATGTTCCTCCTATTTGTGATGATAATGCTTGTGATGTTTTGCCAGTTCATGATGCTATTGACAATGTTTTACCAGCTGCTAAAAACATTGTTTTGCCAACTTTGGATGATATAATTGATGATGTTGATGATGTTGATGAATGCTATCCGGTTGTACATTCTGGGCCTTATATGTATTTTGGTCATTCTTATGAAGCAAGTTTTTTTGATGATAGTGATGATGAGGATTGTTGTGAGAAATTGCCGGTTGTTCATGATGAGTTGAATGATGATAATATGTCTATTTACAATGATCATAATGAGGATGAGCATATTAGTGAGACCCCCTATCGTGAGCCTCAAGTCGAACTTTTACATGATGCGTTGAATGATGATGATATGCCTATTAGTGATAAACATAATGAGGATGAGAGCGTTAGCAATATTCCTTGTCTAGAGCCTCACGTTGAGATTCTACCTTTAATATCACCCCTATTAGTTGAATGTTGTAAGGAGGAGAACCTTGTTAAGAGTGAAGACCATGCCTATTCCTATCGTCCATTCATCAAAGATCGTATCAAAATTTCCAATTCTATGCATATTTTGCTTACTAAGGACTTCTTTTTATTCTTTGATGAAGCATGTCTGCATACATTCACCATGATTCGGGTCATGTACTTCTTCACATGGAATCATCGGCCTCCTAAATCTTGTTTCGAGAGCGTCTAGCGAAAGACGTAAAATTGCGCGCTAACTGGGAAGCAACCCAGCTTTTTAGGACTTTCTATTAATTTTTACGATTTTTTCCTGATTTTTAGGAGTGTTCCCTGATTTTTTTTAGAATTTTTCAACAATTTTTCTGTTTTTCTTTTATTTTTCCGCCAATTTTCTTTTGTTTTTTTTCTCCCTCTTCCCGAGCGGCTCACATGTGAGTCGGGACATCATCATCCCGGCTCCGCCTGGCTTCCAGCGGCTCGTCCCCGAGCAGTCACCACCACTGCCCATCGCCGCCTCTCCGACCACCCCCATCCCTTCAAACCACCACCACAACCTCCGCCATACTCTTACCTCTTCATCCAAGGTCTCTTCTTCCCTCGGAACCCTCTCCTCCGACGCCGGTGATCCCCCCTGCTTTCGCTGGCCATCTCCAATCTCCCCATCCACGGCCTCCCATCACCCATTAATACCTCTAGAACCTTCTTCCGATCACCACGAACCTTCCGCTACCATCAAAACCCGACCTTGCCGCCTGGATCATCGGCTTCAGCCTCCGACGACTCTACCCCTCCGACAACCTTCAATCCGCCGCCGGGAAGCATAATTCTTCAATCAGACACCATAGGACAGTTCCTTGGCCTTCCACGATCCTTCCTCAATCATCCCCATCCTAGATTGGAGCCCCGATCAGCGGACTGCAATTCCGGCAATCAACCTCTCCGCGCCGGCCATCTCTGATCTCCCACCTGGAAGCTTCAATTCCACAATCAGACTACATAGATGCGTTCCTTAGGCTTCCACGATTCTTCCTGTACTGTTCCCGTCCTCCGGCGACGACGTTTCACCGTTGATCCGTCGCCGGCGAGTTTCAGCCGTCCGATTGTCGCTGGACATGATCCTGGTGCTACAGTGATCCGATATCCGATCGGATGGTATAGATCTTCAATCAGGACCATGTTGAGCATTCCTTGATCTTCTAGACATCCTAGAGCAACATCCGGTGTTCAATTCTCGTTATTTTCACTGATTTTATTTCTGATCTCGCCACGGACGGGCGCTGTGTGTGATGATGTTTTTTGCGGATGCTAACTGATGGTTGCCCTGCTTGGATATTTTGGTCCTTTATTTCCTTATCTGTGATGTCTAGAAGATTATTTTTGATGTATTATCTCCTTTACTATTTATCTGTACATGGTATATTTTTATGTGATGAATGTTTGTACAGATTAATATATCATGAAAATACAAAGGAGACTCTGTTGAAATTTTCTATGATTCTAATACCGACATTTATTTGTTATATTTGATCTTTTTGGAAAGGTATGTATTTCTGTGACAGGTTATGGTGGGGAAGGAAGTATTTATTCAATGATGGTGATGCCTAAACTAAAATTGGAAGAGAGAGAAATCTATTTCTGAGGCGTTCATTATGCTTATCTATACCATTTACTTCTTGATTTATTTTATGACTTAGTGTAATTGGGGACAATTACATTTAAGTTGGGGGGTAGAATTCTAGGAATTCATGCTTATTATTTTTTTAGTAACCAAATATTATACATTCCTTGAATTATGTCAAAAGAATGAAATTATGATATGATTTGACAAAGGTGCATGTTTTAGAAATTTATTTTATGAATTATTCTGATACTTGTATGTCATATAAGAAATAGTAAATTTTTACTATGCATGATATTATTTCTATACTTTAACACTTTTACCATGATTTAATGATAGCTTGACATATCCTAATGCACATGTTCACTTTCACATGTTAAGGGGTTGATATTAGATTCTGAGCATGATACTAGGATAGATTTACAATTTTATGTCATGACACAGAAAATACATGAACACATGTAATTATCTGAGTATGCGGAACAAAAGAAAAAAAAAGGATTTTCAACTTAGTAACCGGGCAGTGTGCCTAACCAGCGTGGTGTTCGCGTAAAACGGTTGAATTTCCTGAAAAAAAAGAAGAAAAAAAGGGGGTTTTCAACTTAGTAACCGGGCAGTGTGCCTAGCCAGCGTGGTGTTCGCGTAAAACAGTTGAAACTCCTAAAAAGAAAAAAAAGAAAAGTAAAAGAAAAAAAAACAGATATTGCTATGTGATAAGTGGAAGATATGTGATTGGATAGGGTTGTGATCTTGAATAGTTGAAGTGTTTAGATATAATTGAAGCTCTGAAGCATGTGGAAGCCCATTCACACACAGGAGTGTTAAAGTTATTTTTAATCATGATTAAATATGTTGAAGTGTTGGAAATATGTTTTGACATGTTTTGATTTACTATATTTTTATGTGACTATGAGTTAAAGGGTATATTTTTATGCATTAGAGTTGATGAATATCACAATTGATTTCTAATGATATATTCAAGGGAATGTATAGATGTTTGTGGGTGTCATCCTTGAAAACCCTCAGGAGACTTTAACTCCTCCACTGGGGTAACTCAAGGGTTTAAAGGCTTGTTGCACATGCTAAGTGCAATCGTGGGACCTACGAAAGTGGCTAGTTAGATTTATTGCTTTCTTTTATATTTTCTTTACTCGCGGACTAGCAAAGTGTAAGTTGGGGGTGTGATAAGTCACTAATTATTTCTAATTAAACCCCTTGAATTACCTTTGTTAGGCCTAGAGTAGTTCTATTTAATTGTTTGTTAGTTGATTTCAGATTGAATCATGATATGAGAAGAAATACAAGGAATTCAGCTAAAAAGATGAATTTATATGATAAAGACTATTTCGTTGCCTGTCAGGAGAATATTCTACAGAAATTCTTTATAAGTCTAAATATTCTGAAAATTTAGTATGTTATAGAAGACTTCAAGAGCTACAACTTTCATGTTGGACACTTGGCGAGATTCCAGACAGATTAATACTAGTTTTGAAGACTATGAAGATATACAGCTGCTGGAAACTGGTCCGTCAACGTTATGGAGAATATTTACAAAATATTCGACATAAGTCAGAATATTATAAACTCTTTGGGGGAGGACATAAGACTTCCTAATCTACATCTTTCCTGTTGAGAACATGTCCAATTTTCGGACGGGTTGAACCCAGTCGCGACCAGAATAGGCAGTCAGAATTAAACTAGGAATTCCGAGTTGCACTAGAGGTCCAACTCAACTTAGCCATAACCCTAATTCCGGGATTAAGGGTTTTTATTATATAAAGGGGTTATTCCAGCCAAACTTCTCATCTTTTTGTCAATCTTTGGAGGAGGAGGAAGAAGAAGGAGAGGATGTGGATGGTGACAGCTTCCTATTCCAACCCGATGGCTTTCATCCAAAAGATGAGTTGCTAATTCTTATATTTAGGATTATTCATGAATCCCTAGCATAGTTTTCTATCTTCTTTGGTTTGAATCTTGTAATCTTCTCAAGACATGATCTTATGAATATGATTTTTAATGTTAATAGAGTTGAGGGAACAGAGTTCCTTGACGTATTTTCAGTCCTACATGATTTCTGTGATTGATTGTAGAGATTCATAAGATGGTTTTTATGTGGTTTTTGGTTTACCTTTGAGATAGTCTATGCTACGTGAAGATAAGTCATGCTAAGGTCATTAGGAGTAGAATAATTTAATGTAATCGTAGGACCAAAGTTGATTTATGTTAAACAAAGATAGGTTATGCCGTTGGAAACATAAACATTATTTTAGGGATTCATGTAAGCTTAAGAAGCTGTGGATTCAAAATGTTTAGAGAAGGGAACAAGAGGATAACTAGAGAAGATTGAAGGTGAAACTAGGGTGGATTGAGTAATACCTAAGTCACTTATCCATTGATTTAAATTGATCAACCTTTTATTTCTTTTCTTTATTAGTTTAGATAACTCTATCCTATCTTTGATCATTTTTCTTAGTTTTAGGGTTTTGAAAATTGATTTTGATTTCCAACGTTTTCCCTGTGAATCGATTTCGAACTTCACCGTTATTTCTATCTAGTAGTTTAGTGATTGAATAAGGATATAAATTTAATATTTGATTGAGTTTACAACGTTTTAACGACGACGTTTGTAAGCGATCAGTGCGGTGGCACCAGGCGGAGTCTGAGAGGTGGCGATCTTTTACTGTTTTAAACCTTTGTTAGTTAGCCTCCTACGGGAGTATAATGTTGTACTTGATCTCGACCTCTCCGAGGATATGTATATTAAACTCTTTTGGACTTGTTAATCTTGGGTTCGAGGCTTTGTTAAATTATTGTAGTTTAAATTGAGGGTGATTTGATAAACTGTTTAGGGAGACCAATAAGTTAGAGGGAACCCTCGCCAAATTTCCCACATTTCATTAGGTTTCGGTTCGCGTCGCCCGGCCCGGTTGGGCTTTCACGGGTCGGGGCGCGACTTGATCGATTATGCACGAGCCAGGCATGATGTCCCAAGACGGATCGATTGATAAGTCACTAATTATTCCTAATTAAACCCCTTAAATTACCTTTGTTATGCCTAGAGTAGTTGTATTTAATAGTTTGTTAGTTGATTTCTGGTTTAATCATGATTTGAGAAGAAATACAAGAAATTCGGCCAAAAATCACTAAATTCTACAAAAAGACTGCTTCGTCCACTGTTTGGAAATAAATCACCAGAAATTCTACACAATTCCAAATATTCTGAAATTCTGGGAGATGAAAGAAGACTTCAATAGCTACAACTTTCATGTTGAACATTTGGCGAGATTCCATACAGATTAATACCAGTCCGGAAGACTATGAAGATATACAGCTGCTGGAAACTGGTCCATCGATGCTCAGGAGAATATTCGTTAAATATTCCACATAAGTCCGAATATTATAAAATCTTCGGGGGAGGATAGAAGACTTCCTAATCTACATCTTTCCTGTTGAGCACATTTCCAAATTCCGGACGGGTTGAACCCAGTCGCGACGAGAAGAGGCAGTCAGAATTAAACTAGGAATTCCGAGTTGCACTAGAGGTCCAACTCAACTTATACATAACCCTAATTCCGGGATTAAGGGTTTTTATTATAAAAAGGTGTTATTCCAGCAAAACTTCTCATCTTTTTGACAATCTTTGGAGGAGGAAGAAGAAGATGGAGAGGATGTGGATGGTGACAGCTTCCTATTCCAACCCGATGGCTTTCATCCAAAAGATGAGTTGCTAATTCTTGTACTTAGGATTATTCATGAAACCCTAGTGTAGTTTTGGTATTTCTTTCGTTGGATTTTTGTGAACTTCTCGATGCATGATCTCGTGAATATGGTTTTATTGTTAATAGAGTTGAGGGAACAGAGTTCCTTGACGTACTTTCAGTCCTACATGATTTCTGTGATTGATTGTAGAGATTTATGAGATGGTTTTCATGAAGTTATTGGTTTGCCTTTGAGATAAGCTATGCTACCCGAAAATAGGTTGCGTCAAGGTCATTAGGAGTACTATAATTTAAGGTAATCGTAGGACTAAAGACACTCTATGCCAAGCAAAGATAGGTTATGTCGTTGGGAACATTAACTTTCTTTTAGGGATTCATGTGAGCTTGTAGCCATATGATCCATAATGTTGAGAGAAGGGAACAAGATGATAACTAGAGAAGACTAATAACGAAACTAGGGTGGATTGAGTAATTCCTAAGTAACTACTCCATTGATTCAAATTGATCAACCTTTTATCTCATTTATTTCTTTGTTTAGATCACTCTATTCTATCTTTGATTACTTTTCTTAGTTTTAGGGTTTTGAATATTGATTTTCAGTTTCCAACGTTTTCCATGTGGATCGACTGCCGACTTCATCGCTATTTCTACCTAGTAGTTTAGTGATTGAATAAGGATATAAATTTAATATTTGATTGAGTTTACAACGTTTTAACGACAACGTTTGTGAGCGATCAATTTTTGGCGCCGTTGCCGGGGATTTCGACGATTAAACTAATTGATTTTCTCTTAACTCATTTTCTTTGCTTAGTTAGGTTTTTATCTTTCTTATTTCCCCCTTTCTTTATTTTACACTTTTTAGGAATTTCTGACAATTTTTCTGATTTTTACAGCTACTAAATTTGAGTTTCTCGGACTGGGACCTACAGCCTATCGCCAAGAGCGATCGGTCGGACACGAGAGCGACCGATCGGGACTGTGTAGTCAGGTAAGGTTGTTCTAAACTCTGAGTTATTTTATCTAGCTGTTTGAGACGCTTCTGCAAGTCGCACAAAAGCACGTATCAACAACAGTCGTCTTTTGGACCAGCCCACTATTTGTATTTCTTATCTTTGGTGTGGTTCTTATTTATGTGATCTTGGATGCATGGCTAATTTTTATATGCCACCGGGTGCCATGTCTAATGATGATTTGCCTTTTGGTTATGGACCCGCTTACAATAATAATGACATATATGGTTTCTCAAATCCGGCATATAATTCACATTCATATCCTTATAATTCGAATTTTAGAAATCATACAGACCCTAATTGGCAATTTAAAGGTTATCAACCTCCTAACGTTCAACCATGGAACATAGAAACACCGGACCATAATTTTGCACATAGTTTTGAACAACAATATCCTCCTCCACAAGTATCCTCTGACACGACTTTGGACAAATTTATGAGTGCACTAGCAAACATGAATGCAAACATTACCGCTAGCTTGGCTGAGCTTAAAACTGAGCTTCGGAATGAAATGACGTTGATAAGGAATGAGCAATTATTGATAAGAAACGATGTTAACTCTAATGATCAATCAATTAAGAAAATAGAGACACAAATAGAACAACTAGCCCACATGGTTGATTCGGATTATGAGAATGAGGATTATGCGAATAATTATATTCCTCTTGTTAATGATGACAATGCTTGTGATGCTTATCTTTCTAATGATGTTGATGCATACTATAATGCTTGTGATGTTTAACCTATTCATGATGTTATTGATAATGTTTTGGAAGCTGCTGAAAATACGATTTTCCCAACTTTTGATGATACAGTTGATGATGTTGATGATGTTGATGAATGCTATCCGGTTGTATATTCTGGGCCTTATATGTATTTCGGTCATTCTTATGAAGCAAGTTTTTTTGATGATAGCGATGATGAGAGTTGTTATGCTAAATCGCCGGTTGTTCATGATGAGTTGAATGATGATAATATATCTATTTACAACGATCATAATGAGGATGTGCATATTAGAGAGACCCCCTGTCAGGAACCTTAAGTTGAACTTTTACATGATGAGTTGAATGATGATGATGTGCATATTAGTGATAAACATAATGAGGATGAGAGTGTTAGCAATATTCCTTGTTTAGAGCCTCAAGTTGAGATTCTACCTTTATTATTATCCCCATTAGTTGAACTTTGTGAGGAGGAGAAACCTAACATGAGTGAAGACCATGTTAATTTCTATCGTCCCTTCATCAAAAATCGTATCAAATCTTGTCTTCCTATGCACACTTTGTTTGCTATGGGGATTCCTATTTTTCTTGATGAAGCATGCCTGCATACATTCACCATGATTCGGGCCATGTATTTCTTCACATGGAATCATCGGCCTCCTAAATTTTATTTCGGGAGCGTCTAGTGAAAGACGTAAAATTGCGCGCTAACTGGGAAGCAACCCAGCTTTTTAGGAGTTTCTATTAATTTTTACAATTTTTTCTGATTTTTAGGAGTTTTCCCTGTTTTTTTTTATAGATTTTTTCCGCAATTTTTCCGTTTTTCTTTCATTTTTCTGCCAATTGTTTTTTGATTTTTTCTCCCTCTCCCCAAGCGGCTCACCTGTGAGCCGGGACATCATCGTCCCGGCTCCGCCTGGCTTCCAGCGGCTCAACCCCGAGCCGTCACTACCACCGCCCGTCGCCGCCTCTCCGGCCACTGTCATCCCTCCATCCACCACCAAAACGTTCGCCATCATTCCAGACCTTCATCCAAGGTCTCTTCTTCCCTCGACACCGTCTCCTCCGACGCCGGTGAGCCCCCCTGCTTTTGCCGGCCATCTCCAATCTCCCCATCCACGCCCTCCCATCACCCATTAATACCTCCAGAACCTTCCTCCGATCATCACGAACCTTCCGCCACCATCAAAACCCAACCTTGCCGCCTGGATCATCGGCTTCAGCCTCCGACGACTCTACCCCACCGACCACCTTCAATTCGCCGCCTGGAAGCCTAATTCTTCAATCAGACACCATAGGACAGTTCCTTGGCCTTCCACGATCCTTCCTCAATCGTCCCCGTCCTTGATTGGAGCGGGAGCGGAATGCAATTCCGACAATCAACCTCTCCGCGCCGGCCATCTCTGATCTCGCACCTCGAAGCTTCAATTCCACAATCAGACTACATAGATGCGTTCCTTAGGCTTCCACGATTCTTCCTGTACTGTTCCCGTCCTCCGGCGACGATGTTTTGCCGTTGATCCGTCGCCGGCGAGTTTCAGCCGTCCGATTGTTGCTAGGCATGATCCATGTGCTACAATGGTCCGATTTCCGATCGGACGATACACATCTTCGATCGAGACCATGTTGAGCATTCCTTGATCTTCTAGACGTCCTAGAGCAACCTCCGGTGTTAAATTCTCCTTATTTTCACCGATTTTATTTCTGAGCTCGCCGCGGACGGCCGCCGTGTGTGTGATGAAGTTTTATGCGGATGCTAACTGATGGTTGCCCTGCTTGGATATTTTGGTCCTTTATTTCCTTATCTGTGTTCATGATTATTTATTTCCTTTATTTCCTTACCATGATCTAGGGATAGCTTGACATATCCTAATGCACATGTTCACTTCCACATGTTAAGTGGTTGATATTAGATTCTGAGTATGATACTGGGATAGATTTACAATTCTATATCCTGACACAGAAAATACATAAACACATGCAATTATCTGAGTATGCGAAAAAAAAAGAAAAAAAAAGGATCTTCAACTTAGTAACCGGGCAGTGTGTCTAGCCAGCGTGGTGTTCGCGTAAAACGGTTGAATTTCCTGAAAAAAAAAGAAGAAGAAAAAGGATTTCAACTTAGTAACCGGGCAGTGTGCCTAGCCAGCGTGGTGTTCGCGTAAAACAGTTGAAACTCCTAAGAAAGACTGTGCCTATCATCTTAGGACGCCCCTTTTTGGCCACTACAAATGCCAATATTCAGTGTCGAACTGGTGTCATGGATGTCTCTTTTGATAATATGCATGTTAAACTGAACATCTTTAAGACTACATGTTTGCCTGAACGTGAGAATGAATACTTTCGTGTTGATAGTTTGACTGGCTGCTGTGATGATAAATCTCATGTTATAATGATTGATAGAGTATCTGAGATTTTGATGGATTATGACTCTGATGATGATGATGATGGTGACGCTACACTGCACAATGATAGATTATCTAAGATTTTGAAGGAATATGATTCTGACAATGATGATTATGATGTTGAATTGCATAATGCTAGATTGGTTGTGATTCTGAATGAGTATGAGTTTGAGGAGTCGGAGGATGATGATGTTGAAGTGGAGAATAATAGGCTATCTGATATCTTGAATGCCTATGCTTCTGATTCTGATGATGATGTTGATTTGAACACCGCATAATCGAAGTATGATATCAAAACACACATCTTGCCCGACCAATCACTCGATCGACATATTGCGGAAATAAAAACTATTTTTGGGATGGTTGAACCCCTTTCACTGCTAGTTTTTACTCCCGCACCTGTGATAGATACGGGCCAATTGTGTGCTTATTATGCCGACACTCACCTTTGCACAGATGCGGCAGTGTATCCTAAGGTTGAGCCACCTCCTCTTTTCTCTATATTTGCACCATCATCACTGACTTCACCGCTTCTTTTATCTATATTTGACCTTCCACTTCCGGTTCACTCGAATGATAGTTTCACTATTATGGGGGACAAATACTGTAGACCGGGTTGCAAGATGAAACATGACGATAGGTTGCATTTTATAGCGGGCGGCATCTCTAGTTCTCTTGTTGGGCGGAAAGGCTTTCTTAGCCTACATCATCAACTACTTGATTTACTGTGGGCGTGGGGTTGGTTTCAAGCATTATATGGAGGAAATTATTCTAAGTGGGGTGATCGATGCCGTCGGATTGACGGAGCCATGCTATAATTACACCTTTTCGGGAAGTCTAGCGAATGACTCAAAATTGCGCGCTTCTTGGGAGGCAACCCAAGTTTTATAATTTTTTTGTATTTTCCTAAATTTTTAGGATTTTTCCATGATTTTCTTCCATTTTTCCGGCTTTTTCTCGAATTTCCTTTATTTTCCTTGATTTTCCTCTCTCCTCCCGTTCTCTCTTTCTCCCGCAGCTCGTCGTCCCGGCTCGTCGGCTCGTCCCCGAGCCGATAACCACCGCCGCCCATCGCAGCATCTCCGCCCATCCCCAACCCCTAAAGATACTACCGAGACCTCCGCCAACCTTCCACCTTTTCATCCCCATCTTCCTCTTCCCTCGACACCCTCTCTTCCGACGCCGGCGAGGCCCTCGGCCATCGACTTCACCATCATCCACGGCCGTTCACCGCCCCCAAACACCTCCAAAAGCTTCCTTCCATCTCCACGACGCTTCCTCCACCATCACAACCATACCTTGCCGCCTGGATCATCGGTTTCAAGCTCCGACGAAACCACCGCTCCGACCACCTTCATTCCACTGTCTGGAAGCTCAATTCCTCAATCCCGCACCATAGGACCGTTCCCCATGCCTCCACGATCCTTCCTCAACCCTTGCCATCCCTGATTGGAGCTCCGATCATCGGAATCCAATTCCGGCTATTGTCTTCCTCCGAGCCGTTCACCTCCGATCAATCACCTGGAGGCCTCCATTCTTCGATCAGAGCTTACCGGCAACCTCCTCAAGCATCTACGATTCTTCCTATACCCTTCCCGTTCTCCGGCGATGACGTTTCACCGTCGATTGGTCGATCTTCAATCAGGATAGATAGTATGGTTGCTGAAATTTTTAGATGCTGTGCATGGATTATTCGATATATTTTTCTATTTTCTTGAATTATTTTTATATCTCATGTGGGTGAATGTTTGTACAAGAGTGATATATGAAGCAAATACAAAGGAGATTATGTCGAAATTTTGACGAGCTATGCCTTTTCCATTTAATTGGTGAATTACTTGATCTTTTGGAAAGGTACATATTTCTGTGGCAGGTTATGGTGACAAGCGGCGTATTTATTCTATTATGGCGATGCTGGGTATATCTAAAGCGAGAGAAATCTATTTCTGAGGCGTTCATTATGGTTATCTCTACCCTTTACTTCTTGATTTATTTTTATGACTTAGTGTAATTGGGGACAATTACATTTAAGTTGGGGGGTAGCATTATAAATTTCATGCTCATATTCTTTTTCTGGTAACCAAATATTATACATCACTTGAATTATGTCAAAAGAATGAAATTATGATCTGATTTGACAAAGGTGCATGTTTTAGAAATTTAGTTTATGAATTATTCTGAGACTTGTATGTCATATAAGAAATAGTAAATTTTTGCTATGCATGATGTTATTTCTATACTTTAACACTTTTACCATGATCTAAGGATAGCTTGACATATCCTAATGCATATGTTCACTTCCACATGTTGATAAGTTGAGATTAGATTCTAAACATGATACTATGATAGATTATGATCTTATACCATGTTACATGAGAAGTATGCAATTGAAAAAAGAAAAGAAAAAAGAGTTTTATATGCAAAAAGGGTTTCATACTTAGTAACCGGGCAATGTGCTTAACAAGGTGTGTTGTTCGCGTAAAACAGTTGAAATTCTTGAAAAAAAATGACTAGTTATGATTTGTAGCCTTCATGATTTGAGCATTAGAGTTTGAATAGTGTTCTACACTTAGTGCCCTAAAACCGTCTGGTTTGAGAGTCACTGGCTTGAACCTCGTTACATGGATCATGAAGAAAGGTTAAGAAATCATAACATTGCACATGTCATATATAAATAAAAATGAAAAAAGATTGCAAAGTGGTGAATGAAAATATGTACTTGGCCAAGTTTGTATTCTTGAATGGTTGAAGTGTTTGGATATAATTGCTACTCTGAAGCATGCGGAACCCCATTCACACACAGGAGTGTTAAAGTTATTTTTAATCATGATTAAATATGTTGAAGTGTTGGAAATATGTTATGACATGTTTTGATTTACTATGGTTTTATGTGAATATGAGTTGAAGGGTATATTTATGGATATTATTTCTATTTCATGCATTAGAGTTAATGAGTATTATGATTGATTTCGAATGATATATTCAAGGGAATGTATAGATATTTGTGGGTGTCATCCCTTAAAACCCTCAGAAGACTATAACTCCTCCACTGGGGTAACCCAGGGGTTTAAAGGATTGTTGCACATGCTAAGTGCAATCGTGAGACCTACGAAAGTGGCTAGTTAGATTTACTGTTTTCTTTTTATCTTTTCTTTGCTCGAGGACTAGCAAAGTGTAAGTTGGGGGGTGTGATAAGTCACTAATTATTCCTAATTAAACCCCTTAAATTACCTTTGTTAGGCCTAGAGTATGTGTATTTGATGATTTATTAGTTGATTTCAGGTTTAATCATGGTTTGAGAAGAGATACGAGAAACCCCTTAAACCCCTTAAATGAAGAAAAATATAGCTTCGTCGACCATTGGGAAAATATTCGCCAGATATTCTCTGAAACTCCAAATATTCTGAAACTTTGGAAAATTGTAGAAGACTCAGTGATCTACAATGTTCATGTTGGACAATTTGCGATATTCCTGATGGTATGATAGCAGATTTGAAGAATACATGAAGATACATAAGCTGGAAAGCTGCACCGTCGAAGCTCAAGAGAATATTCTCCAAATATTCTACATTAATCAGAATATTATGAAATAATTTGGAGATGACAGAATACTTCCAGATCTATAACTCTCATGTTGAAGATCGGCTCAGATTCCGTATAGATTGGCCCCAGAATTGACTCCAAGTTAGAGTTTGAGTAGAAGTTGAAGAATAAGGAAGCTGATGTCGTGGCAGTTATTAACCCAGTCAAACTGGGAAGTCCGATCGATCGGTTTGAGTTCGATCGATTGCTCCGATGACGTCAGCAACCCGGAATTTAGGAAAATTAGAGTTTAAGTCCAAATATAACTCTAATTCCGGGGTTGAGGGTTTCTAATACATAAGGGGGTTATTCCAGCCGAAAATAATCATCTTTTGGAGCACTTTTGGAGGAGAAGGTTAGGGTTTTGAAGACGGTGATCTTTCCGCGGGGATCGACGGCTTCATCTTCTACACCGATGGCTGATTTCCAAGAGATGAGTGGCTGGTTTTCTTGTTCTTAGGAATACCATGAAACCCTAGTGTAACTTTTGATCTTTCTTAGTTGGATTTTTGTGAACTTCTCTACGTATAATCTCATGAATATGATTTTAATGATTATAGAGTTGAAGGAACAGAGTTCCGTTGACCAATTATTAGTCCTACATGATGGTTGTACTTGAGTGTAGAGATTCATGAGATAGTTTGCATGTGGTTTGTGATTTACCTTTGAGATAATCTATGCTACGTGAAGATAAGTCATGCTAATGTCATTAGGAGTAGAATAACTTAAGATAATGGTAGGACCGAAGATGATTTATGCCAAACAAAGATAGGTTATGTCGTAGGGAACATAAAACCTTCTTTTAGGGATTCGTGTGAGCTTGTTGCCATACGATCCATAATGCTTAGAGAAGTGATCAAGATGATAACTATGGAAGATTAAGGGAGAAACTAGGGTGGATTGTGTATTTCCTAAGACATCTTTTTCCATCTGATTAAAACCTTAATATTTTCTGTTGCTTTCTTAGATAATTTCAGTTAGATCAATCTATCATTGAAGTGTTTGGTTTAGATCAAGAGTTTTGAGAATTGATTTTGTTTTCCTAGTAATTCCCTGTGGTTCGACTCCGGATTTCACCACTAGTCTACCTAGTAGTATTAGTGATTGAACAAGGATATAAATTTAAGATTTGATTGAGGTTAGCAGCGTTTTAACGACGACGTTCGCGAGCGATCAATTTTTGAGCCCAAGAATTGATGTCCCAAGACGGATCGATCATTCTTGGAATGATCGATCTTGTTGGGTTCTCCGACGAGCCGGAGAAAGAGAATACCGCCGGAAAACTCTACCAAACCCCACAAAACCCTGCGATCTAATAGTATGAAGGACCACAAGTCCAAAATCGATACTTGCACTGAAAACCAACATGCATACGAGTAGATCTACTCTAAAAGATCACGGGCAAACCCAATGCTTCCAAAAACCAGATTTCTAAGTAGGTAGGATCCCTACCTAGACTAGAGCAGCTTTAATCCGCCCTGCTGAGCCTAGAATCGTCCTTAATCTCCTCCAAAATCTCGCCGGATTTGAGCCCAAGAACGGCGGATTTCAAAATGGATTGAACCGCCTTATGAATGATCGATCATTCTGCAAGAAATGATCGATCCTTCATGATGAAGCACTTCGACTTCCATGCACTAAATGATCGATCTTCTAGCAACGAATGATCGATCATTTACTTGCAGAAAGCTAGACTTGGGCTAGAACACAAGCCCAAGCCCGGATCTTCCGATCTCGGGTCCACCTAACCGTTCTAATCAAACATTAATACAAACATGGTCAGTGTATGCACACGCGGATGTGAAACAAACCGAGAAGGTGCAGATCTATCTGGTTTGTCCGTAGCTTCTTTCTCTGCACCTCTGTACTAAAAATTGCGGTCCATAAAATAATACGATCCACCGGATCGCGTGCTCAACGCGAAGCAAGCAAACGAGCCACAGGCCTGACCCAGACGGTCGGCCCAGGAGTAGAGGGACAGGTCCTCACACGAGCAGTGAGCCCTTTTATTGATAGTTACCCACCGAAAGAGCTCAGGGAGAGGCATGTTTATACTACAATTGATCGGTACCTTGGTACCGATAATATGTCAGTATCCTAATACCGGCCACAAATGGAATATACCGGTATGTTACTACCTATAGAATGTGGTAGAAGCATACCGTTGTTCTATCGATCGGTAACTACTGATAAAATGGCTCACTGTTCTGGTGTTTGGTTGCCGAACCTGAGCACATCTACATGGTTGTTGATTGTATCGGTCGTCGCCTACCGATACCATCACGGACAGTCTCGGTATGAGGGTACCGACCAGTGTATAGGAGCTGGTCGGTACTTTTCTACCGATATGGCCAACACTTGATGAAAAAGATTCTCTGTCCAAACCTCCAAAATTCGGCCAAAAGACCAAAGATTGGCTTGGAATAGGAAGCTGTCACCATCTGCATCCTCGATGTCTTCTCCTTAATTCCCTCTCCAAAGATTGTCAAAAAGATTCTCTGTCCAAACCTCCAAAATTCAGCCAAAATACCCCTTTTATATGGCCCAAAACCCTAACTTAAGTCTCCCTCGGATTAGATTTTAACCCTAGGTTTTTGCAGATCACCCCGACTCCGATCGATCTGCTTTGATGGCTCAGATCGATCTGGTTTGTCTGTAGCTTCTTTCTCTGCACCTCTGTACTAAAAATAGCATAACTTTTTCTAGCAAACTCCAAATCATGAACCGTAAAAACTCCCAGAAACTAGACTTCCAGAGCTTTCCAATCATGTATGGTACATTCTCTGGTTCGTTCTGAGAAGGTACAGATTGAATATTGAATACGAAATAAATAAAAACTATTCAAAATAGCATTGCTCGGTAACTAACAAGACCCAGTTAAAAGGGTGATTTGTATATTTTTCATGACTTATCACACCCCCCAACTTGATCTTTGCTTGTTATCAAGCAAAGCAACACAAAAATAAAAATTAAGGACTAAATCTAACTAGCCAGTTTCGTAGGTCTCACGATTACACTTAGCATGTGTAACAAGCCTTTAAACCCCTGGTTTACCCCAGTGGAGGAGTCATAGTCTTAAGGGTTTTCAGGGATGACACCCACAAACATCTATATATTCCCTTGAATATACCTTTAGAAATCAATCACAATATTCATCAACTCTAATGCATGAAATAGAAATAATATCCATGAATAAACCTTTCAACTCATAGTCATATAAAAATATAATAAGTCAAAACATGTCATGACATATTTCCAACACTTCAACATATTTAATCATGATTAAAAATAACTTTAACATTCCTGTGTGTGAATAGGGTTCTACATGCTTCAGAGTATCAATCATATCTAAACACTTCAACTATTCAAGATCACAATCCTATTCAACACATATTTTCCAGTTATCACATAGCAATCTCTACTTGTATTCACTTTTCTTTTCTTTTCTGCAGGAATTTCAACTGTTTTACATGAACAACACACCTTGTTAGGCACCTTGTCCGGTTACTAAATATGAAACCCTTATTGCTTTTTAGGAATTTCAACTATTTTATGCGAACACCACGCTGGTTAGGCACACTGCCCGGTTACTAAGTTGAAAATCCACTTTTTTATTTTTTTCTTTTTTTCTTCAAATAATTGCATGTGTTCATGTATTTTCTGTGTCATGACATAGAATTGTAAATCTATCCTAATATTATGTTTAGAATCTAATATCAACCCCTTAACATGTGAAAGTGAACGTATGCATTAGGATATGTCAACCTATCCTTAAATCATGGTAGAAGTCTTAAAGTATAGAAATAATATCATGTATAGCAAAAATTTACTATTCCTTATATGACATACAAGTCTCAGAATAATTTATAAAATAAATTTCTAAAACATTCACCTTTGTCAAATCATATGATAATTTCATTCCTTTGACATAATTCAAAGGATGTATAATATTTGGTTACCAGAAAAAAAAATATGAGTATGAAATTTATGAATTCTACCCCCCAACTTAAATGTAATTGTCCCCAATTACACTAAGTCATAAAAATAAATCAAGAAGTAAAGGGTAGAGATAACCATAATTAACGCCCTAAAAATAGAATTCTCTCTCTTCCAATTTAAGTTTAGGCACCGGCATAATTAAATACATACTTCCTTCCCTACGATAACTTATCACAAAAATATATACCTTTCCAAAAAGATCAAATATAACTCATAAAAGTTCAAAAAGGTATTAGAATCATAGAAAATTTCGGCAGAGTCTCCTTTCTATTTTTATGATATATTAATCTGTACAAACATTCATCACACAAACTAACTAATGCACAGGAGACTGGAAAGGAGATTACAATAGTATCATAGATCATCATCTAGACATCACAAATAAAGAAATAACGAACCAACAACATCCAAGCAGAGCACCAAATTATTAGTAATCCGTAGTATGGTCCTTCTCATCCACGGTATGCAACTCGCGGCGAGATCAAATTCGAAATTAGCGGAGATAGGGAAAAGTGAACCCCCGTGAATGCTTGTGATGGTCCTGATTGAATATCTAGACCGTTCGATTAGAAATCGAAACATTGTAGCTCCCGATCACGTCCAAAAAGAATCATACAGCTGAAAGCTCGTCGGCGATGGATCGACGGTGAAACAGGGAAGGTATAGGAAGAATCATGGAGGTCGTAGGTGCTCTCCGGTGAGCTCTGATCGAAGAATGGAGGTCCCCGGGTTGTAGAACAGAGATGGCCGGATCGGAGTAAGATGATGGCCGGAATTGGATTCCAATGATTCGAGCTCCAATCAAGGACGGGGATGATTGCGGAAGGATCCTGGAAGCTTGGGTAAGTGGTCTATGGGGTTTGATTGATGAATTGAGCTACCAGACGGCGGATTGAAGGTGGACGGTGATGGCCGGCGATGGGTAGATCGATTCCGGTGATCCCGACGCCAAGTCCGAGTTTTCATGGGTGGAAACGGATCGTGGTGGCAAGAGGAAGCTTCTGGATGTGTTCTGGGGCGGTGAACGACCATGGGTGATGGTGAAGACGACGGTCGCGGGGCTCACCGGCGTAGGAGGAGAGGGTGTCTAGGGAAAAGGTGGACAGGGATGAAGAGATGGAAGGATGGTGATGGTGTTTGTGGTAGTTTGGAGGGTTGGGGATGACCGGAGATGCTGTGATGGGCGGCGCGGGGTAACGGCTCGGGGACGAGCCGATGAGCCGCGACGAGAAACCGTGCGGGAGGAGAGAGGAAATCCGACGAAAAATAAGGAAAAATAGGAACATGTGGAGAACAATTGCAGGAAAATATGGGGAAAATTCTAAAAATCAAGGGGAAATCGTAAAAATTAAAAAGAACTCCTAAAAACTAGGTTGCCTCCCAGTAAGCAATTTTACGTCTTTCGCTAGACACTCCTGAAACAAGGTTTAGGAGGTCGATGGTTCCATGTGAAGAAATGCATGGCCCGAATCATGGTGAAGATATACAGACATGTTTCATCAAAGAATAAAAAGAAGTCCTTAGCAAATAAAGTGTACACAGGATGAGAACGTTTAAAACGATTTTTGATGAAAGGACGATAGAAATTGACATGGTCTTCACTCATGTTAGGTTTCTTCTCCTCACAACGTTCAACTAATGTTGATAATGCAGAATATAGAGGCTCAATTTGAGGTTTCTGACAGGGAATCTCACTAAAGACCTTATTCTCATTACCATCAATGCAAATAGGCACTACATCGTCATTCAACACATCATGTAAAACAGGCAATTCATCACAACAATTCCCATCATCACTAAAAAAATTAGCTTCTAAAGCATGACCAAAATACATATAAGGTCCCGTTTCATTAGGTATGCATTCAAAAATATTATTTTCAGGGGCCGGCAAAATATTGTCAATAGTTGTATAATTCGGCAAAGTATTAGAACACATCTCAAAATGGCATACATCATTCTCATTAGAAACATAAGCTTCACAACATTGTCATCATAAACAGCCGGAACAGAATTATTTGCATAGTCCTCATTCTCATAATATGAATCAATCATGTGGGCTAGTTGTTCTATTTGTGTCTCTATTTTCTTAATTGATTGATCATTAGAGTTAACATCGTTTCTTATCAATAATTGCTTGGTCCTTATCAACGTCATTTCATTCTGAAGCTCAGTTTTCATATCAACAATTGCACTCATGAGTTTGTCCAAAGTCGGGTTTAGATGGTATTTGTGGAGGATATTGCCGTTCAAAACTAAGTTCAAAATTTTGGGCCGGTGTTTCTATGTTCCACGGTTGAATGTTAGGAGGTTGATAACCTTCGAATTACCAATTAGGGTTTTTATGATTTCAAAAATTCGAATTATAGGGATATGAATGTGAATTATATGTCGGATTTGAGAAACCATATATATCATTATTGTAAGCGGATCCATAACCAAAAGACAAATCGTCATTCGATATGGCACCCGGTGGGAAATAAGAATTAGCCATGCATGCAAGATCACATACCAAAAAGAGAAAAAGACAACAGAAGATTCGGAGGAGAGGATAAAATCCGGAAAACAATGATCGAAACAAAAAATTTTGAATTTAGAAAACTTACCTGACTACGTAGTTCTGATCGGTCGGTTTGGGGTCCGATCGATCGCTCCAGGCCGCAAACTTCTTCACTCGAAGTCCAATTCAAAGCAGATGGCGCAGTCCAACCGATCGGTTTCAAGTCCGACCGGTCACCCCATATGGCTGGCGAGTTGTTTTTCTTTCTTCACGAAAAATCCGTTCGAATGCTGCGAAAATTCCAGAAAATTGTCAAAAAATTCCTTAAAAGTATAAAATAAAGAAAGGGAGAAATAAGAAAGATAAAAACCTAACTAAGCAAAGAAAACGAGTTAAGTGAAAATCAATTAGGTAACCGTCGAAGTCCTCGGCAACGGCGCCAAAAATTGATCACTCGCGAACGTGTCGTTAAAACGTTGCAAACTCAATCAAATATTAAATTTATAATCCTTATTCAATCACTACACTACTGGGTAGAATAGTGGTGAAGTCAGGAGTCGATCCATAGAGAAAACGTTGGAAATCAAAATCAATTCTCAAAACCCTAAAACTAAGGAAAAGAATCAAAGATAGAATATAGTTATCTAAACTAATAAAGAAAAGAAATAAAAAGTTGAACAATTTGAATCGATGGAGTAGTTACTTAGGAATTACTCAATCCGCCTTATTTTCGCCTTCAATCTTCTCTAGTTATCCTCTTGTTCTCTTCTCTTAACATTATGAATCCACAGCTTCTTAAACTTACATGCATCCCTAAAATAAGATTTATGTTCCTAACGGCATAGCCTATCCTATCTTAGCATAGCCTATCTCACTAGCAAACCATAAATCACATGAAAACTATCCTATGAATCTCAACAATCAATCACAGAAATCATGTACGACTGAAAATACGTCAAGGAACTCTGTTCCCTTAACTCTATTAACATTGAAAAGCATATTCATAGGATCATGTCTTGAGAAAATTACAAGATTCAAACCAAAGAAGATAGAAAACTACGCCAGGGTTTCATGAATAATTCTAAATACAATAATTAGCAACTCATCTTTTGGATGAATGTCATCCACTTGGAATAGGAAGCTGTCACCATCCGCATCCTCGCTGTCTTCTCCTTAATTCCCTCTCCAAAGATTGTCAAAAAGGTTCTCTGTCCAAACCTCCAAAATTCGGCGAAAAGATCCCTTTTATCTAGCCCAAAACCCTAACTTAAGTCTCCGTCGGATTAGATCTTAACCCTAGGTTTCTGCAGATCCGCCCTGACTCAGATCGATCTTCTTTGATGGCTCAGATCGATCTGGTTTGTCCGTAGCTTCTTTCTCTGCACCTCTGTACTAAAAATAACATACCTTCTTCTAGGAAATTCCAAAACTTCTTTAGCTCCAAACTTGACCTAAAAATAGCATACCGTAAAAAATCCCGAAAACTAGACTCCCAGAGCTTTCCAACCATGTATGGAATATCCTCTAGTTCGTTCTGAGAAGGTACAGATTGAATATTGAATATGACCTATCTTTGCTTCTTTAGCTCCAAACTTGATCTAATCTTCGCTGAGGGCCCTAATACCTGAAATAAACAAAAACTATTCAAAATAGCATTGCTCGATGACTAACAAGACCCAGTTAAAAGGGTGATTTGTATACTTTTCATAACTTATCAGTAATACTCAAAGAAAACCTAAAATAGATAAATCTAAGGCTAAATGCTTTAAATGTGGAAAGATTGGTCATTATGCTAATCCTTATACCAAGAAAAAGATTAATGAGATCGATGATGAAGGGTTAAAGAAATCCTTATATAAAGTGATGATCAGTAATACTGACTTAGATACGGAAGAGAGTTCTTCTTCAGAATCATCAGAAGAGGACAAATGTTCTTGTATAATTAATAATTGTACTCGAAAAGATAACTCAAACTATTGGAAAGCCATAGTTGAAATGAATGGATTATCCATTAACATGATATCTCTAAGTAAGAAGTTCTTAACAAAATTGCTAACAGAAGAAAATATACCTTCTGAACTGAAATCACAATTGATTGAAATATGTCTAAAAGGAGACCAAAAGATTGAGGCTCCTAAAACAGATAATACCTATAGACTTGCTGAAGTTTTACAAAGAAGGCGAGAACAAACTGTTAAAAATCAATCGTTAGCAGAGCTTAACAGAGAGGTTAATAACCTTAAAGAAGAAGTTAAACTTCTTAAGGAAGAAAATAAATATATATTTTCTTTAGGGCTTTTTACATATTTATCCATCAAAAGTTTCTAAATATCATAATTACCCCTATATTTTTCCAACTTACTAAAATACCCTTGAAATTTTGAAAAATCCGTAAATGGTCAGGTTACTTGCCAGTGAATCTTCATGGAATATTCCTAACGCCGTTAACGACGCAATATAAAAAGACCTTATTGCCCTCAACGGTGATAAAAGAGACCCTACAACGATCTATTCTCTCTTCTCATCTTCCAGCTCTATCTAAGGTTCCGAAAAGGTTCCAAACAAACCCTTGGTTCCAGAGCTTCGTCCTCATCCTCAAGTTGCCTCTTTTGTAGCCATGGTGTGGGAATAGAGCTTAGCCCCTCTTTTGTCCTCATCCTCAACCTGCCCCTTTCCTCCTCTCCTCGGATTTTTCACCATCTTTTCCATGTCCTCGATGAAAAATAGATGGGCAGATTCCGCAACATCTACTCCATCAATTGGTTCAGCCTCCACCGTGCAATGCCGTTGCAATGAACCTTGCTCCATCCACCATTCCAATCGGGTTCACAGCAAAGGAAGAGGTTTCTACGGCTGCCCACGGTACAAGGTACAATCCCACTGCCAATTTTTATGCTTTCTGTTAGGTTTGGAGCAATCTAATCAGTCTATTATTCATATTTCAGAACAATGAAGAACGTGGATGTGGATTTTTTATGTGGGCTGATGGCGCCGAGCATTCAACTGTGGACTTGAAGTATCAGGTCAAGGAAATGGAGAAGCTGATGATGGATCGAATTAGCTCGCTTGAAGAAAGGCTGGCTACATCACTTCACATCATGGAAAAGTTGGAAAGAACTACTTCAAATATGTCCTCATTGTTGTTTGTTTTGTTTGTTGTAATTAGAGTTTTTTCCCTCCTAAAGATTGTACTGTATAGTTTGGATTGAGTATATGCTATTCATCCAAACTTAGTTGTCACTCATTGTTATTTGTTCTGTTTGTTGTAAATTGGAGTTTTTTTCCTCCTAAAGAGACTACTAGATGCAATTTACTACTTGATGCAATTTATTGTGCAATTTACCCTGGTTTCAAGTGCAATTCATATGAACTGTGTCCTGTTTGATACATTTGATCAGCTCATAGATACATTTGAACTGTGGCAGATGATACATTTGAACTGTGACACATTTGAATTCTGAACTATGTCAATACTGAGAACACATTTGAACCATCCATTTATTGAGAACAAATTCACCCAGTTAAGAATAGAACTAACATTCACATTCAATTGAGAGCATACAACTAACATTCACAGTCAATTGAATGTGTACATCTACAATGCACACTCGAATATTCACAACCACAGCCAAAACTTTGTCAGTACATAACTATGCCATATAGAAATGGCTTCAAACAACCCATAATTGAAGTTCAAATTCCATCATAGCCTCCATGGAGGTGCTACTGTGCCTTTACCCTCCCCTGCTGCCATGCCTCTACCTCCCACTACTGTTGTGCCTCTTCCTTGCAGTGCTCTTGAGCCCCTTCCCTGCCCTCCTCCTCTAACAGGAGCTTTTACCCTGGCTGGTGGATTTGATTCATTAGGGTTGTAAAGGCCCATCCCCAAACCATGAGGATTCATGGCAGGATTGCTACAAATTCAATGTATTTTGGGTTAGAATTGATCAATGCAATGATCAAAATAGTAAGAACCAAGCATTCAACATATTTACCTATAAAACACTGGCCCTGCATCAAGCCTTGGCTAGCTTGCAGATCTTAATGTTGACCCTTTTATTGCTCCACCCTTTCCTCTAACTCTGCCACTACCCCTAGCTCCAGCCTTCCCTCTGCCTTTACCTCCCCTTGCTCCAGCAGTTGGAGTGTGAACGTCCTGGCTCTGAGATGCTTCATTATGCTGTGGAGCCCTCTCAGACACTGGCTCTTTACAGGTGTTCTTATGGTGGCCCCACTTCCTACACCTTGAGCACTTGTGTAGTCTCTTGCTCTTCTTCCCTTTCTCATCAGCTCCTCAAATGTGCCTCTTCTTTGGCCTACCTCTTTGCCTTTTAGTCATTGGAGGAAGCAATATATAGCCAAGTTCAATTTTCTTCCACTGATCTTTGCTTGGCAAGGTGCTGATGAATCCAGCATATGCTGCCCTGTATCTGCATACAAGCAAGTACATGGGTTATACATATATACACTGTAATAGTCATGCACAAAATTGTAAAATTAGAGAGTTATACCTATGTACACTGTAATAGTCATCCACAAAAGTGTCCCAATTTGGGTTCCTCATGCGAGCTATGATGGCTGCATCATGAATACAAGGCATGCCTGATAGCTGCCATCTTCTACATGTGCAAGTATGGGCTGCAATATCATGCCACAACCTAAAAAACCCATCCAGTCTGGGGCGTGAGGGTCCTAAACTCAAAATAAAAATAAAAATCAAATGGCGAGAGCCTCCCCTATATTTCCCCAATTTGAACCCTGTGCAGATTACAATTTCACCTCAAATTAAAACAATAATTAAAACAGTTCTACTATTATCATTTCACTAACTGGCACAAGTTCTGGTACAACATCTATTTATACAACAATTCCATCAACCCTCATTACATAATTTAATACAGATGATCAAATCCTCGAAGAAGAAAATTATACATTTAATACAACTACAAATGTACAACTTTTAACGAAAGGGGAAACTCCAGGATCGTCAAGTACTCCTCAAAACTCCAAGTCCGCGATCACCTCAAGAATGGCGCGCCAACGCCCAGAAGATCACCTGAAAGGAAAGGACTGCATCGACCGCCCGGGTAAGAGTGAGCAACAAAGCTCAGTGGTTCTACGCTATTCTACGTCACACGGAAAGGGAGGGAAACAACAACAGTGTCGTTTCTCCGCCTAAGTCTAAAGGATGGCACGGGGTCCCATAACCCCTATCGATTCCCCAAGGGATCCTACTCTTCTCAACCGACCATGCTAGAAACATCAACCAAACACGCTGGGAGGAAACAGGAATCAGAACCAGTAGGAACACCCTTACCCAGCAGGAAACCTCTGCGTGGGAACACGCGTCAGGGACATCGACAACTATCCTTAGCACTTGGCCTTGAAGAAGCGACACGACCTCTAAACCTCAAACAATATAATATTTCAGTCCGACTACTTAATAATCCTCGAATGATATAAAACATAATCATTGGTGACAATCACGTCCTAATCCTCGACTACCCAAACCCTGGTCCTAGGGCTACCCGAGAACCCCGGATCGACGATTGAATCCATCACCTACCACCTAGCTTGAATGCCTCTAATGTAAGCAAATGCATGCAATGCTCACACACACATCAAGAGGAATTCATACATGCAACAATATGTCAAGCAATATACATGTCTAGGCAAAGCCTACAGCTCTGTAGACACCAATTTTGACTAAAGTCAAAATTTGGAGTATTTATGAAACTACCCCTATCCGCCTTAGACATCACTTAAAGTCACACCACCAAGCATAGAAACCCGAATGCTTATAGAGCACACATACACTGCTCTATATGCGATCCTCCACGGCTTTGATGGTATCCTACACAAATCGGGAGAACAAAGGGTGTTTTGGTTATTTTACCTGCCCAAAGGTATTTTAGGAATTCAGGGAAAAATACATACCCTGACTCTCTAAAATATCCTATCATAACCCTATATAGCTTTTACGGCATCCTACAAAAGCTAAGTCGATATAGGGGCATTTTGGTAATTTTATCACATCAAGGGTATTTTCGGGATTTAAGTGAAATATATTATTACACTCTCTCCTATACTCCATCATGCCTTTTATATCGTTCAGATAACATCCTACTTAAATTAAAAGGACTAGGGGGCATTTTGGGAATTTTGCCCACCAGGGATATTTTTGGAATTTTGACTAAAATATGTGTTCAGGATCCTTACAATATCTAAGAAATATCCCTGTATGGTTTTTTATAACATTTTATACAAACCGAAAGCATAAAGGGCATTTCGGTAAGGTTTACCTTCTAGGGGTATTTTGGTCATTCTAGCCAAATATAGGCGTGACCCACTTACAACATTCCAAAATAGTCTATGGTGGTTTTAAAGGTATCCTATATAAACCAAAAAACATGAAAAATGGTATTTTGGTCATTTACTCTAAATGCACATTTTCCACATACACATGACAAATATGCTCCACCCTTTAAAGTATCATCTACTTTAAGGTATTCCTGTCCAAAACATATATGGACTCTACACCAACCAAAGTACCAAAAGGGTATTTTGGTAATTTCACCCTTATATCAGCCTTCTTAAAACTTTGATGGCATCCTACACAAGTTACGATGGGCGAGGGTATTTTGATCATTTTAAACCTCTAGGGTATAATGGTCCAAAATATATGTAAAGACACCTCTACCTGCTTTAGGGGTATTTCGGTCCAAAAAACATATATGACCGATAAAAAAAGTGTATTTTGGTAATTTACACTTATCCCCTTGCCAAAGGGCATTAAGGTAAATTGTCTGTACCATGTTCAAATATTTGAAAATTCAAGAAAATATTCAAAATTTGAACAAATATGAAATTCAAATTCAGGATTCGAATTCAAATAGATTTGATATCCCCAATCATAAACCTAAATCCTATCCTCTTAACCACCCAAATCTCAACACCCAAACCAAATTTCAAATCTAAAATCAGCCTAACCAACCTCTCCTAACACCTATAAATAGAGGGGGAGAGGGGTGAAGGCAAAGGAGCTAGAGGCATTTGAGAGCAAAACCACACTCTGAAAGAGAAGACGCTGAGCTTTGAAAATCTAAAATTTGTTCTTCGCATTCTTAGTGTTCTTGAAAGTTCTTCAAGAATCAGGAAAGCCCACGTGGACTTAAATCCACCCGTTGGGAGTCATTGTTGATTCTTGAAGTTCTTGAAGGATTAACGAGACTCGGGTGGATCCAGATCTACTCGCATAATCTAACTAGCAGTTCTTGAGGTTTCTTCAACTCTGGAAATCCGCGTTCTTCGTGTTCCTGAAAGTTGTTCAAGAATCAAGAAAGCCCACGTGGACTTAAATCCACCCGTTGGGAGTTATTATTGATTCTTGAAGTTTGATGTCGCTCAAATGTGTCACGCACAGCGGTCGCGGTGCAGTACATCATAAAAGAGGTCGAACCCACAGAGAGACAAGCAGGAAAGATCCAAAAACACAGATGACAATGTATCGAAAACAATCAAGAGCGTAAAAGTTAAGAAAATAGATCGAAGATGTAACGGTAAAATAAAGGTAACAAAGAATATCAGGATTTGGTTGAGGCTAGGCATCGGGAATCACTTCACTCGGATTTAGGTTCTTCTCTTCTCAATGGTTCATATGATACTCAGTCAAGGGATTCACATCCCAATCACCTTAACCGGAAGATATGGAACTATAAACCTAACAAAATATATAAATGTCTCTTCCTACGATTGATTCTTCCTTATTATAGGTCCAACTTCATCCAACCCAAACCTAAGAATATATGATACCGGCTGTCACTACATGCAACATATAGCGAAAGTTCATCGAGACAAAGCCCTAACTTTATCTAACCAGATCTCTAAGAATATACAATACCAACTCTCACAATCGGCAATGTATAGCAAAGATTTCACGAGATAAAGTAGGTAAACAATAGATAAAACTATGGGGTTATAAGATCATGAAAGAAGCATGACTGGATTCATAATATTAATCATCCACATAGGAATCTATAATCTGAAAATAATCTTTGAAGATCCAATACATAGAAAAGAGTTTAACAGTAAAGATTAAAACTATGAACCATTGTTGGAGAAGAAACCCTAGTCCTCGCTAGATCATCCGTCCGCCATGCCCGCGGCTTACTCGGTCATGGATGGAGATGTTTTCATCTTCTTCCCTTAGAAAATGTCCAGCAAAAAGCCTCCCAAAAACTTCCAAGAACTCCCCTTTATATAAGGACATGAAACCCTAGCTTTTATTTCAGCCGTTGGATTAAATCTGATGGTTCATATTCAGCTCGTCCGACAAGGGATCGATCTTCTTAAGGATAATGATCGATCTTCTTTCTTTTCTAAATTTTCGTAACCTTGTTCGCCCCGACTAAGATCGATCTCCCTAAGGAAAGGATCGATCTTATTTCTCCGAAGGCTGGGTTCCTTTCAGATCACCCAGGTTCAGATCGATCTCTTTCAAGGAAGAGATCGATCTCTTTCATCAGTTATTGTCAACGCCCACAAAGGATCGATCTTCCTAGTAAAGAAGATCGATCTTTTATTCCAACTTTTTTGTTTTCGCCCACGGTCGATCTTCGCATCGACCCTGCGAAGTGTTTTCTTTGACAGAGGCTGACAGTCGATGCCACGGTCGATCATGGGTCTTTTTCATCTCTGCATGCATAAGCGATCGATCTTTCATGTAAGGAAGATCGATCTTTTATTTCCTGCATATTTCTTCTGTCATTCTGCACTGCACACTGGCACTAAAAACACTGTAACTTCCTCTATGAAGCTCCAAATCACAAACCGTAAAATTCTCCCGAAACTAGACTTCAAGAGCTTTTCAACCATATATGGTATATCATCTGGTTCTTCATGAGCAGGTACAGTTTTGGCGTTAAAGACCCAGCTTTGCTTCAATTTCCTGCATAATACAAATAACTTTGTGAAGCAACATATACGGACGAAATCGTCTATACTAATCATGAAAACTAAGCAAATAAGCTGCTCTTAGTCATGTTCAGAGTGCACTTTCATGCACTCATCACACCCCCCCAACCAGCTTATTGCTAGTCTCTAGCAATTCAAAGCGCATAAAATATAATTAAGCACACTAACGGTTCAAGGATGTAGACATGCATGATAAAAATTCTGTCTTATCAAGTCAATAGTGTGTTACACAATACAGAGCATGAAAACTTCTTATACTCATACAAATACTACCAACATATGAAATCAACTTCTACACATCAAACATGCTAATCACCATCCAAAAGACACATGTGACGTGACAAATAAATGTTACGTACAGAAGCAACTTCTACCCACCATTAGTCCAAACACATTACTATCTTCATGACCAGTTATCCAACCCTCGCACTTTAAGTACAGCATGCTTTTTCTTTCTTTTTTTCTTTTCAACTATCAAACACTTTGCCTTTTTACGCGAGCACTCTCCGCTTCTTGAGGCGCAGAGACCCGGTTACTTAGCAAAACACTTAATAATTTTTTTTTTATAACTATAAGTGGTTCTACCTTTTTACGCGAGCTCCCCGCTTCCTGAGACAAGAACACCCGGTTACTCAGTTGATCACTTAATAGTTGTTTAGGCACAGCTTTATCAAGCTGCAGAACTTTTTTTTTTCTGCATGCAATACTCAACACTAGCTAATGTTGAAATCATGGTCTAGATTAACAATAGCATGCTCATTCCTCTGATGAGTATATTTGCCACTGCACATAAAGTGTTCGTGTGTGAATCACATAATGTTCTACCTTCAGGTTATCACACATACAATCAATGTTTGGGCCAATCCATGTGAAAGCAACATGTATAATAAGCACAAAAATTTCAGCTCATGTATAATTTCTAGCAACATACTCAATTCAACACTATTAAACTCAATAAGGTAGCATGCATGCGATCATGTATGCCTACACCCCCCAACCTGAAATTCACATTGTCCTCAATGTGTGCTAATCATGTAAATAAGCATAAGGATGTTGGCTGAATTTTCATATATAGCATAAATAAAAATAGGAAATCGAAATAGGAACGAGGCCACCTGACAGAATATGAGAAATCTTGCACAGGGGTCTGCATAGTGGCCGAATTTCACAAGCAAGGAAGACGGAAGTTCAAGTATCCTAAAAACATAAAATAGCAAACAAAAGCACATGAGCATGAAAGCAAACAAACTAAAACAATCTAACCTAATCCAAAAGCGAAATGATAGATAGTAGAGAGATCATCCCTCGTAGATAGGGTCTACGACAGAAACGGTGTGCTCCTCAAGGTCCGCTTTCTCTGGAATCTGTTTCAAGCGCTGTCCATTAACCGTAAACAGCCTCCCATCCTTTGGGTCTTCCACTTCCACAGCCCCATTCTCAAATATTCTGCTACCGGTGAAGGGGCATGTCCAGCGTGATCTCAACTTTCCAGGATGGAGATGTAGTCGTGCGTCATACAGATAGACTTGTTGTCCTACTTGAAATGTCTTCCATAGGATCTTCTTGTCATGGTAGGCCTTTGTCTTTGCCTTGAAGATCCGGGAACTCTCATAAGCATCATTGATAGGTGATCAGCGTTAGACATCTATCACAAGATTTGCAGAAAATGGTAACATCACGAAACATAGTAGGCCAGTAAAAACCACATTGAAGAATTTTAGCAGCAGTCTTTTTCATCGAAAAATGGCCTCCACATGCATGAGAGTGACAGAATGTAATGATTCTTTCTATTTCATAATCAGGGATACAACGACGCATGATCTGGTCAGGACAGTACTTAAACAGACAAGGATCATCCCAATAAAATTTCTTTACCTCAACAAAAAATCTACGCTTATCCTGCGCACTTCAAAAGGAAGAGATCTCACCTGTCGCTAAGTAATTAACAATGTGTGCATACCAGGGCAGCCATGCAATTGAAAAGAGTTGCTCATCAGGGAAGTCATCCATAATTTGTGGCTCATTTTCCGCTACTTCCACCATCAACCTTGATAGGTGATCAGCGACAACGTTCTCCACGCCCTTTTTATCCTTGATGGAGATATCAAATTTCTATAAGATTAATATCCAACGAATTAGGCGCGCTTTAGCATCCTTCTTGGTGAGAAGGTACTTAAGTACGACATGATCAGTGAAAATAGTGATAGGGGAACAAATCAAATAAGCACGAAACTTGTCTAATGCAAAGACTATAGCCAATAGTTCCTTCTCAGTGGTAGAATAATTCATCTGTGCATTATTCAAGGTTCGGCTAGCATAATGAATAACATAAGGTTTACCATCTTTTCGCTGCCCTAAAACAGCTCCTACAGCAAAATCACTTACATCACACATCAATTCAAAAGGAAGGCTCCAATCAGGTGGTTGCACAATAGGTGCGGAAATCAATTTACCAATCAAAGCTTGAAAAGCCTCTTGACAAGCAATAGTCCACTCAAAAGGGTATCCTTTATCAAAAGATTACACAAAGGACGAGCAATAGCAGAAAAATTCTAAATGAATCTCCTGTAAAAACCAGCATGTCCTAGAAAGGATCTAACATCTTTAAGAATCTTTGGCACAGGAAGCTTTGAGAAGAGACAATATGGCCCAACACAATGCCTGAGGGCACCATGAAGTGACACTTTTTCCAATTAAGTACAAGGTGCTTCTCTTCACACCTGACCAAGACTCTCTTTAAGTTTTGCAAGCATGCATCAAAAGTATTACCAAATACAGTTAAGTCATTCATATATACTTCCATACATTCCTCGATCATATCATCAAACATACTCATCATACAACGCTGAAAAGTAGCAGGAGCATTACACAATCCAAATGGCATTCTACGGAAAGCATAAGTACCAAAAGGACATGTAAAAGTAGTTTTTTCCTGATCTTCTAAAGCAATCTCAATCTGATAATATCCAGAATAACCGTCGAGAAAACAATAAAAAGGATGTCCAGCTACTCTCTCAAAAATCTAATCTAGAAAAGGCAGTGGAAAATGATCCTTACGGGTGGCAGCATTCAATTTTCTATAATCTATACACATACGCCATCCTGTCACCAATTTAGTGGGGACAAAGTCTCCACTTTCATTTTCAACAACAGTGATACCAGATTTTTTAGGCACACCCTGTGTAGGACTCACCCATTTGCTATCAGCAATAGGGTAAATGATCCCTGCATCTAATAATTTCAACACTTCAGTTTTTACTACCTCTTTCATTGTAGGGTTCAATCTACGCTGAGGATCCCTATGAGGTACATCCCCTTGTTCAAGATTAATCATATGGGAACATATCAAGGGACTAATACCTTTCAGATCTGCTATACTCCATCCAATAGCTGATTTATGCTCGTTTAAAATGCTAAGTAATTGCTCACCTTGCTCTGCAGTTAATGCTGAAGAAATAATAACTGGGTATGTATCACCTGGACCAAGATAGGCATGCTTTAATCCTTGAGGAAGCGGCTTCAGGTCCAGCTTGGGCGGCTCTACTGCTGATGATGTTGGTGGCTGTCCTCTTTCTAGCAGTTCTTCAAACTTTGGATTCCATGGACCTGCAAAAGAACAATGTTCCAAATTTTTACACATACCATCAACATCAACATTTTCATCCAAATCTAATTCAAGAAAATTAATTTCAGTCGTACCAAACTCCTCTTCAGTGAGCAAATCAATCTGGTAAGTCTGTTGGCATTCATCATCCTCATCCGGTTGCTTAGCAACATTAAAAACATTAATTTCTAAAGTCATATTCCCAAAAGTTAACTTCATTAAACCATTTCTGCAATTAATTATAGCATTAGCAGTAGCAAGAAACGGTCTACCTAAAATAATAGGAATTCTAGAATCAGCAGTTACTACAGCCTGAGTATCCAAGACTAAGAAATCAACAGGATAATAAAATTTATCTATTTGAACAAGCACATCCTCAACTACTCCTCGTGGATCTATCTGCCAATTGCAAAATCACATATGCCGACTTAATCTGCCCTAAAACAAGTTGCAAGTAAACAGAATATGGCATCAAATTAACACTTGCTCCAAGATCTAGTAAAGCTTGTCCTACTCCATGCTCTCCAATGAAACAGGACACAGTAGGACAGCCAGGATCCTTATATTTAGGAGGAATCCTATGCTGAAGCAGTGCACTAACCTGCTCTGTTAAAAATGCAGTTTTCTTTACATGATGTCGTCTCTTCATAGTGCATAAATCTTTAATCACTTTAGCATATGTAGGAATTTGCTTAATAACATGCAAAAGAGGAAGGTTTACCTTAACCTGTCGAAGATGCTCCAAAATCTCGCTGTTGGGCTCCATAGTAAATTTAGTGGATTTCAATGCCTGAGGGAAAGGGACACGTAACTTAAAGTCACATGGCGAAGGGCCATCTGGATGATCGGCCTCTGCATGGTTCTCCTCAATCTGGTCCTCTTCTTCAACAACAATAGGATGTTCGGTGGGCTCTTGTGAAGGGCTTTTTGTTGTTTTTCCGCTTCTTGTAGTTACGGCGTTCATCTCCTTCACATTATTTTGCTCAGCACTAGATACCTGCGTTTGTTGAAGTTGAGCTGGGAACTCCCCTCGTTCATGCACGCTCAAAGAATTGATCAGCTTCGTGATCTGGCTCTTAATCTCTTGAACATCCTCCTTTCTTTCCTTAGATTCCTGCACAATCATAGATTTCACTTCCTGTAAACTGTCATTAAATGTAGGCTTAGGAAAAGCAGATGTATTATAAGGAGGGTTAGAAAAAGGTTTATTTGATGGCGGTTGATGATGCTCGTTGCTTTGTGGAGCATTCGACTTCCAGCTGAAGTTCGGATGCTCTCGCCATCCTGGATTATACGTCTCTGAATAGAGAGTGTACAGCCTCCTGAATCCGCCTACAGCGTTGCAATGCTCATCGTACACACCTCTCATCTCAGCATAGGTGGGGCAATCATCAATCTGGTGGTCCGCACCTTAACAAATCGCACATGGCCCAGCCGGCCTTGTAGGTTCATTGTATGGAGAGGTCCGGGCTGCCATCATATCTTTGGTCTTTAATAGCTCCTGTTGATCCTAACCTTGTTTTGATGATGCCAATATACATTAAATGATAAAATATATGTTTAACATTTATTACCTCTTTAATTGGAAATCTTAAATTCAATATTTAAGTTATTTTTGTACTGACGGTCGTTGCAAGGATCGATCGTGGAAATGTGACGGTCGATCCATGGATCGACCGTGTTGAATGCAAATATGCATTATTGGCTCACGGTCGATCGGTGCATCGACTGTGGGAAGCATTTTTTTTCACAGAGCCTCACGGACGATGCGACGGTCGATGTAGCGGTCGACCGTGGTGCATTTATGAAGAAAGTAAAGAAGCGACGGTCGATCGGTGCATCGACCCTGGGAAGCGTTTTTCTTCACAGAGCCTGACGGACGATGCGACGGTCGATGCGGCGGTCGACCGTGGCACATATATGAAGAAAAGTCAAGGAGCGACGGTCGATCCGAGCATCGACCCTGGGAAGCGACTTTCTCAACAGAGGCTCACGGACGATGTGACGGTCGATGTCACGGTCGACCGTGAGAGTGACGGACGATGCGTGGATCGACCGTCGAGCAAAAAGGCTGAGTTTTTATACGTGACGGACGATGCATGGATCGACCGCCAGCAATGCGCAGAGTAAAAAACTAGCCATTAGAGAGTTACAGAGAGCTGTTGGGGCTCCTTGTTGAGCCGGTTGAAGCCCATGTATAAGTAGCTCCTTCATGTAAACTTGCCATAACTTTAATCACTATTATTGAGATCATCTGAGCAAGTGTTAGAGAAGTTTTCTACTTATTCTCTTTTGTGCTGCAACCTTTGTAAGCCTTCTTCAAGTGTGAAGAGGCATCTTGAGAGATAGTCAACAGCAAGTGGCTGTGAGTGTAAGGTCACCAAGCACCAGGAAGCTTGGACGAAAAGCTTGTAAGGGATTTGCAAGCAGTGGAACCTCAAGGGGAGCCTTGAGAGAAGTAGACGTAGACCAAGAGTTGGGTCGAACCACTATAAAATCGGTGCCATCTCTCTAACCCTCTTAACTGTATTCTTGCATGCCTCTTTGCTTTAGTTTCATCTCATCTACAAGCATTTAAAGTGTTGTTTCTCTCGTACCTGATTTTTTCATTAAACTAGATTTTCGAAAAGAGTCCAATTCACCCCCCCTCTTGGACCTTCAATTGGTATCAGAGCTAGGTCTCTAATTTAGTGGTGTAACAACCCTTAGAGGATCCTAACTAGAGATGAAAAACATAGAGGGACAAGCTACCAATAGGCCACCCTACTTTAATGGTTCAAACTATAATTACTGGAAAACAAAAATGGAAATTTTTGTTCAGTCTATGAAGCATGGTTAGTAATAGAGGATAGACCTTATGTCCCTACTAAAATTGTTGATGGGAAAGATGTCCCTAAGACAAAGAGTGACTACACCCCAATTGACCTCAAGAACCTTCAAACTAATGCAAAGGCCAAAAGCTTTCTATTTTGTGCCCTTAGCCCTAGTGAATTTAATAGGGTCTCTACATGCAAATAAAAAAAAGAGATATGGGATAAACTTGAGGTTACTTACGAGAGAACAAGTCGTGTTAAAGAGTCAAAAATCAGTATGCTTGTACATGACTATGAACTCTTTTGCATGAAGAATGATGAAACTATTAGTGAGATGTTTATACGTTTTAATAACATATTAAATATGCTTGAATCTCTTGGAAGAATTTATGCTAACGATGAGGTTGTGAGGAAGATTCTTAGGTGTCTACCTAAGTCGTGGGATCCTAAAGTGACAGCAATCGAAGAAGCCAAGGATTTATCCAAATTGTCACTAGATGAGCTCATGGGTTCCCTCATGACCTATGAGATGAACTTGAAGAAAAGCAACAAAGAGGGAGATAAAAAGAAAAAGACGGTTGCCTTCAAGTCATCTAGCAAAGACTCATCCGATTCAAATGATGGAGATGACGATGAGGAGTTGGCGATGATATCAAGAAGAATACAAAAGATCTTCCAACGCCAAGGAGAAAAGAAATTCTTCAAGAAAAAATTCCCCAAAGGTGAAAAATACAATCCTATTTCTTCTAACACAAATGAAATCATATGTTATGAGTGTAGAAAACCCGGACACTACAAGTTCGATTGCCCTCAACTCAAGAAGCCAACAAAGAAGGAGTTCAAGAAAAAGAAGGCAATGATGTTTACTTGGGGAGAAAGTGATGTGGAGACCTCATCCGATGAAGAAGAACAAGAGGTAGCCAACATATGCTTAATGGCACATGGAGATGAGGAAGAAGAAGAAAATGAGGTAGAGGATGAGCTTGTATTTGAAGAACTCTTTGATGCTTATCATGCTTTAGCTAATGATTTCAAATTCCTTAAAAAGAAATACTATGCTACTTGTAAGGACTTGAAGAAAGTAGAAGAAGAAAAAGTAGATGCCATGCATAGGATTGGAACTTTAGAAAAAGAAAATAAATGCATGCTAGAGAACAAGTCTTGTGACACAAATGACACACTTAAGGATGAACTCAAGGACACTCAATATGAGTTCACCATATTGAAGAATACAAACTATGATATGCAAAGAGAACTTATCTTCTTGAGGAAATCCAAGAGAGATCTCACTCTTGAGGTAAATGACTTCAAAATCACTATAGCAAAATTTGTGAAGAGTAGAGACAAGTTAGATGAAATTCTTGATAGCCAAAGGAACTCCTTAAATAAGGAAGGAATTGGCTACAACCCTAGGAAGGTGAACAACCAAAAGAAAACTAACTTTGTTAAAGCTTCTTCTCATCCTCCTAAGGTAACACAAGCACCTATATGTCATTATTGTTGCAAAGTAGGTCACATTGCACCTAGTTGCTATTTAATGAGGAATGCTAATGCTAAGAAAATCTGGGCACCTAGACATTCATCTTCTTCTCTTATGCAAAGTACTAATGCAAATGGACCCAAAAAGATTTGGGTACCAAAAATCAAGGTTTGATCTCCTATTTGTATGAATGCATGAGATCCAAGATCAAGACCAACACAAAGGCTAAAAGATGGTACCTTGATAGTGGATGCTCAAGACATATGACGGGTGAAAGGAGCATGTTCTCAACCCTTCAATCTAAAGATGGAGGAATGGTGAATTTTGGAGATAATGGAAAAGGAAAAATTATTGGCATTGGCAATATTGGTAAAACCTCTTCCATTATTATTGAAAATGTTCTTTTAGTCGAAGGTTTGAAACATAACTTGCTTACCATTAGTCAATTATGTGATAGAGGTAACAAAGTTATTTTTGAAGATTCAAAATGCTATGTTAAGAATGCTCTTAGTGATAAAATCTTGCTAGTAGGTCATCGTGATGGTAATGTATACACATTCTATCGTGATGATCTTGTTTGCCATAATGATGTATGCTTTAGTGTCTTAAATGAAAATTCTTGGTTATGGCATAGAAGGCTTGGACATGCTCACATGAATTTAATTTCCATACTCTCTTGAAAAAACCTTGTTCTTGGACTTCCCAAGATCAAATTTGAGAAAGATAAGATTTGTGATGCATGTCAAAGAGGAAAACAAGTAAAATCCTCTTCCAAGTCTAAAGATATAGTTTCCACCACAAGAGCACTAGAACTCATTTATATGGACCTTTTTGGGCCTACTAAACCAACTAGCTTAGGTGGTAGCTCATATGGATTTGTTTTAGTAGATGACTATACTAGATACACTTGGGTGATTTTCCTTGCACACAAAGATGAAGTCTTTGAGGAATTCACCAACTTTTGTAGAAGAGTCCAAAATGAGAAAGGTATTCTCATTACATGCATTAGAAGTGATAATGGAGAAGAATTCAAGAATTCCCATCTAGACAACGGGATTTCCCATAACTTCTCTTCACCTAGAACCCCTCAACAAAATGGTGTTGTTGAAAGGAAAAATAGAACCCTACAAGACATGGCTAGAACATTATTATGTGAAAATAATCTTCCTAAGTATTTTTGGATCGAAGCAATTAATACCTCTTGCCATGTGATAAATAGAGTAACCTTGAGACCCATTTTGAAGAAAACCCCTTATGAGCTTTGGAAAGAAAGAATTCCAAATATTGGGTACTTTAGAGCTTTTGGTTGCAAATGTTTTATCTTGAACAATGGCAAGGATAGTCTTGGAAAATTTGATGCTAGATCCGATGAAGGAGTTTTTCTTAGATATTTGGGAAGAAGCAAAAGTTATAGAATCTTCAATAAAAGGACCTTAGTGGTTGAAGAATCAGTGCATGTTACATTTGATGAAATGATTTTAATTCCTAGTAGAATTGATAAAGATGAGGAAATCCCAAATGACAAATCAAAAGACTTATTGGATGAAACCCAAAATGATGTTGAAGAATTGAATGTTAGATTTGAGGAATCCCTTAAGATTATACCTAGTGATTAACATCATGAGTTGCCAAAAGATTGGAAGTATGCATCTTCGCACCCAAAGGAATTGATAATTGGTGAACCATCAAGAAGAATTCAGACTAGATCTTCATTAAATACTTGTGCAAATCTAGCCTTCCTATCTCAAATTGAGCCTAAAATGATAGATGAAGCACTAGAGGATGATCATTGAATCCTAGCAATGTAAGAAGAGTTGAATCAATTTGAAAGAAATGAAGTTTGGAATTTGGTACCTAGAACTCATGATCATCCCATTATAGGTACTAAATGGGTTTTTAGAAACAAAATGGATGAATCGGAAACAATTACAAGGAATAAAGCTAGACTAGTTGCAAAAGGTTTCAACCAACAAGAAGGAATTGATTTTGATGAGACTTTTGCACCGGTAGCTAGACTTGAGGCAATAAAACTACTTCTAGCTTTTGCATCTTACAAAGATTTCAAATTATATCAAATGGATGTTAAGAGTGCCTTCTTGAATGGTTAACTAAAAGAAGAAGTCTATGTTGAACAACCCCCCGGTTTTGAAGACTATAAATTGAGAGATCATGTATTCAAACTCACTAAAGCCTTGTATGGATTAAAACAAGCTCCTAGAGCTTGGTATGAAAGGCTTAGCAAATTCTTGATTGATAATGACTTTTGTAGAGGAAAAATCGATACTACATTGTTTACCAAATCAAAAAGCAAAGATTTGCTCTTGGTTCAAATTTATGTTGATGATATTATTTTTGGTTCTACAAAAGATAAACTTTGTGAAGAATTTGCCATATGCATGCAAAGTGAGTTTGAGATGAGTTTAATAGGTGAACTCAATTATTTTTTTAGTTTACAAATCATGCAAACTCGATGAGGGATCTTTATTAATCAAGCCAAATACACTAGAGACCTACTCAAGAAATATGATTTTGTTGAATCCAAAATTTATAGAACCCCCATGTGTACAACACTCAAATTAGACAAGGATGAAGATGGGAAACCCGTTGAACAAACACTTTATAGAGGGATGATTGGTTCTTTACTCTATTTGACCGCTAGTAGACCGGACATCATGTTTAGTGTTTGCCTTTGTGATAGATATCAATCTTGTCCTAAGGAATCTCATTTGGTTGCGGTCAAAAGGATCTTTGAATATCTAATAGGAACCCAAAATTATGGTTTGTGGTATCCTAGAAGATCATCTTTTGATCTAATTGGCTACTCCGATACGGATTTTGCCAGATGTAAACTTGATAGAAAAAGCACAAGTGGTATATGTCACGTTCTTGGTCATGCACTTGTTTCTTGGTTCTCCAAGAAGCAAAATTCAGTTGCTTTATCCACCGCCGAAGCCGAATAAATTGTGGCGGGTAGTTGTTGTGCACAATTACTTTGGATGAAAATGCAATTGGAAGATTACAACATACATGTAGATAAAATGCCCATTAGATGTGACAACACTAGTGCCATAAACTTATCTAAAAATCTCATCCTACATTCTAGAACAAAGCACATAGAAATTAGACATCATTTTCTTCGTGATCATGCACAAAAAGGAGATATTGCACTTGAATTTGTTAGCACCGAACATCAAATTGCGGATATTCTAACCAAACCCTTGAGTGAAGATAGAATTCTCTATCTACTAAGGGAGCTTGGGATGTCTAATGGATGTCCAAAATAAAGGAGCTAAAAGGAAAAGGTTTGGTCACCTCTTTAATTGTTTTTCATACCATATTCAACTTGAATGCTAAATTTTGGTAAATTAAGTTAATATCATGATTAATGAGTGATTTTTGTCTCATAATATTTAGTTACACGTGCATGCAAAGTTTTGTGATGTTTTGATTTAAAAATGATTTTAAATTGAATTTCAAAACTCACTTTCTGGAACTGACGGTCGATCCAGCCTTCTTGACGGTCGACCGTGCGTACATTCGCACTGGACGGTCGACCGCCAACTTCCTCGGATCGACCGTGGGATGTCATTTTTAGACCCATTGTGTGCCACGGTCGACCGCCAACTTCGTTGGATCGACCGTGCAATGGCTTTTTACACGAAATGTGTGTGATGGTCGACCGCCAACTCTTTGGATCAACCGTGGGCTTGCCTTTTTACACAAAATGCTCGCGACAGTCGACCGCCAAGTTCTTACGGTCGACCGCCACGGACCGTGTGACAACTTAAGTAGGGGCTTTTTCGTCATTTCCTCTCCAATCTTCCCTTATAACTCCCGATCAACCCTTCATTCCTCTCTGGTTCGACCGTGCCCTAACTTCTCCAAACGACCGTGCTCCTCCTCTCTCTCTCAAACCGATCTCCTCTTCCCCACTCAAAACCCTAACCAGCTGGAGTACAATGCCTCGTACCAAGAATGCCGGTCCTCCTCCACCTGAGGAACCAAGTCCAGCCGGGAAAAGGAAAACGGCAGCAGCAAAGAAGCCACCCGGGTCAAAGAAAGCTAAAGGTGTGCAAGGTGGTTCTTCATCCAATCCTCCACCGACCCCTTCCTACGACGACTACCTCTTCCTAGATAAGGATAGGTATAACTCCTGGCCTGATTTTAAGGATAAATTTGTTGTCTCCGGTAGAGCTTTACAATTGCCCATAAACAAGAAACATGTAGTTGAACAATTCTTCACTGATATGGGTTGGAAAAAATACCTAGAGATGCCTCAGTACATCTATCCCGAAATGGTTAGGTATTTTTATTGCAATATGACTGAGGATATAGATGAGGAAGGTTGTGTAGCTATTAGTAGCTATGTCTATGGTGATGAAATCAAAATTACCATAGAATGGTTGAATGAGTTACTAGATGCACCAAATCAAGGAGAGTGCATATACTTTACTTCTTATGAGGATTTCAATAGAGTTGATAAGGATAAACAAGGGAGAAAGGCAATCCTTAAGGCTCTACTAGTTGAGAAAAACCCTATAGAGCTAAATAGCCTACACCAACAATTTAGGGAGCTTGCCCACTTCCTAGGAACAAACCTATTTCCTAAGCTTGGCTATCATGATCACTTGAAACCCATCCATGCCTATGTTCTCTCTTGCATGGTTAGGAAGAAGCCTCTTAACCTAGGTTATCTCCTTATCAAGGAGATGCTTAATCTAAATGCTAGGCAATCACTTCCTTTTGGGGGGCTTCTAACAACAATTTTCCAAGCCCTCACCCTAAACCTAGCCGATGATGAACGGAAACCCCTTTCTCAACCCTTCAACAAGTCCACCTATAAGAGGATGAAGGCCACCAAACGAGCTTTAGGCCTCGGTTGGCCTGATGTCAGTGGAGATGAAGATGATGAGCCTCAAGAAGAGCATGAAGCAGAAAATTTAGGGGGAGAGCCTTTACCTGAAGGACATCAAAGAGAATCCTCTAGTAGCCGAGTTCGTCGCAACACGGCACAAATGCTTGATGAGCTTGAAGCTAGATTGGGAAGAATGGAACTAAGTCTAGGAGACATCAAGACTTCCCAAGCAACAATCACCGGAGATCAAGCTAAGATGTCTAAGCAACTTGAAGAGATTTTTGCCTACATCAAAAATGAATTCCCACCTGACACTCCTTCAGTTGATTGATCCTAATTCCCCATCCTTCTTACTTCTTTTTGATAATGCCAAAGGGGGAGAAAAAGTGTGATGAATGTGAAAGCCCTACATTTCTACATTTCTTATCTTGTATTTTGGAAAACCTGGTTTTGAAATGAAAGTTTTTGTAAGTTCAAAGTTTTCCAAATGATTTTGAATGGAAGTATTGTATGAAAATGTTGGAATCTTTTGAATGAAATGCAGATGTGTTTGGATATTACTATGATGTATTAATACAATGTTATAATTCAATATGAAATCACTTCATGAAAGCTTAAATGTTGTTATTGAAAAGAAGTGAACATGCTAAAATCCAAACTATTATGTCAACATATCTTGAATGGAACTTTTAATATCATTTTAAAGATATATGACTTATGTGCATCTTGAAAATTAACTTTAGAACACATTTTTTGAAAGAAAAGGATGCATTGGTTAAGGGGGAGTCAAAAATATTTTATCATCACATTTAAAAGGATTGTCATCATCAAAAAGGGGGAGATTGTTGATCCTAACCTTGTTTTGATGATGTCAATATACATTAAATGATAAAATATATGTTTAACATTTATTACCCCTTTAATTGAAAATCTAAAATTCAATATTTAAGTTATTTTTGTACTGACGGTCGATGCAAGGATCGACCGTGGGAATGTGACAGTCGATCCATGGATCGACCGTGTTGAATGCAAATATGCATTATTGGCTCCCGGTCGATCGGTGCATCGACCGTGGGAAGCGTTTTTCTTCACAGAGCCTCACTGACGATGCGACGGTCGATGTGGCGGTCGACCGTGGCGCATTAACGAAGAAAGTAAAGTTGCGACGGTCGATCGGTGCATCGACCCTGGGAACTGTTTTTCTTCATAGAGCCTGTCGCGCCCCGACCCGCGAAAGCCCAACCTGGCCGGGCGACGCGAACCGGAACCTAACCAACGCGGAAAAAGAACAATGAGGGTTTCCTCTAACCTATTGGTCTCCCTAGCAATTCACCAAAACACCCTCAATAAAACAATATTAATTAGCAAAACCTCGAACCTCAGATTAAAAACTCAAGAAGATTTAATATACACAACCTCGGAGAGGGGTAGTTCAAATACAACATTACTCCCGTAGGAGACTATCTAGCCTAGGATAAAAACTGTAAAGGATCACCACCTCTCAGACTCCACCTGGCGCCGCCGCACCGCCAACTAACTGCCGGTAGGGGCCACAGAAGTGGTACTGCCGCATGCACCTGCAAAACGCAGCCCGGGTAGGAGTGAGCACTAAGCTCAGTAGGGATCTACACTACGACACATAGAAGGAAGAGGGAAACGCAACAGTGTCGCCCTCAAGTAGGATCTGGGTGTATACAGGGGTCCCATAACCCCACCGCGTGTCCCTGGTGCCCAGGAGCAGCACACAGTAAGCTCAACAAACACTGCTGACTCACATGCAGGAACCCGACACTGCAGGCGGGAAATGGCACCGCTGAGGGGGCCGTTTCCACCACTCAAGAGTCTACACAGTGGAACACCGGCTACACCTCAGCCTCCGACTCGAAGCCGACACGACCACTACAATCATCAATCCACAAGTGCTCCAGTCATCTACGCCTATCATCGAATCGACTGGACACTATAATTCAAACCGGGTCCAAGCCACCCAACCCCGGTCCTAGGGCTAAGTCCGAGCTTCTAGCCTCGGGACGGCGACCCAAAGATCACCCACGCCCTAACCAATGCAACTAATGCACAGAACAACAATGCATGCTATGACATACATAGATAATAGGAAAGGCATGCAACAGTATGTCAAGCATCATATAAGTCTACTGGATCGCTGCAGCGGTACCACCAACCGCTGCCAGCCGATCCGCAGCGGGTCCCGGCATTACGACGGTACCGCGACCGTCAACCGCGGACTCCTGCAACGGGAAGCAACCCCGAAAACCGTCGATGAACAGTACACAATATAATATTATATTCCGAAATATAATATTATATTCAAACACCCAAAACCACTACTTAGGGGCTAATTGATCCCGTCGATCTGACATCCAAACGATGTCGGATTCAAGATCCAACTTAGCCACCAGTAGGTGTATAAACCAGGACCATCATATCCAAAACTCATAATCATCCAACGGTTGGATTAACGGGAAAACACTAATCACAATCGTTAATCAAACTAACTTACCCATTAATTGCTGCAACGCAGCCCTTCAGCAAATAATTCATACGAAAACGTACATAAATCTAAAAAATATGAAACAAGATGGAATGGAAAGCTAACGAATAGATCTACAACTCTTATGTTTATGAAAAGCCAAGATTATGTACTCGCCGGCCGAAAAACTCGCCGCAAGCCGGCTGTTTCTCAAGAACAGTAGAAAACCAGAAATCCGAGACTAATCATCCATAAAACCTACTCAAATCTCAACTAATTAACATGAAACTTAAATCAGTTATTCTACAAGGCATAAGGAAACCAACAAAGCAAGGATCAACAAGATCCAACGGCTAGATCTCAACAAAACCCAAAAAGAACACAGTAGGTATAACCCTACCTAGCTGCGCTTTCCTCGGCTGATTCCCCGCGATTTGATCACCAACAAGCCTCCAAACCACTTCAGGGATCTTCCTCTCGTTGTCATGAATCCAACGAGCCAAAGAACACCCAATCTGATGGTCTGAGGAGGGAGAACGGAGGAGAAGAAGTTCGCCGGTGGTAAAGGGAAGAAACAGAGCACCGCGGGAAAGAGAGAAGGAAGGAAGAAGAAAGAGAGGAGAAGGAGGAAGAGGAGGGGAAGAAAGGAGGGGAAAGGGGGAGGGGACAGCTGGGAAAGAGGGGGAAAAGTGAGGGGAGGGGAGGGGAAGTCTTCCCTCTCTGACAGGGGAGAGCGACGGCCAACGGCGGCCGTCCTCGCAAAGCAGAAAACCAACCGACTCATAAATGATCGATCCTTCCTCAAGGAAGGATCGATCCTTCATGACGCTCTCACAAGGCTTTCTGGCACGAAGAGGATCGATCCCTTAGCCAGAGAGGATCGATCCTTTGTGTGCTGAAAGCTAAACTTGGGCAAGAACTCAAGCCCAAGTCCGGATCTTTCGATCCCGGGTCCACCTAGCCATTCTAAACAAACACTAACACATACAAGGCCAGTGTGTGCACACGCGGGTGTGAAACAAACCAACAAAGTGCAATTTACCAAATTGTCCTTGCGGTCTACAACGAGCCACAGGGGTAAAGGGGCAGGTCCTCACAGAGCCTGACGGACGATGCGACGGTCGATGCGGCAGTCGACCGTGGCGCATATATGAAGAAAAGTCAAGGAGCGACGGTCGATCCGAGCATCGACCGCCAGCAATGCGCAGAGTAAAAAACTAGCCGTTGGAGAGTTGCAGAGAGCAGTTGGGGCTCCTTATTGAGCTGGTTGAAGCCCATGTATAAGTAGCTCCTTCATGTAAACTTGCCATAACTTTAATCACTATTATTGAGATCATCTGACCAAGTGTTAGAGAAGTTTTCTACTTATTCTCTTTTGTGCTACAACCTTTGTAAGCCTTCTTCAAGTGTGAAGAGGCATCTTGAGAGATAGTCAACAGCAAGTGGCTGTGAGTGTAAGGTCACCAAGCACCAGGAAGCTTGGAGGAAAAGCTTGTAAGGGATTTGCAAGTAGTGGAACCTCAAGGGCAGCCTTGAGAGAAGTGGAGGTAGACCAAGAGTTGGGTCGAACCACTATAAAATCGGTGCCATCTCTCTAACCCTCTTAACTGTATTCTTGCATGCCACTTTGCTTTAGTTTCATCTCATCTACAAGCATTTAAAGTGTGAGGACCCGTCCCTCTACTCCTAGGTCGACCGGCTGGGTCGGGCCCGTGGCTCGTTGGTTTGCTTCGCGTCGAGCGCGAGATCCGGTGGATCGTATTGTTTCTTGGACCACAAGGGCAATTTGGTAAATTGCATCTTGTTGGTTTGTTTCACACCCGCGTGTGCACACACTGACCTTGTTTGTGTTAGTGCTTGATTAGAATGGTTAGGTGGACTCGGGATCCGAAGATCCCAGCTCGGGCGCGCGGAAGCTTGCTTTTAGGCAGCTTACGGCCCTTGAGCTATCGATCGCTCCTTGGAGCGATCGATCGGACTCGTGAGCGAGTCTGTGGGTTTTGAGCCGCTCGGATCGATCCGACTTGGTGTTGGATCGATCCAGCCTGTGTCGGATCGATCCAACTTGGTATTGGATCGATCCGGGGTGCGAGCGATCGATCGCTCCTTGGAGCGATCGATCGTACTCGCGTCGGTGGCTTTTTCTGCTTCACGAGGACGGCCGCCGTTAGCAGTCGCTCTCTCCTGTCAAAGGGGGAGGACATTCCCTCCCCTCCTTCACCTTTCTCCCCTCCTTCACCTTTCTCCCCTCTTTTCCGACTGTCCCCTCCCCCTTTCCTCCTTTCCTCCTTCCCCTCCTTCCTTCTTCTTCTTCTTCTTCTTCTTTCTCCTCTCCCGAACGCTCTGTTTCTTCTCTTTTCCCGCCGGCGATCTTCTTCTCTTCCTTTCTCCCTCCTCCGGCCATCATTTTGGGTGTTCTAAGGCTCGTTGGATCGGTGGCAACGAGAGGAAGGCTCCTGGTGTGGTTTGGAGGCTTGTTGGTGTCTGGTTGCTAGGGATCAGCCGAGGAAAGCGTTCTTCGGTAGGTTCTTCTACCTACTGTGTTCTTTAATGGGTTTCTTTAGATCTAGCCGTTGGATCTTGTTGATCTTTGTCTTGTTGGTTTCCTCATGCCTAGTAGAATTTCTGATATAAATTTCATAAGCTTTGATTGAGATCTTAGTTGGATTTATGCATGATTAAGCTCGGATTTTCTGGTTTCTACTGTTCTTGAAGAACAGCCGGCTTGCGGCAAGTTTTTCGGCCGGTACGTACATGATCTTGGGTTGTGATGAGCATAAGAGTTGTAGATCTTTGAAGCTACTCTCTAACCCAATTGATTTCATAATTCTCCGATTTTTCTACGATTTGTTATGAATTGTTTACTGGAGGGCTGCGTTGCAGCAATTAAATTGGTAAGTTAGTTTGATTAGCGGTTTTGATTAGTGTTTTCCCGTTAATCCAACCGTTGGATGATTATGGATTTTGGATATGATGATTCTAATATATACACCTACTGATGGCTAAGTTGGATCTTGAATCCGACGTCGTTTGGACGTCGGATCGATGGGGTCAATTAGCCCCTAAGTAGAGGTTTTGGGTGTTTGAATATAATATTATATTTCAGAATATAATATTATATTGTTTACTGTTCATCAGCGGTTTTCGGGGTTGCTTTCCGTTGCAGGAGCTCGTGGTTGACGGTCGTGGTACTGTCGTAATGCCGGGACCCGCTGCGGATCGGCTGGCGGCGGTTGGTAGTACCACTGCAGCGATCCTGTTGACTTATATGATGCCTTATCATACTGTTGCATGCCTATCTCCTGTTTGTGTATGTCATAGCATACATCGTTGATTTGTGCATTAGTTGCATGGTTAGGGCGTGGGTGATCTGTGGATCGCCGTCCCGAGGCTGGAAGCTCGGATTTAGCCCTAGGACCAGGGTTGGGTAGTTTGGACCCGGTTTGAATTGTGGTGTCCAGTCGATTCGATAATAGGCTTAGATGACTGGTACACTTGTTGCTTGATGATTGTCGAGGTCGTGTCGGCCTCGAGTCGGATGCTGAGGTGTAGCCGGTGTTCTACTGTGTTGACTCTTGAGTGGAGGAGAGGCCCCCTCATCGGTGCCTTTTCCCGCCTGCAGTGTCGGGTTCCTGCATGTGAGTCAGCAGTGTTTGTTGAGCTTACTGAGTGCTGCTCTTGGGCCTCAGGGACACGCGGTGGGGTTATGGGACCCCTGTATACACCCAGGTTCTACTTGAGGGCGACACTATTGCGTTTCCCTCTTCCTTCTGTGTGACGTAGTGTCGAACCCTACTGAGCTTAGTGCTCACATCTACTCGGGCTGCGTTTTGCAGGTGCAGGCATGAGTTCTTCTTCCGTGGCCCCTATCGAGTAGTTGGTCGGCGGTGCGGCGGCGCCAGGCGGAGTCTGAGAGGTGGTGATCCTTTACAGTTTTTATCCTTTGTTAGATAGTCTCCTACGGGAGTAATGTTGTATTTGAACCTCCCCGTCTCCGAGGATATGTATATTAAATCTTTTTGAGTTCGTAAATCTGTGATTCTAAGTTTCATTAAATTATTGTCTTTTAATTGGGGGGTCCTTTTGGTGAACTGTTAGGGAGACCAATAGGTTAGAGGGAACCCTCGCCATTATTTTCCGAGGTTTGTTAGGTTTCGGTTCGCGTCGCCCGGCCCGGTTGGGCTTTCGCCGGTCGGGGCGCGACATAAAGTGTTGTTTCTCTCCTACCTGGTTTTTTTCATTAAACTAGATTTTCAAAAAGAGTCCAATTCACCCCCCTCTTGGACCTCCAACTCCAGCTCTCTTGTTAGACTCTGCACTTTAGCCTTGAGTGCATCCTCCTCCCGCAGCTGATAAATTCCTCCACCTTGTTGCTGCGGTGGTGGTCTGGCCCTGTTTGTACTTTCTGTTGCATTCGGTCCAGTCCACTCAGTCAAGTATTCAATTGCTACATCAGGATCTTTTTGCAAAAATTCACCATTGCACATCATCTCAACAAATTGACGTTCTCTAACAATTAAACCATCATAGAAATAACTAACAAGACGCCAACTTTCATATCCATGATGAGGACATAGATTCAACATGTCTTTAAATCATTCCCACGCCTGATACAAAGTTTCACTATCCTTCTGTGTAAAAATCGAAATCTGTCTCTTAAGTCCATTGGTTTTATGCTATGGGAAATACTTGTTGAAAAATATCTGTGTCATTTCAGCCCAAGATCCTATAGATCGTGGCCTCAAAGAATATAACCAACTCTTCGCTCTATCCTTCAGTGAGAAGGGAAAAAACTTAAGTCGGATCATATCTAGTGCACCTAATTGCCTATGGAAGGTCGCTACTACTTCCTCAAACTCCCTAATATGCACATATGGATTTTCATTTTCCAACCCATGAAAGGTAGGAAGCAACTGAATCATGCCAGGTTTAAAATCAACATGTGTTGCATTAGGTGGAAACATGATGCATGAAGGTGTAGCAGTGCGTGTGGAATGTAAATATTCTTGCAAACTCCTAGGAGGTTGTTCTTCCTCGTGCTCAGCCATAATGAAAATAGCATGTGAAGTTTGTGACTGTGCGTCAAAGAGATCAGCAATATATGTCTCACTATCAGGAGTTTCAGAATCACCCTCGGGACGTCTAGCAAATCTGCCTAGTACGTCTCTATACCGAGGCATACACCAACAAACACGTAATCCAAAAGATGCAAACCAACTAAAGAAAATAAGCAAAAACAATAATTGAAACTAAGCTTACTAACTAAAACCGAATAAAAGAAAACAATCCTAAATATAGAAGAAAAATCAAAGTTGAAATAAAGAAATAAAGACTAAAAAAAATGAACGAAGTTACCGCTTTCGATGTCTACAATCACTGTAATCTGATTCTGGCGCTTTTCTGAACCGTCTCCCCGGCAACGGCGCCAATTTTTTATGTCGCTCAAATGTGTCACGCACAGCGGTCGCGGTGCAGTACAGCATAAGAGAGGTCGAACCCACAGAGAGACAAGCAGGAAAGATCCAGAAACACAAATGACAATGTATCGAAAACAATCAAGAGCGTAAAAGTTAAGAAACTAGATCGAAGATGTAACGGTAAAATAAAGGTAACAAAGAATATCAGGATTTGGTTGAGGCTAGGCATCGGGAATCACTTCACTCGGATTTAGGTTCTTCTCTTCTCAATGATTCATATGATACTCAGTCAAGGGATTCACATCCCAATCACCTTAGCCGGAAGATATGGAACTATAAACCTAACAAAATATATAAATGTCTCTTCCTACGATTGATTCTTCTTTATTATAGGTCCAACTTCCTCCAACCCAAACCTAAGAATATATGATACCGGCTGTCACTACATGCAACATATAGCAAAAGTTCATCGAGACAAAGCTCTAACTCTATCTAACCAGATCTCTAAGAATATACAATACCAACTCTCACAATCGGCAATGCATAGCAAAGATTTCACGAGATAAAGTAGGTAAACAATAGATAAAACTATGGGATTATAAGATCATGAAAGAAGCATGACTGGATTCATAATATTAATCATCCACATAGGAATCTATAATCTGAAAATAATCTTTGAAGATCCAATACATAGAAAAGAGTTTAACAGTAAAGATTAAAATTATGAACCATTATTGGAGAAGAAACCCTAGTCCTCGCTAGATCATCCGTCCGCCATGCCCGCGGCTTACTCGGTCATGGATGGAGATGTCTTCATCTTCTTCCCTTAGAAAACGTCCAGCAAAAAGCCTCCCAAAAACGTCAAAGAACTCCCCTTTATATAAGGACATGAAACCCTAGCTTTTATTTCAGCCGTTGGATTAAATCTGATGGCACATATTCAGCTCGTCCGACAAGGGATCGATCTTCTTAAGGATAAAGATCGATCTTCTTTCTTTTCTCAATTTTTGTAACCTTGTTCGCCCTGACTAAGATCGATCTCCCTAAGGAAAGGATCGATCTTCTTTCTCCGTAGACTGGGTTCCTTCCAGATCGCCCAGGTTCAGATCGATCTCTTTCAAGGAAGAGATCGATCTCTTTCATCAGTTGTTGTCAACGCCCACAAAGGATCGATCTTCCTAGTAAAGAAGATCGATCTTTTATTCCAACTTTCTTGTTTTCGCTCACGGTCGATCTTCGCATCGACCCTGTGAAGTGTTTTCTTTGACAGAGGCTGACGGTCGATGCCATTGTCGATTCGACGGTCGATCGTGGGTCTTTTTCATCTCTGCATATAAGAGATCGATCTTTCATGTAAGGAAGATCTATCTTTTATTTCCTGCATATTTCTTCTGCCATTCTACACTACGCACTGGCACTAAAAACACTGTAACTTCCTCTATGAAGCTCGAAATCACGAACCGTAAAATTCTCCCGAAACTACACTTCAAGAGCTTTCCAACCATATATGACACATCATCTGGTTCTTCATGAGCAGGTACAGTTTTGGCGTTAAAGACCCATCTTTGCTTCAATTTCCTGCATAATACAAATAACTTTGTGAAGCAACATATACGGACGAAATTGTCTATACTAATCATGAAAACTAAACAAATAAGCTGCATTTAGTCATGTTCAGAGTGCACTTTCATGCACTTATCAAAGTTCTTGAAGGGTTAGCGAGACCCGGGTGGATCCAGATCCACTCGCAGGAATTAGCTGGCAGTTCTTGAAGTTTCTTTTCAACTCTGGAAATCATTCACCAACTTTTGGAGATCTTAAAGCAACTCCTTCATCAACTTCCAAGGATCCGACACCAAGTCCTCCAGCAGCTCCTAAAGGATCCACAGCAAGCCCACTACCAACTCCTAGAGCAAGTCCTTCATCAAATTGACGAAGTCCTACAACAAATTCTTCAGCTCTTGGGGATCCCCCAACTGAGCCTCTATCAATTTTGAAGACCTGCAGCAACTCTCAGGAGATTAAAAAGGAAGACCAAGGTAGATCGACATCAACAACAAGGGTGAGGGTTGGAGCCTTCGCCTCCACCCAATAGCCCTCTACTTCTTCCTTTCTCTTTTTAGCTGATGTAATAGGATTTTAAGTCTCGGATCCTTAATCAGGGGTCTTCCCTACGGGGATGTAAATGATGAGTTGCCAGTCTCATCATGAGTATGCATGTCCAAAGAGAAAGAGATATGCAGCTCGTGATGATACAGGGAACTCAGGAGTGTTGTTCTCACAATCTCCCACTACATGTAAATTGATTTTTGATCACAATAAAATGAGCAAACATCTCACCCCGAGATAGCGATTTTATTGTCGAATAGGCTCGCCAAGGGGTAAACATGCATAAAGCAGATACAGGTCTAAACTATAAGAATACAATATTATAACGGCGCTCACAGGCCGTAAACAAGTAACAACACATTCAATCGGGATTTCGACATTACGACGGCTTAAACAGCCGTCTCCCAAAATTCCTACAATAGGGATACAACCCCGGCCAACCAATACACAACGGTTATAATACACATTAACTAAACATCCCAAGGGGCATGACTCCCTTGGTTCAACCACAAACCTCACGTAGGGCTGGGCCACACATAGGACCTACATATCTATAATACATATATGTATAAGTAAAACATGCTTTGCAAATTAATTGCTAAGTACACCACAAGATTAGCAACTAACTAAACCTGGTGAAATTCAAGTATTTACCCAATTAAGCATGTAAATCTTAGATGTTGCTAGGAATACTAATCGCATGAGTCCCGAAGAATCAAACACGATAAAACATCGAAAATCCACTAACAAACTAATTCCCGGATTTGCTACAGTAAATCACCGCTAGAGGTGACAAGAACTTTGCAAATCGACATCCAGACGTCATCAGATTTCAAATAAAACTTGGGCAGACGAAGATTAGCATGCTAGGAACATGCAGCCCAAGAATTGGATTAATCTAATGGCTAATCTTCCCGAAATTCACTAATCAATTCACTAATTTCGGTCTCATCGCAGATCCGAATAATAATCACCATAAATCGTAGAAAACTCCGAAAATTATGAAATCAGAGGAAATTGAAAGTGGATCCGAAGATCTACAACTCTCATGTTGATGATCAGACGAGATCATGCACGTACGAGCCAAGATCTGAGCTAGAACAGGTCAGCTCGCAGAAAAACAGAGTTTCGATAAAATCTAGGGAAAACTTGCTAAAATCCAGATAAAATCCAAATCAATTCGTTCCAAACTCAAGACAGTAAATAAACTACCCTAGAAGCATCATCTAGCAAGAAGAAAACAAGAGATTAACAACTAATTAACTGAAGAACACTTAAAACCTAGGTTTAGGCTAAACCCTACCTTAAAACGCAAATCCAAGCTTTGAACATAATCCAACCCAAACCAATGAACTCCTAAGCAATGATCTCTGTTGCAAGGTTTAGACAATTGACATGTTGAATGCTACAGAATTTGCAAATGCAAGCTATCTAACTGTGACCAAGTCATGTGTTTCTCTAGCATAACCATCACTTGCAAGAAGTTATACGTGCCACAAATCTACACAGAATGGGATTGAACTTTCATTTAAATGTGGTCCACAGCTCCATTATGGACCACATTTATATCTGATTCCTCTTTCTGTAAAGATACTATAAGAATGAGCACATTATAAAAACAATCCCAAAGTAATCATTATGGACCACATTTATATCTGATTCCTCTTTCTGTAAAGATACTATAAGAATGAGCACATTATAATAAAAAATCCCAAAGGAATTAAATCAAAAGGGTGCTTGAAAATTCTCACTCTTGATCTACTCAATGCGTTTCAATTTCACCTTCTGTTCTCAAAGCCATTCCCATCCCACACCTGCTAAGCACCATGGCTAGCAATACATATCCAACAAAAGGCAAAGTGGTGCGGACACCAGAGGCCGATTCGACCGCGTTTACTTCCACCGCCGATGGAGAGGTCCACCAGTGAGCTTGTGGATAGATGAGGATTGAGTCTATTTGTTGGGTCGAGTCTTGTTATTTGGTCGAGTCTTGTTATTTGTTAGGATTTGAGTCATGTTTGCTTATTTTAGATCAGTTGGTTGAGTTATTGTACTGAGTCTGGATTGTAGTAGTCGATTGGGCTGAATCCATTTCGTCTCCTATATATATGAGCCCCCCTGCATCTTTACAGGGGATGATGATTTTGAGATAAAAGCTTTTTTTGCTTGTTTTCCCTTCTTTGGTGGTGATTCTGAAGAAAAACCCTAGGTGGTGATTCCTAGGCGTCGTCGTCAACTTCAGGTGGTGATTCTTGAAGCTGGCGCGACATCAATTTGGTATTCAGAGCCAGGTCGATGTCCAAGGGTAACGGCAATACCTGTCATTGTTCCTTCCCTGGTCCCTTCTGTCCTTGTTCCTTCCCTAGTCCCCTCTATCCTCATGAGTTCTTTCAACAGCCACCGTACCTTCATCTCCCTCACACCCCATCATCTCTCCTCCATCAACACCGGCACCTCCACCACCACTGGCCCAAACCCCATCACCTCCCCCATCGACAGCTACATCTCCACCACCACTGGCCCAAACCCAAACCCAGCCACTGTTAGATTTTGACTTTGATGAATGCGATGATCTTGACGCATTCGATGAGTTAGTTAACGAGAGGAGAGAAGCAGCAAAAGCAGAGAAAAGATCGGCATAGAGAAGTGGAAAAAAAACAGAGAAGAGAAAGGGCTACAGCAAGCTCTGGAAAAAAAAAACAACCGTGAAATCATCGCTGATCTCCTTCCTCCCTCATTCCTTCTACTCCCAATGGCATCCCCCATCCCACTGCTACCTTACCCTAGCTCTCCCCACCTTATCTAGTTTCTTTTCATTTACCTTCCCAGCCGTCGACCATCACCGCCAAGCTTAACCCCTCTACCGACCACCGTTGCCGCTGGATCTATCTTCCGCTGTGGTTAACCATCATCACTGACCGCCGCCGCCACCACCTTCATCATCAATAGCCGCCATCAGCGCCGTGATCTCCCAAGGATAACTAGGCGCGCGATCTCCGCCAGAGCCGTGCACTGCCGTTGTGATCTCCGTGACCTCCACGTCACAGACCGCCATCACCGCGATCTCCATGATCTTCGTGATCGACGTGACCTCCGCAATCTTCGCGATCTCCGCTCCGCTTCTCAGGCGATCGGGAGATTAGGAGATTAGGGATCGTGGTTGGCTGAGTTGTTCTGCAGCCAACTTAAGCCACTTAAGTGGCTCGATCAACTTCAGCTCGAGTCAGATCCGGTCCAAGCAGCACCAAATTGGTCGATTGGATCAAGCCACATCCGCCAGGAGTCTAATTAATCCGAACTAGTCCAGTCAAGTCTACTTGAAGCAGATCAAGTCGTCTCAACAGCAGCCAGATTCAGTCATTTTTCAGAAAACACCCCAGACTTGCTGAAATTGCTGAATCAGAGGAAGCAGAACAACTCTGAAGCTGTGCAGACTTGCAGAAAAGCCCAGAAAAGGGTGCATAATTGTGAAACAGTCCCTCCAGCAAGGTGCACATTTCCAGTTCTACCCTTTATCTTTTGTAGAGTCAAGTTCTAATCTTGTAGCATCTTTGTGCTCTCTCATGCTATACCAAGCCTTTTACATACCACTTTATATTTTATAAATCCTTGAGAGAGACTCAAACTATTGCTATGAGAGTTGAGAGTGTTTAAAGCCACAAATAGTAGATAGGTTGCTTGATCAGAAATATTAACCGTAGAACTGCTTATGGTGTTGGACATCTGTGACATGTACTTAGGCCACTCATGTGATGCTATGAATACCGTTACTACTTGTTTGCAGTTTTGTAGACGGTAGTGACCTATATCCTACATGGAGTTCTGACCCCTTAAAAGGTTAGCTCTAGTTTTATAAGTCCATTGAACACCTCTTGTCGCGCCCCGACCCGCGAAAGCCCAACCGGGCCGGGCGACGCGAACCGGAATCTAACGAAACGTAGAAACATTTGGCGAGGGTTCCCTCTAACCTATTGGTCTCCCTAGCAATTCATCAAACACCCCCCAATTTAAAACAACAATTAGTTATCAGAACCTCGAACCACAAATTACAAAACTCAAAGTGTTTAATAAACAAATCCTCAGAAAGGGGAAGATCCAAATACAACATAAACACTCCCGTAGGAGACTAACTAACATGGGTTTAAAGTTGTAAATGATCACCACCTCTCAGACTCTGCCTGGCGCCGCCGCACCGCCGACCAACTGCCCGGTAGGGGCCACCGAAGAGGAGCTAATGCCTGCACCTGTAAAACGCAGCCTGGGTAGGAGTGAGCAACTAACCTCAGCAGGGAAACTACACTACGACACATAGAAGGAAGAGGGAAACGCAATAGTGTCGCCCTCAAGTAAGACCTGGGTGTATATAGAGGCCCCATAACCCCACCACGTGTCCCTGAGGCCCACGATCATGGTCTTCCAGAAGAACTGGTCACATGTCAGGTCACACTCATTAAGCAGGGACTAACACTGCTGGCCCACAAGTGCGGAACGGCACTGCAGGCAGGAAAAGGCACTGCTGAGTAGGCAACCCCTCTGCTAAAGGGTCAATACAGTGGGACACCGGCTACACCTCAGCATCAGAGTCGAGGCCAACACGACCTCTACAATCATCAATCAACAGGTGTACCAGTCATCTAAGCCTATCACCAAGTCCGACTGGACACCACAATTCGAACCGGGTTCAAACTACCCAACCCCGGTCCTAGGGCTAAATCTGAGCTTCCAGCCTCGGGACGGCGACCCACAAATCGCCCACGCCCTAACCATGCAACTAATGCACAACAGGGATGCATGCGATGAACATACACAGAAAAGCAGTTGAAGCATGCAGCAGTATGTGATGATAGCATAACACGGTCAGGGCTCGGCACACTACCGGCCCGGGGTGGTGAACAAATGTTTAAGGTCTTGGACTACTGCAGTGGTACATCATCAACTGCCAGCCAGTCCACCAGCAACCTGCATTGGGAAGCAGCCCCGCAAACAACAAAGACAAACCATGCAGGTAAAAGCCCTCGACGTATGTCGGCATGCAAGAGTATGTACAAGATATAAAGCTGTAAAGAAATCTATACATACAAAGCCTCGCGGGCAAAACCAAGAAAAATCCCTCTCTGACGTCAAAGGATCGATCTTTCCCCAAGGAAAGTTTGATCTTCCAAGCGACAGAGAGCACTCCTCCATATCGTGCCAAGGATGATCGATCCTTCCTCCCAAGAAGATCGATCATCCTCGCGATAGAGGATATCCTCCTTGCCGCGTCAAGGAAGATTGATCTTTCCTCCCACGAAGATCGATCCTCCTCAAGACAAAGAAGACCCCATGCTACCCAAGGCACAAGGATCGATCATACTCACCAGATGATCGATCATGCTCGGGTTCAGCATGACCAACAATGAAGGATCGATCCTTCTCCCAGAAAGATCGATCTTGTTGGGTTCTCCGGCAAACCTCCGGCGAGAAATACCGTCGGAAAACTCTACCAAATCCCACAAAACCTTGGGGAATCTGGTAGTACGAAGGACCACGAGTCCAAAACCGGTGGAAAAACTACAAACTAACATATATACAAAGAGATCTAAGCAAAACAAGCTTCAATCAAACTCAAACTCACAAAACCGAAAAAGAAACATAGGTAGGATCCCTACCTAGGCAATAGTTGCTTCAATCTCAACTGCTAAGCCTTGGATCGTCCCAAATCTCCTCAAAAATCCGGCAATTCTGAGCTCAAGAACACGGATTTCAAAAGGGATTCAAGAAAGAGGATTACGTCCATTTTATAGACAAACGAACCGACCTATGAAAGATCGATCTTTCCAAGAGGAAGGATCGATCCTTCATGACGATCACACCTTGACTTTCTGGCATTAAAAGATCGATCTTCTAGCAAGGAAGGATCGATCCTTTAGGTGCAGAAAGCTAGACTTGGGCTAAAACTCAAGCCCAAGCCCGGATCTTTCGATCCCGGGTCCAACTAGCCTTTCTAATCAAACACTAACACAAACAAGGACAGTGTGTGCACACGCGGGTGTGAAACAAACCAACAAGTCGTAATTTACCAAATTGCCCTTGCGGTCTACAACGAGCCACAAGAGTAGAGGGGTAGGTCCTCACACTTCTATCTGTTGCTGATCTCTGCATATCATTGCATTCTCTTTGCATTTAGTTGCATTTTAAAAACAAAAATCGCCAAAATTAAAACAACTTTTGATCACACACCTTTCAGTTTCCTCACACACCTCTGGGAATGGGGTCCCAGTCTGATGACCTTGCCCGTGTCCTATGCGAGGTAGTTGCTAAGATAGATAATCTAGCCACGCGAATGGAGAGGGCGGAAACTATGATGGCTACTCAAATGGAGCATTTAGAGACCCTAAACAACAATACCAACACAGGACGCGCCCCTAGACAGAATCTTGACATTAGGGAACCTCGAGATCCCGATGAGCGTCTCATGAGCGGAATCAAAGTAGAGGCGCCCGTCTTTGATGGTCGCCTCGATCCGAAGACCTTTGTTGACTGGATCCATGATATGGACCACTTCTTTGAGTGGTACAACTTATCCCAGGATAAGAAGGTCCGCTTCGCCAAAATGAAGCTCATCGGTAAGGCTAAGCTCTTTTGGCAGAGCACTGAACAGTTGCTGCAGCGAAGGAACCATTCTTCGATCACTGATTGGATTGAAATGAAAGAGAAACTCAAAGAGAAGTAGCTTCCCCAGTCATATCAGGGGGACCTTCTTGATCAATGGAACAACATCCGCCAAGGGTCTAGACCAGCCACGGAGTACATTACACACTTTGATGAACTTATGATACGATGTGGCATTGAAGAGGATGAACGCATGACCTTAAGTAGATTCCGAAAGGGCCTTAATGAGGACCTTAGGAGAGAGCTTATTTTACGAGAGGTCACAACTCTAGATCAAGCCTACACCCTCGTTCAAAATTGCGAGTTGGTTAATCGACCAAATTATGCGAGGCGTTTGGATCAAAGATCTCCCAATCCCAACTCCCACTTCACAGGATCTAGGAATGAAGCCGGTCCGTCTGGCAATCGTCCTAATCCCACACCACAGCCTCTTGGTAGAGACATCAAAGCCAAAGCTAAGGAAGCAGTTCCTGCGAGCCCTCATGTTAAGTGTTTCAAATGTCAAGGCGATGGAGACATTGCTGCCCAATGTCCTACTAAAACACTTTATATCAATGAACGAGAAGGTGATGAAGACTCCAACGATGTAGAGGAACATATCAACGAACCTAATCTTGATGACATCGAAGACAGTGATGGTAGTTTTGAGGATGATCCTACTCACCTTGCCTGCATTCGCTTGATGATGATGCATAATGTTATATTTTTATCCCTTAATACTTAGTCTCCTATGCTTATTTAGTTCCTAAATACACTCATTATTCTTATATTTTGATTTAGGATGCAATTGAAGTCCTTAAGTCGAAAAAAAGCTGAAAAGAGTGCATGGATCAACTTTAAAGATTAATCTGTACCTGTTCATGAAGAACCAGAGGATGTACCATATATGGTTGGAAATCTCTTGAAGTCTAGTTTCTGGAGAATTTTATGGTTCGAGATTTCGAGTTTTCTAGAGGAAGTTACGGCAATTTTAGTATCGATGGCGCAGTCTGGATGGCAGAACAGTAATACGCTGGAACGTCCGATCGATCCGACACCCAGGGTCCGATCGATCGGACTATGCAGAAACGTGACAGAACATGTATTTTTTGGCCGAACATGGTCCGATCGATCCCTACATCCATCCTATGGGGTCCGATCGATCTGACACCTAAAGTTCAATCGATTGAACTCAGGAATAGCCAGAGAAGGTGGATTTTTACGCATCCGATCGATCCAGCACCCATAGTTCGATCGATCGGACTCGGGCGTAACTAGAAATTGAAGATTTTTAATGAGACCGATCGATCCGACACCCCGAGAAGGATCGATCGGACTTTCTCAGTGAAGAAAATCAACGATTGTGATCTAATCCGGGGGTAGATACACTTAAGGCTATAAACAGGACTCTTTCTAGGGTTTGAGGGGGGATTCTTCGACACTTTTGGCTGCTCTTTCTCCTCCTTTATATTTTTTCTAGGTTTTATCTTGTTTATTGGAATCTTTTGAGAATTGTTCTCGATGGCCCTGCGTGGCTAAATCTTGATCCTTGGTCGAGGAGACTGAAACCTCGGAATCAATGAAATTGTGAGATCTAAATTATTTTTATTGTTCAGTTTATAGATGAGTATTGAATGTTCTTCTGTTATTAAATATTCATGATTGTCTTGTCTAATTGCTAGGAGCGCTACTAGTTTATTATTCATTGCGATCTACTGCTAGGATGGATATCAAATCCGGAATTGTTTTATCCCTCTAATCTGCGAAGCAACTAGGGTTTAATAATCTACTGCGTTTCAGAGATTGTTAGGTCTTAGGAAGAATATTCGACTAGATTAAATGCAACCGCTTGTGCTTGTGTTGTTTAGCTTCATCGATCTCCCTATTCTTAACGCTGCTACTAGATTAAATCTACAGCGCTTGTCTTAGGTTGTCTAGTAGTTAGGGTTAATTGGATCGCTTGTTTCTAATTAACTATGATTGAGGAGAGATTCGAATTTAATTCGGACGGTGAATATTCATGGTATGAATTGATTGATACTTGCATCTATGATCAGTTGTTGGATTCCGATGGTGGATGTTGACACAGACCAAGGTTTGTTCTCTTGATTCAACTTGTTTCTTCGTTTTAGATTATTTCTTTACTGTTTTCCTCACGTTTAAAAACCCCCCTATCTTTGTTCACTTAGCACAAAACTAGGCTAAACACTCTTCGTGGGATCGACTCGTACTCGCACTACTACATTTATTTTAACGAGTATTAGTTTTATTTTTGAGTGCCTGCGATAGCACATCAAATTTTGGCGCCGTTGCCGGGGAGTGATTCTAGTTGATTTTTGTGCTTATAGTGATCTTCATTTTCAATAATAATAATAATAATAATAATAATAATAATAATAACTGAGAACCCCTTGGTTATGGACCCGAATTATAATATGCCACCGGGTTACATATGGAATGATGATTTGCCTTTTGGCTATGAACCCGTTTATAATATTGACACATATGGTTTCTCAAACCCGGCCTATGATTCATATTCATATTCTTATAATTCGGATTTTAGAGATCATACCTACCCTAGTTGGCAACTCAAGCACAAATGCAAGAGATTCTGAAGGTAATGGAAGAAAATACTAATTCCTTAAGAGAAATGCGTAATTCTTGGGAGGAAAGATTTTCTAGGGAACGTGACAAAACTGAGAACCTGTGAGGACCCGTACCTCCAACCTGGTCCGACCGCGTTAGGTCGAGGGTCTGGGTTTGTGGTTTGGCTCGGTTGGCCTTGGGATGCGATCGGTTGATCGCATCGCTGTTTTTGACCCCAGTGGCATTTTGGTAAATATGCTCCCTGGTGGTCAGTTTCACACCCGCGTTGCACACATGGCCTTTGATTGATGTATGTGTTTGATTAGGACCTTTAGGGCGCTTCTGATCGGAAGATCGGAGCTTGATCGGTCGGACTCGTGAGTGAGTCAGTGGGTTTTGACCCGTTGGATCGGTCCGGCCCGTTAACGGCCTGCTGGTGGGGGCAGTTGGAGCAGTTGAGCTCCACCTTACCCCCCTTCTTCTTCTCCTCCTTTCTCCCGTTTTCTTTTCTTTCCTCCTGCCGTTCTTCTTCTTCTTCTCTCCAACCGGCTGGGAGCTAGGGCATCGGCATGCAGCTTCCACGGAGCGGATCTTCGCGGCTCGACTGGCTGGACGCGTGGAGGAGCTTCCCTACTCGCCCAGGTAGGTGTTTCTACCTCGATCTTTGGATCGGGTTCTCCTAGGATATGTTTAATGCTTGTTCGCTGTAGGAATACTTATTAGAATGTTGTGTAACTTATAGCACATGTGATGTTGCTTGTTTCTTGTATTCCTACCCCGCGACTTCGGCATTTTAACAGCTGGTTTTCCGTATTCTCACCGTTTATCGGTTTTCGGCCATTTTAACCTAAATTGGAGATTTAACCGTCAAAATTGTGTTTTGATCGTACCATTGGATTCCCCATCCTCTTTTATGCATGCTTGCAAAGTTTCATTAAACTTCAACTTGATTTGATCCTTGAAATCCAAGAAATTGGATTTCCGGCACTGTTCTGATGAACTGTGCCTAAGGCCCGACGGTCGATCGGTGCATCGACCGTCAAGCGTTGATACGCTCTTTCGGGGCTCGACGGTCGATCGGTGCATCGACCGTCAAGTAAGGTTTTGCTCTTCCTGGGCCTGACGGTCGACCGTCGGATCGACCGTCGCATCGACCGTCGGGCTCTGTCGGGATTTTGGACTCCCACGGTCGACGGATGGATCGACCGCGGGATCTTCTCTTTTCGCCATCTACCTGACGGTCGACCGTCGGATCGACCGTCGCATCGACCGTCAGGCACTGTTTGGTTTTGGGCTTCTCAGGGTCGATGGGTGGATCGACCGTCGCCCTTGATTTCCTTCGCTTTGGTCTCACGGTCGATCGCCGGATCGACCGTGACATCGACCGTGGCCTCACGGTCGATCGGCGGATCGACCGTCACATCGTCCGTGGACCCTTGAACATTGTTTTCTGGCTTTTCTTGAATTGCTTTCAATCGTGATTGATCTTCAAACATGTTGGAAAGTTTACAAGTGGATTTTGGAAGCTATTCAAAGGATTTCTATCGGGTTTAAGGATCGAATCGAGTATCTTCCTTTTTGGACGAATCTAGGGTTTTGATTGCATTTAATACATGTTTGATAGTAGTTAAATGCTTCCTTGTTTGTCTAACCATTAGTTAGCCATGAGTGCTAGCTAATGAGGAACTGTGGAATCCTTAGCCTCTTGTCGGCGGGTGCCGAGGGCTATTGTATAAATGAGGCCAGTTACCCACTGGGTAACTGTGGAACCTTAGTCTGTCAGGTGCAAGGGAGCACTGAAGACTATTGTATATCTGTATTCATGCTTTGCTCAGATGTTTGTGTAGTTAGCATAGTTTATCTGTATTTGAGGCCTTTGCTATGCTTACCCTTGGCTAGCTGTAAGCTATGCCTGGCCCTGTATGATTAATGGCATCTTGTTGCATGCTTATATCTTATTATCTGTGCTTGAGCATTGCATGCATCTTAATTGCATTAGAGGCATCTGAGGTTAGGCAGGCGATGGGTTGATTGCCGATCCGAGGCACTCGGGTAGCTCAGATCTAGCCTTAGGACCGTGGCTGGGTAGTCAGGAATAGGGTGTGATCTTGGATCATCTGAATCTCTTGTGATTGAGAATGCACGCTAGTTGACTCTGATCACTGCTTGAGGTTTAGAGGTCGTGTCGGTTCTCCAAGGCTAAGTGCTAAGGATGGTTGTCGATATCCCTGACGTGTGTCCCCAGGCAGTGGTTTCCTGCTGGGTAAAGGGTGCTCCTACTGGTTCTGGTTCTTTGTTTCCTCCCAGCGTGTTTGGTTGAGATTCCCAGCGTGGTCAGTTGAGAAGAGTAGGATCCCTTGGGAAATCGATAGGGGTTATGGGACCCCGTGGCATCCTTTAGGCTTAGGCGGAGGAACAACACTGTAGTTGTTTACCTCCTTTCAGTGTGCCGTAGAGTAGAACTCTACTGAGCTTATCGCTCATTCCTACCCGGGCTGCGTTTGCAGGTGCAGGCGGCAGCTCTTCGTCCGTGGAGCCGGCGGGATCTGCCTTTGGCGGCGCGAGCACATCCAGGGGCGTCTGAGGTTTTGTTGGAGGATATGACTGTTGTACCTTTTTGATATATATATATATATATATATGTATGCATGTTGTAAACCCTTGAGGATTTTGGAATCATGTATTATATCTGTCTCATGGGAGTTTTGTATCTAATATAAACTGTACAACTTGATGATGTATTACAATTGAATCTGTTTGCCTCTGGATTATAAATTGTTTAAATTTATCCGTCTTTCCGCATTTATATCGCGCCAATTGAAGATGAATAGTGATAGGAACCCTCACGCCTCGGCCTAGATGGGTTTTCTGGGTCGGGGTGTGACAGAACCCCTTCATTGCTCAGTCACAAATACAACAAGAGCCACTAATAATTGACCAAGTTAATGTGAGTCACTCTTTTGATAAAGAAGTTGATAGATATGATTCTATACCTCATGTTTGCAATGATAATACTTGTGATGCTTTTGTTTCTGAAGATAATGATATATGTCATAATACTTGTGATTCTTTGTCGGTTCATGAAATTAATGATGATATTTCACTGACTGCTGAGGTTGGAGATGCTTCGGGGGAGATTCTACAGAAGGCAGATGAAGAAGTTGTCCAACCATGTCCAGTCGACCGCGAGAAAGATTCGGTCGACCGCCGAGAATACTAGGAGCATTTATTCGATGAACCTCTTCCGACTGAAGTTGAAAGCATTCATGTTACGCCGCGAGGTATATTTCCTGTGACTATCTCATCTTCATTAGTGGTTAAAAAGGAGATGACCTTAGTAGATATTTTCATATCTCGACGGATTTATTTTCGATCATGTGATCTTGACATCTTTGACAATGCGAACGACGACATTATCAATAGATCAATGGATGATTCGATTATAGTTGAGCATAATGTTGACCCCTTTCTTCTTGATTACCATGATGATAAGTATTTCTGTTTAAGAGATCTAGCTATCTTGTTTACTAGTGTTAGAATGGAAAAGCTAGTTTTCATTTTTGAAATATGCCACTTGGATTCATATGCTAAATTAACCTTGGTGGCACTATTGAGGTTAAATATCCATATTATGGCATCCATTGATTTTGCATACCATCGTGCTAAAGAACGGCCACCAAGGGCACGATTAAAACTTTTTCTATTGTATATAGTAGTTTAGTTTGTTTTATTTACTTTCTTGTGTGCTTGAGAGTGCTTGAATTATTTTTAGGTTGTGTGCATGCATGTTTGCTTTTTTTTGCTTTGCTTTGCTTTTGCTTTGTAGGTGATTGAGTACCCTCTGTGATACATGAAGAATTCACCCAGACATGCAGTGAACCATTCCTATGCAACTCATAAACAAAAGCGCTGCCTAGAAGGCAACCCAAGGGGAGTTCGTTCCTTTCTCTTTTTATTTTCGCATTTCCATTTTAGTTATTTTTTCTTTTCTTTGCATTCCACCTTACATTGAGGACAATGTCAGTTTCAAGTGTGGGGGAGGAGATCTAGGAGATCTAGGTTGCATTTGCCATGAGCGAGAACTAGTTAAGCTTGACATATTCATAACATGATTGAATGAGTAATTTTGCGACTTAAAATTAATAAGTTGAGTTATTTTCCTTGAGATGGTAGTGACTAAGTGAGTAAACAAAAGCCGGTGAGATTTTGAGCCTTTAGACTGACACATTCATATCAGTCTCACTAATTTCTTTCATGAGAGATATTCTTCCATGGATTTGTTTCTCTAGAACTTGCTTTGATTCTATTCGAGGTCACATTGACACATGCAGACATGAACATGATTAAGGCCATTTTTTGTCTTAAGCTACATAAGCCAAATAGCCTACCTTGCAATTAATATTTCCTTTTGCTAAACACCTTTGAGCTTTATTGACTTCATTGTTAACCCACATTACAAGCTTTAAACCTGAAAAAAAATATTTCCGTTACCCAAGACATAAAACTAGTGGAGCATTGATCATCATTATGATATGTATGGGTGCAAAAGTTCAAGTGTGAGGGTGTTTGGATCGTGGTATGGCTATGATTGCTGAAGTGGAGTTTATTTGTTTACTCAATTTGTGAGTATGTTGTTTCTGAAAGGAAAAAAAAATGTGTTTTTGAATCATCCTAATACTCCAAAAAGGGGTATGATTATGTATGATCTCTACAAAGGTGGAAGTTTCTGCAAAAGATTGTTCATTATTTAAGTTAAAAAGTATTCCTTTGAACAATCTCTTTGCCAAGGTCGTAATGTTATACAGTTTGAGTATGTTGAAGCCAAATTGAAGAAGTTGCTGAATGGAGTGATTGGTTGTACATGTATTATTGATATATTTTTGCTCCATTAGTTCCATTGGCTTTTGAGCTACATTCCCAAATATTTCCCACCTTAATCCTGTACCCCATTACAACCTTTTGAAGTTCTTATGATTTGTGTTATGCATGTGATTCTAGTGGTGGAGAATGAGAAGATATGCAAGCCTATGGTAGATCACTTTCATTGGAATGAATTTGAGTGAAATACATACCCTTCAAACACATGAGAGTTGAGTGTTAATTTCCGTGAGGGTCTACTTATTTAGTATGCTCCATATTCAAGTGAAAATGCTTATTGATTGATTTTTAAGTTGTCTAAAAATGTTTGTTCATGATGTGTTATGAGTTGTGAAGAGCTTGATTGTTCTTTATTGATGGCGTTGCAACCTTGATATCTTGAGTAGAGTGAATTTTAGTTTTGCCCGAGGACGAGCAAAAGCTAAGTGTGGGGGAATTTGATGATGATGCATAATGTTATATTTTTATCCCTTAATACTTAGTCTCCTATGCTTATTTAGTTCCTAAATACACTCATTATTCTTATATTTTGATTTAGGATGCAATTGAAGTCCTTAAGTCGAAAAGAAGCTAAAAAGAGTGCATGGATCAACTTTAAAGATTAATCTGTACCTTCTCATGAAGAACCAGAGGATCTGCCATATATGGTTGGAAAGCTCTTGAAGTCTAGTTTCTGGAGAATTTTACGGTTCGAGATTCCGAGTTTCCTAGAGAAAGTTACGGCAATTTTAGTACCGATGGCGCAGTCTGGATGGCAGAACAGTAATACGCTGGAACGTCCGATCGATCCGACACCCAGGGTCCGATCGATCGGACTATGTAGAAACATGACAGAACATGTATTTTTTGGCTGAACATGGTCCGATCGATCCCTACATCCATCCTATGGAGTCCGATCGATCGGACACCTAAATTTCGATCGATCGGACTCAGGAATAGCCAGAGAAGGTGGATTTTTACGCATCCGATCGATCCAGCACCCATAGTTCGATCGATCGGACTCGGGCGTAACTAGAAATTGAAGATTTTTAATGAGACCGATCGATCCGACACCCCGAGAAGGATCGATCGGATTTTCCCAGTGAAGAAAATCAACGATTGTGATCTAATCCGGGGGTGGATACACTTAAGGCTATAAATAGGACTCTTTCTAGGATTTGAGGTGGGATTCTTGGACACTTTTGGCTGCTCTTTCTCCTCCTTTATATTTTTTCTAGGTTTTATCTTGTTTATTGGAATCTTTTGAGGATTGTTCTCGATGGCCCTGCGTGGCTAAATCTTGATCCTTGGTCGAGTAGACTGAAACCTCGGAATCAATGAAATTGTGAGATCTAAATTATTTTTATTGTTCCGTTTATAAATGAGTATTGAATGTTCTTCTGTTATTAAATATTCATGATTGTCTTGTCTAATTGCTAGAAGCGCTACTAGTTTATTATTCATTGTGATCTACTGCTAGGTTGGATATCAAATCCGGAATTGTTTGATCCCTCTAATCTGCGAATCAACTAGGGTTTAATAATCTACTGCGTTTCAGAGATTGTTAGGTCTTAGGAAGAATATTCGACTAGATTAAATGCAACCGCTTGTGCTTGTGTTGTTTAGCTTCATCGATCTCCCTATTCTTAACGCTGCTACTAGATTAAATCTACAGCGCTTGTCTTAGGTTGTCTAGTAGTTAGGGTTAATTGGATCGCTTGTTCTGATTGAGGAGAGATTCGAATTTAATTCGGACGGTGAATATTCATGGTATGAATTGATTGATACTTGCATCTATGATCAGTTGTTGGATTCCGATGGTGGATGTTGACTCAGACCAAGGTTTGTTCTCTTGATTCAACTTGTTTCTTCGTTTTAGATTATTTCTTTACTGTTTTCCTCACGTTTAAAACCCCCCTATCTTTGTTCACTTAGCACAAAACTAGGCTAAACACTCTTCGTGGGATCGACTCGTACTCGCATTACTACATTTATTTTAACGAGTATTGGTTTTATTTTTGATTGCCTGCGACAGCACATCAAATCCTTGCGTCGATCTCCACGATTAGATGAGCCTACGAATGCGACCACATTAGGTGTAGTTAGGTGTGCCCTAGCACAACCCAAGGATAGTGATGACTGGAGGCGAAGTGCCATTTTCTACACTTATACAAAGTGTGGTGAAAGGGATTGCAAAGTCATCGTTGACAGTGGAAGTTGCATTAATGCAGTATCCTCAACAACTGTCTCTCGATTAGGGCTGAAATCGATTCCACATCCTAACCCATATAAGGTATCGTGGGTCGATACCAACTCAATCTCTATCAAGGAGAGATGTCTTGTTCTGATGTGCTGTCGCAAGCACTCAAAAATAAATCCAGTACTCGTTAAAATAAATGTAGTAGTGCGAGTACGAGTCGATCCCACGAAGAGTGTTTAGCCTAGATTTGTGCTCAGTGAACAAAAATGGGGGTTTTTAAACGTGAGGAAAAACAATAAAGAAATAATCTAAAGCGAAGAAACAAGTTGAATCAAGAGAACAAACCTTGGTCTGAGTCAACATCCACCATCGGAATCCAACAACTGATCATAGATGCAAGTATCAATCAATTTATACCATGAATATTCACCGTCCGAATGAAATCCGAATCTCTCCTCAATCATAGTAAATTAGAAACAAGCGATCTAATCAACCCTAACTACTGGACAACCTAAGACAAGCGCTGTAGATTTAATCTAGTAGCAGCGTTAAGAATAGGGAAATCGATGAAGCTAAACAACACAAGCACAAGCGGTTGCATTTAATCTAGTTGAATATTCTTCCTAAGATCTAACAAGATCTGATCAGCAGTAAATTATTAGATCCTAGTTGCTTCGCAGATTAGAGGGATCAAACAATTCCGGATTTGATATCCAACCTAGCAGTAGATCACCATGAATAATAAACTAGTAGCGCTCCTAGCAATTAGACAAGACAATCATGAAGATAAACACAGAAGAACATTCAATACTCATCTATAAACTGAACAATAAAAATAAAATTAGATCTCACAGTCTCCTTGATTCCGAGGTTTCAGTCTCCTCGACCAAGGATCAAGATTTAGCCACGCAGGGCCATCGAGAACAATCCTCCAAAAGATTTCATAAAGCAAAAGAAAACCTAGAAAAAATATAAAAGAGGAGAAAGAGTAGCCAAAAGTGTCGAAGAATTTTCCCTCAAACCCTAAAAAGAGTCCTATTTATAGCCTCAAGTGTATCCACCCTCGGATTAGATCACAAACGTTGATTTTCGTTACTGGGAAAGTCCGATCGATCCTTCTCGGGGTGCTGGATCGATCGAATGCGTAAAAATCTTCAACTTCTATTTACTCCCGAGTCCGATCGATCGAACTATGGGCGCTGGATCGATCGAATGCGTAAAAATCCACCTTCTCTGGATATGTTTGAGTCCGATCGATCGAACTTTAGGTGTCCGATCGATTTGGCTCATAAAAATCTGCAATTTCTGACATTTCCCTAGTCCGATCGATCCAACTCTAGGAGTCGGATCGATCTGGCTCATTAGGAGGGATGGTTCGATCGATCGGACCATGTTCAGCCAAAAAATACACGTTCTGTCACGATTCTGCATGGTCCGATCGATCCTACCTGGGGAGTCGGATCGCTCGGACTGTTCAGCTTATTCACTGCTCTGCCATCCAGACTGCGCCATCGGTACTAAAATTGCCGTAACTTCCTCTAGGAAACTCGGAATCACGAACCGTAAAATTCTCCAGAAACTAGACTTCAAGAGCTTTCCAACCATGTATGGCACATCCTCTAGTTCTTCATGAGCAGGTACAGATAAATCTTTAAAGTTGATCCATGCACTCTTTTCAGCTTCTTTTCGACTTAAGGACTTCAATTGCATCCTAAATCAAAATATAAGAATAATGAGTGTATTTAGGAACTAAATAAGCATAGGAGACTAAGTATTAAGGGATAAAAATATAACATTATGCATTCTCATCAAATTCCCCCACACTTAGCTTTTGCTCGTCCTCGGGCAAAACTAAAATTCACTCTACTCAAGATATCAAGGTTGCAACGCCATCAACAAAGAACAATCAAGCTCTTCACAACTCATAACATATCATGAACAAATATTTTTAAACAACTTAAAAATCAATCAATAAGCATTCACTTAAATATGGAGCATACTAAACAAGTAGACCCTCACGGAAATAAACACTCAACTCTCATGTGTTTGAAGGGTATGTATTTCACTCAAATTCATTCCAATGAAAATGATCTACCATAGGCTTGCATATCTTCTCATTCTCCGCCACTAGAATCACATGCATAACACAAATCATAAGGACTTCAAAAGGTTGCAATGGGGTCCAGGATTAAGGTGGGAAATATTTAGGAATGTAGCTCAAAAGCCAATGGAACTAATGGAGCAAAAATGCATCAATAAGACATGTACAACCAATCACTCCATTCAATAACTTTCTTCAACTTAGCTTTTAACATACTCAACCCATAAAACATTACCACCTTGGCAAAGAGATTGTTCAAAGGAATACTTTTTAACTGAAATAGTGAACAATCTTTTGCAAAAACTTCCACCTTTGTAGAGATCATACATAAACATCCCCCTTTCTTGGAATATTAGGAGGATTCATAAACATATTTTGCAACATGAGAAACAATTTCCTCCTTCACTTTCTTTTCTTCTTTTTCTTTTTCTGATTTTTTTTTTTTCAGAAACAACATACTCACAAATTGAGTATGAAAATAAACTCCACTTCACCAATCATAGTCATACCACAAATCCAAACACCCCCACACTTGAACTTTTGCACCCATACATATCATAATGATGATCAATGCTCCACTAGTTTTATGGCTTGGGTAACGGAAATATTTTTTTTTTTTTCAGGTTTAAAGCTTGTAATGTGGGTTAACAATGAAGTCAATAAAGCTCAAAGGTGTTTAGCAAAAGGATTTAATCAAAAGGTAGGCTATTTGGCTTATGTAACTTATAACAAAGATGGTCTTAATCATGTTCATGTATACATGTGTCAATGTGACCTCAAATAGAATCAAAGCAAGTTCTAGAGAAACAAATCCATGGACGAATATCTCTCATGAAAGAAATTAGTGAGACTGATATGAATGTGTCAGTCTAAAGGCTCAAAATCTCACCAGCTTTTGTCTACTCATTTAGTCACTACCATCTCAAGGAAAATAACTCAACTAATTAATTCTAAGTCACAAAATTACTCATTCAATCATGTTATGAATATGCCAAGCTTAACTAGTTCTCTCTCATGGCAAATGCAACCTAGATCTCCTCCCCCACACTTGAAACTGGCATTGTCCCCAATGTAAGGTGGAATGCAAAGAAAGGCAAAAATAACAAAAATGGAAATGCGAAAATAAAAAGAGAAAGGAACAAACTCCCCTTGGGTTGCCTCCCAAGCAGCGCCTTTGTTTATTGTCATTGGCTCGACTTCATGCTTGCTTCTTTAATCAGTATAGGTTGGTTCCTCAAGGTCCAATTTTTCCAACTTTTCTGTTGGAACGCCTTCATAGAAAGGTTTAAGTCGATGGCCATTCACCGTAAACATTTTGGAAGTGGCTAAACTTTGAATTTCAACTGCACCATGAGAAAAAACATTAGTAACAATAAAAGGACCAATCCAACGAGAACGCAACTTACCTGGAAACAAACGTAAGCGTGATTGGTAAAGGAGAACTTTTTGACCAACTTTAAACTCCTTTTTAGAGATCATCTTATCATGAAAAGCTTTTGTCTTTTCCTTGTAAATCCTGGCGCTCTCATAGGCATCATTGCGAATTTCCTCTAATTCTTGCAGTTGCAACTTCCTGTGTTCTCCACTCTCATCCATATTCATATTAAAGCTCTTGATAGCCCAATAAGCTTTATGTTCTAACTCAACTGGAAGGTGACATGGTTTCCCAAATACCAAGCGATAAGGTGACATATCGATGGGTGTCTTATATACAGTCCTATATGCCCACAACGCATCATCCAAATGCAAACTCCAATCTTTTCTATTTGGATTTACCGTCTTTTCAATGATGGACTTGATCTCTCGATTTGACACTTCCGCTTGTCCACTAGTTTGTGGATGATAGGTGGTTGACACCTTATGGTCACATGGTACTTCCTTAGCAACGCCTCCACAGTTCGATTGCAAAAGTGTGTGCCTCGATCACTTATGAAAGCTCTTGGAATTCCAAACCTGGATAATATGTTAGACTTGATAAAATCTGCAACAACTTTAGAATCATCAGTCCTTGTAGCTTTAGCTTCTACCCATTTTGAAACATAATCCACAGCAAGTAGAATATAAACATAACCAAAAGATATAGGGAACGGACCCATGAAATCAATGCCCCAAACATCGAAAATTTCGCAAAATAATATGGGGGTTTGTGGCATCTCATTCCTTTGGGATATATTTCCTGTATTCTGACAATTCTCGCATGACTTACAAAGAAAATATGAATCTCGAAATAAGGAAGGCCAATAGAAACCACATTCTAACACTTTTCTTGCCGTTCTCTTAACTCCAAAGTGACCTCCACAAGCATAAGAATGACAAAAAGTGAGTATAGAAATAATTTCATTTTCAGGAACACACCTTCTTATTACTTGATCTGCACAATGCTTCCATAAATATGGGTCATCCCACACATAGTATTTGGCATCACTTTTAATCTTATCTCTTTGAGCCTTAGACAAATCAGAAGGTAACATATTAGTAACCAAATAATTCACAATATTTGCATACCAAAGTAATGCCACAGTTGCAGAAAACAATTGTTCATCAGGGAATGCTTCCTGCAGACGAAGTTCATCCTCCACATGAATTAATCGACTCAGATGATCTGCAACCTTATTTTCTGTTCCTCTTTTGTCTTTTATCTCCAAATCAAATTCACTCAAGAGAAGTATCCATCGTATTAATCTCGGCTTTGCCTCCTTCTTCGTCATTAAATAACGCAGAGCTGTATGATCAGAATAAACAATGACTTTAGTACCAAGTAAATAAGAATGAAATTTTTCTAAAGCAAACACTACAGCTAAAAGTTCTTTTTCAGTTGTAGAATAATTTCTCTGGGCATCATCCAAAGTCTTGGAAGCATAGTAAATTGCATGAGAAGCTCTTCCAATCTTTTAACCCAAAACTGCGCCCACTGCATAATCACTTGCGTACACATTATTTCGAAAGGAACGCTCCAGTCTGGGGGCTGAATAACTGGGGTAGAAGTCAACAATTCTTTCAGTTTATCAAATGCCTTTTTGCATGCATCATCGAACTCAAAAACCTTGTCCTTTTGTAACAACATGCATAGCGGTAATGCTATTTTGGAGAAGTCCTTGATGAATCTTCGGTAAAAACCTGCATGTCCAAGAAAAGAACGAACCTCCCGCACACTAGTGGGATAAGGTAAAGATTGAATGACATCAACTTTAGCTTTATCAACTTCAATTCCTTTAGATAAAACAACATGACCCAAAACTATACCTTGTTCAACCATGAAATGACATTTCTCAGAATTTAACACAAGGCTAGTTTCTATGCATCTTTGAAGAACAAGTGTAAGGTTATGTAAACAATTATCAAAAGAGTTTCCATAAACTGTGAAATCATCCATAAAGACCTCTATGATCTGTTCAATATAATCTGAGAATATACTAACCATACACCTTTGGAAAGTAGCTGGGGCGTTGCAAAGGCCAAAAGGCATGCAACGATATGTAAAAGTTCCAAATGGGCATGTGAACGTCGTCTTTTCCTGATCCTCAGGGGCAATTGCAATCTGAAAATACCCTGAATAACCATCAAGAAAACAATAATAAGAATGACCAGCTAATCTTTCAAGCATCTGATCAATAAAAGATAAAGGGAAGTGGTCCTTGCGGGTTATAGCATTCAATTTTCTATAATCAATACAAACCCTCCACCCATTTTGCACCCGGGTAGGAACTAACTCATCTTTGTGATTTCTCACCACGGTTATTCCTGTCTTTTTAGGAACCACTTGAACTGGACTAACCCAAGTGCTATCCGAAATAGGATAGATCACTCCAACTTCAAGAAGTTTGAGGATCTTCTTCTTTACAACATCCATCATGGGCGGATTTAACTTTCTTTGTGGTTGGCGGGAAGGTTTCGCTCCCTCTTCAAGCAAAATACGATGCATACACGTACCGAGCTGATTCCCTTAATGTCTGCAATTGTCCAACCAATAGCTGTCTTATGCTACTTAAGAACCTGCACAAGTTTTTCTTCCTGTGGTGCACTAAGGTTATTGGAAATAATCACTGGTAACACTCCTTCATCTCCAAGAAAAGCATATTTAAGATGATTAGGAAGAGGTTTCAAATCTGGAATAGGTGCTTGCAATACAGCAGGTAATGATTTTTCATTAGAAACATGCAATGGGCTATAAGAATCGTCACCTGATTTCTGAATTATCGAAAAATCATTCAGTGTTGCAACAGTTTCCTGCAAATTAGTACTCAAAGATAGCTCCTCCTTTTCTTCCTCCAGAGATTTACTAATAGCCACTTTCAATTCATCTTTATCACTAAGTTCAGAAACTTCCTGTGATAAATAATCAATCACATCAATTGAATACACTGAACAATCATCAGCAGGATATTTCATGGCATCATAAAATATTAAACTTAACAGTTTCACCATCAAATTCCATGGTAAGTGTGCCACTATGGACATCTATCTTAGTCTTGGATGTCTTTAAGAAAGGTTTTCCCAACAAAATAGGAGTACTATGATCACCATTCTCCATATCAAGCACATAAAAATCAGCAGGGAAAACTAAATCATTGACTTGCACAAGAATATCTTCAACTACACCTTTAGGATAGGCGTTAGATCTGTCAGCCAATTGAATTACAACACCAGTTTCATTCAAAGGCCCAAGTTTTAAAGAACAATATATAGAATATGGCATGACATTGATTGAAGCTCCCAAATCTAACATGGCTTTCTCAAATTTGGTGTTACCAATTGTACATGGGATAGTAAACATACCTGGATCTCTACACTTTGTAGGAATTTTTCTTTGAAGAATTGCAGAAATATTTTCCCCTACTTTCACCTTCTCACATCCTTTAAGTTTCTGCTTCCTCTTAATTGTGCACAATTCCTTCAAGAATTTAGCATAACGAGGTACTTGTTTAAGAGCATCTAAGAGTAGAATATTTACCTCGCATCGGCGAAAAGTCTCATATAGATCTGAATTCTTCTCATATTTTCTTGATTCTGTCAAAGCCTGAGGAAAAGGAGGTACAGGTTTATAATCAGAAAGAGGTGAAAACTTACGTTTAGGTATGTTGTCGTCATCGGGAAAGATTTTATCCGCGACGATGTCTTGCTCGTTTCCTTGCAGAGAAGATGCAGGAATTTCCTTGATTGGAGTCTCAACTTCTTTACCACTTCTCAAAATGATTGCACTTGCATTCTCTCTTGGATTTATTACCGTTTGAGAAGGTAATTTTCCCGAACTTTGCGCCTCTAGCTTGCTAATTGCAGTCGCCATTTGGCCCATTTGATGTTCCAATCCTTGGATACTGGCCTTTGCCTCTTGTTGAAATTGTTTTGTATCCTGTTGAAGTTGTTTTGTATTCTGTTGCAATTGCAAAGCATTAGTAGCAAGGGAATTAACAATATCTTCTAAAGACATACCAGAATTCGGAGTTGGGTTTGGTTGTGGTCTCGGGGGGTATGGCGGTCTATATTGTTGATATTGCTGTCCAGTTGGGCGAAATTGAGTTGTAGGCTGATTCACTTGTGGATTCTCATAGTTGAGATTGGAGTGATCCCTCCATCCCGGATTATACGTGTTTGAATAGGGATCATACTTCCTTTGCGGTGGTCCTGGAAAACTCCCAGCTGCATTCACTTGTTCAATCGGTTCCTCTTGTAGAGTTGGGCACATGTCGGTTGGATGTCCTGCCACCGAACAAATTCCACAAACCTTCGCTGTCTGCATATTACCTACAGCCATTTGATGAACAAGAGAAGTTAGACTCGCAATCTGTTGTTCAAGAGATGAAACATTTACCTCATTAACATGTTTAGAATAAGAATCAAGCCTAGTATTAAATTGTTGAGAATTAGCCGCCATATTTGCAATCAAGTTCCTCGCGGCTTCAGGAGTTTTATCCACCAAAGCTCCTCCACTAGCGGCATCAATCATACTCCTGTCATTGATTAGTAAGCCCTCATAAAAATATTGAATAAGTAATTGCTCACTAATTTGATGATGGGGACAGCTTGCACATAATTTCTTAAAACGTTCCCAATATTCATGTAGAGATTCTCCATTATGTTGCCTCACACCACAGATCTCTTTCCTAATGTTGGCCGCTCTTGATGCTGGAAAATACTTCTCTAAAAACAACCTCTTCATCTCGTTCCATGTGGTAATACTCCCAGATGGTAAATAATAAAGCCAATCTTTAGCCGAATCCTTCAAAGAAAATAGAAAGGCTCTTAATTTGATTTGATCTTCAGTCACCCCCATGGGTTTCATACTTGTGCACACAACATGAAGCTCCTTTAAATGCTTGTGAGGATCCTCACCTGCAAGTCCATGAAAAGTAGGTAAGAGATGTATTAGTCCAGATTTTAATTCAAAAGTAGTAGCAACATCCAAAGTAGGAAATGTAATGCATAAGGGTTGTTGATTCAAATCTGGGGCTGCAAGTTCTTTCAAAGTCTGATTTCCGGCCATGACTTCCTCTTCTAATTCCGAATCACTGATAAATACGTGGTCAAGAGCTAAATCGTCCTCCTCAGGATTTATCCGAGCTTCTCTCCTTAACCTGCGCAGAGTTCTTTCTATCTCTGGATCGTACTGTAAACCACCTTGATTAAAAGATCGAGCTATACTCATAAACAATCAAGAAGATTTCGGTTAAAACGAGAAAAAGAAATCAAGAAAATTCGAATAACTCTTTTTTTATTTTTTATGAAAATAAAGATCACAATAAACACAAAAATCAACTAGAATCACTCCCCGGCAACGGCGCCAAAATTTGATATGCTGTCGCAGGCACTCAAAAATAAATCCAGTACTCGTTAAAATAAATGTAGTAGTGCGAGTACGAGTCGATCCCACGAAGAGTGTTTAGCCTAGATTTGTGCTCAGTGAACAAAGATGGGGGGTTTTTAAACGTGAGGAAAAACAATAAAGAAATAATCTAAAGCGAAGAAACAAGTTGAATCAAGAGAACAAACCTTGGTCTGAGTCAACATCCACCATCGGAATCCAACAACTGATCATAGATGCAAGTATCAATCAATTTATACCATGAATATTCACCGTCCGAATGAAATCCGAATCTCTCCTCAATCATAGTTAATTAGAAACAAGCGATCTAATCAACCCTAACTACTGGACAACCTAAAACAAGCGCTGTAGATTTAATCTAGTAGCAGCGTTAAGAATAGAGAGATCAATGAAGCTAAACAACACAAGCACAAGCGGTTGCATTTAATCTAGTTGAATATTCTTCCTAAGATCTAACAAGATCTGATCAGCAGTAAATTATTAGATCCTAGTTGCTTCGCAGATTAGAGGGATCAAACAATTCCGAATTTGATATCAAACCTAGCAGTAGATCACCATGAATAATAAACTAGTAGGCCTCCTAGCAATTAGACAAGGTAATCATGAAAATTTAATCTCAGAAGAACATCCAATACTCATGTATAAACTGAACAATAAAAATAAATTAGATCTCACAGTTTCATTGATTCCGAGGTTTCAGTCTCCTCGACCAAGGATCAAGATTTAGCCACGCAGGGCCATCGAGAACAATCCTCCAAAAGATTTCATAAAGCAAAAGAAAACCTAGAAAAAATATAAAAGAGGAGAAAGAGTAGCCAAAAGTGTCCAAGAATTTTCCCTCAAACCCTAGAAAGAGTCCTATTTATAGCCTCAAGTGTATCCACCCTCGGATTAGATCACAATCGTTGATTTTCGTTACTGGGAAAGTCCGATCGATCCTTCTCGGGGTGCTGGATCGATCGAATGCGTAAAAATCTTCAACTTCTATTTACGCCCGAGTCCGATCGGTATGTCACCTTATCGCTCGGTATGTCACCTTCCCCTAATCCTTCTGCATGATCAGAACAATCCTCAAAAGATTCCAATAAACAAGATAAAACCTAGAAAAAATATAAAGGAGGAGAAAGAGCAGCCAAAAGTGTCCAAGAATCCCCCCTCAAACCCTAGAAAGAGTCCTATTTATAGCCTCAAGTGTATCCACCCTCGGATTAGATCACAATCATTGATTTTCGTTACTGGGAAAGTCCGATCGTTCCTTCTCGGGGTGCTGGATCGATCGAATGCGTAAAAATCTTCAACTTCTATTTACGCCCGAGTCCGATCGATCGAACTATGGGCGCTGGATCGATCGAATGCGTAAAAATCCACCTTCTCGGGGTATGTTTGAGTCCGATCGATCGAACTTTAGGTGTCCGATCGATTTGGCTCATAAAAATCTGCAATTTCTGACATTTCCCTAGTCCGATCGATCCAACTCTAGGAGTCGGATCGATCTGGCTCATTAGGAGGGATGGTTCGATCGATCGGACCATGTTCAGCCAAAAAATACACGTTCTGTCACGATTCTGCATGGTCCGATCGATCCTACCTGGGGAGTCGGATCGCTCGGACTGTTCAGCTTATTCACTGCTCTGCCATCCAGACTGCGCCATCGGTACTAAAATTGCCGTAACTTCCTTTAGGAAACTCGGAATCACGAACCGTAAAATTCTCCAGAAACTAGACTTCAAGAGCTTTCCAACCATATATGGCACATCCTCTGGTTCTTCATGAGTAGGTACAGATAAATCTTTAAAGTTGATCCACGCACTCTTTTCAGCTTCTTTTCGACTTAAGGACTTCAATTGCATCCTAAATCAAAATATAAGAATAATGAGTGTATTTAGGAACTAAATAAGCATAGGAGACTAAGTATTAAGGGATAAAAATATAACATTATGCATTCTCATCATGTTCCCATCCAGATCCTTGCCTATAAGGACAAGATTTGGTGTGATGTGATCCCTATGGACGTTGGCCATGTTATTCTTAGTCGACCTTGGCTATTTGACTTGGACGTAACTATTTTTGGTCATTCAAATTCTTGTTCTTTTGTCTTTGATGGCAAGCAGATTAAGCTTAATCCTTTGCACCCGAAGACCAATGATAAAGAGTCAAAAAGGGACAACACGAAGAAAACGGGCTTGCACATCTTCAAAGCCAAGGAGTTTGAAAAGAAAGTAGCGAAAGAACCTCTTCTTTTTGCCTTAGTTGCCAAAGAGCCTGAGGTAGACACGTCTGAAGAGCCATCTGAGGATGCTCAATCTGTGATGCAAAACTATTTGGAAGTGTTCCCTGATGATCTCCCTGACGAGCTTCCACCCATGCGCGACATTCAACACGCCATTGACTTTGTGCCATGATCCTCACTTCCCAATTTATCACATTATAGGATGAACCCCGTTGAGCATGCGGAGCTACAACGACAGATCGAAGGGCTCTTAAATAAAGGGTTTGTGCGTGAGAGCCTTAGCCCTTGTGCGGTACCTGCGCTTCTCACCCCTAAGAAAGATGGAACTTGGAGGATGTACATAGATAGCCATGCGATTAATAAGATCACGGTCAAATATCGCTTTCCCATCCCCGGATTAGATGATATGTTGGATATGATGACTGGTGCCACGATCTTCTCTAAGATTGACTTAAAGAGTGGCTACCATCAAATCCGTATCCATCCAGGTGATGAGTGGAAGACTGCCTTCAAGACAAAAGATGGGTTATATGAATGGTTGGTCATGCCTTTCGGCATGTCCAATGCACCTAGCACCTTTATGAGGATTATGACTCAAGTCTTCCGACCTTTCATAGGTAAATTTCTCGTGTCTATTTTAATGATATTCTCATTTATAGTAAGACGAAAGAGGAACACCATGACCATTTAGCCCAAGTTTGTGAAACCCTTAAGAAGGAGAAACTATATGTCAATCGGAAGAAATGCACTTTCTTCTCATATAGAGTTATCTTCTTAGGCTTCATCGTTTCTTCCCAAGGTGTTTCTGCTGACCTCGATAAAATCAAAGCGATTGTCAATTGGTCTAAGCCAAAGAATGTTCACGAGGTCCGTAGTTTTCACGGGCTTGTGACTTTTTATCATCGTTTCATCAAAGGATTCAGTACTATTATGGCTCCAATCACTGATTGTCTCAGGAAGGGAGAGTTCCAATGGACAAAAGCAGCTGCTAAAACATTCGAAGACTTTAAAAGGAGAATGACTGAAGCACCCGTGATGCGCCTCCCGGACTTCACAAAAGCCTTTGAAGTGGAGTGTGATGCCTCTGGTATAGGCATTGGTGGTATCCTCAGTCAAGAACGTCACCCTATTGCTTATTTCAGTGAAAAATTCAACGATGCTAAGCAGAAGTATTCAACATATGACAGAGTTTTACGCGGAGTACAAGCTTTGAGATACTGGCGTCATTACTTGCTACCCCAAGAGTTCATCCTTCACTCCGATCACAAAGCTTTGTGCTATCTCAATTCCCAAAAGAAACTCAATGCTCGACATGGTCGATGGGTCGAATTTCTTCAAAAATACACGTTTGTTTTGAAGCACCGTTCTGGAGTTGAAAATCGGGCAGTTGATGGGCTCAGCCGACGTGTTCATCTACTCTCCACGATGAGTGTCCATGTGACAGGGTTTGACAAGCTAAAAGAAGAATATGAGTCATGTCCTGATTTTGGCGAGATATTCAAGTCTTTGACTGACGCACCCTCCAGTACAATTGATGAATTTTCTCTTCAAGATGGGTTTCTGTTTAAAGCTACCAAACTCTGTATCCCACGTACGTCGGTTCGTGATTTCTTAGTCTAGGAAACACATGCTGGGGGGTTAGCCGGCCATTTTGGTCGTGATAAGACTATCGAAGAGGTGCAACGATAATTTTACTGGCCTAACTTGCAACGTGATGTCACCAAGATAGTTAGCCAGTGTCACACTTGTCAATTGGCCAAACATCGGCGCAAAAATACAGGTCTCTACACTCCTCTGCCTGTCCCTGATCGTCCATGGCAAGATGTAAGCATGGACTTCGTGCTAGGTCTACCCCGCACTGCTCGTAAACACGACTCCATATTAGTGGTGATTGATCGGTTTTCAAAGATGCCTCACTTCATTCCTTGCTCCAAGACCTCTGATGCATCCAAGATAGCAACACTATTCTGTGCTGAGATAGTGAAGCTTTACGGCCTGCCAAAGTCGATAGTGTCCGAACGAAATAATAACAGTAATTGACATGTGAGCGCCAAGGCAACTGAATCAGCACCGTCAACAATCAGTTCATAAAGGCATACTTAGTGCAGTTCACATGTAGACATGTCTTATTCTTAGCAATTTATAAGGAGGCCGATGACTTAAACCACAGCTACGCGAGGGAGAAATATAAACAATTTAGACAAGCATAGCATGCAAAAATCTCATCTACTATTTGCAAGCTTAAATCAATGAAACAAAATTCCGAATCTTATCATGGTGTGCCAGATAAACAGAAGTTACAACTCTCCCAACAGAGGTGTAATTGACATATAGATTGTTGATGAGTATACGATGTCCTGCTGTAGAGATAAGAGAGGGTGGAGAAACCCATAGACAAAGATTTCTTTTGATAGTAACTACCAACACTGCTACAACACTGTGTTCCAAAAGTGGCAATCTACCGGCCAGGAGTCTACCAAAAAAACCTAAGCACTTGGCTCAATGGATCAAATCTCGCATGAACAACGTGAGATGAGTACTGTAATCACCAAGCAAGGCAATAGAATATTTCAACTATATCCATAATGACACAAGACTAAATAATGAAAAAAAATATTATTCTATTAGATGAAAGATGTGATTAAAAATTTCTCTGCATAGAAATTTTATTCTGATCAAACCTTTTGGAAAAGAGTAGTAAAACCTAACATCCTCTCATCTGTTCAAAACCTTTTCCAGCTTGGTGTCCATATAGTTAAATAGTACACCAATGCAGGAAAGCACATAAAAAGCTTCCACATTCCCAGTCCTAGGTCTATATCAATGCCCTTAAGAAGGCAACAACGATCAAATTTTTCAAACCAAAAAACACTCAGAACGGCACCAGATCTGCAAGAAACAATGCTAAACCAAAGATCTAAACATTCCAAGCCAAGCTTCAATGAAGGTGTTCCAGAGCTTAAGCAAACATTAAAGATCTACACTCATTTCATCTAAATGCACAAAACATAAGACGCAAAGCATGAAAAAGAAACCCATAAATCCACCAAGTAAAAAGCTTGCATCTTAATCCAACATGCAAACATAAAGACCCGACAACCAATCAAACATTTACAAAGAAGCAAAATAGATTTTTAAAAAAGAAAAGAAAAAAAGATCAAACTCATACACCTCACTCGCATTATCCAACACTTAGAAAGCACAAACATACTTCCTATTATCCAAATCGCACACAATCCATGAATACCAATGAAGTATTTATAGATTGGAATTCAATATCCTATGACAACCAGAGAAACTCTTCAGACATATCAATTTACATGTCAATTTCAGTTGCCTTGGTGCTCCACATGTCAAGTTTTAATACTGTACTAAACAAATTGCTAACAAATGTACCAAGCCTATTAGGATGCTAACTTCCACGAACAGCAGTTGTGCTATATGCTGAGAAAGAGGTGTATGACATAGAATTGAATAACATGAAAAGAATAGAAAAGGGGGAAATGGGAATAGGTAAATGAAGGAGAAAGATTTAATTTGGAGAGGGGTTGAAGAAGGCATGTAGGTGATGATCTAAAGAGGAGAATTCCTCAACTTTAAAACAAACTAATTGATCGACAAAATCAATATCAAATACATAATAACCTCAACGAAGCTGAGCATGCATTTAGAAATCCAGCGTGATATAAAAACCATCCAAGATAGGAAATCACATAGCTTTCCTCTAAAATCGGGGAGCCAAAACCGATTCATGAATGGAATTGGAACTCACAACATAATAGGAAGTGGAGGAAATCACAGCATTATGTTCTTCTCAGAGGACAACAAACAAACAGAAGGTAGAATGAGCACCGGTTGTTGGGGGGGCTCGGTGCCTAGGGCTAGCGCTAGGTTTTTCTGAAGGGAGAGGGGGACGACGTGCTCGTGCATGGGGGGGCAGAGTGGATCTGTCTGATGATTGAGGATCGGAGTCCCCAATCGATCGCGCCGTCGTCACAGTGAGGTGGCGGGAGATCTCCCTCCGGCACGGGATCAGCCCTCATGATATCCTAGTGAAGATCGCCGTGTCGAGCAAGAGAGAAGAGAGGGAAAGGTGGCGGCGATCGAGCATCCCGTTCCCGTCTGGGGTCGGGGGAGTGGAGGAAATGGCCCGGGGAACGGTCTCTCGGAGAAGTGGGGTGAAGATCTATGGCCACGTAGGACTCCACGTAGGATTCAAGATAGGACAACATGTGACAGGGGACAAAGCCAATAACTGTCATCTGATCTTATAAGATAGACTAGTGTTAACCCGTGCCTCTGGCACGCACGGTTGGGCACGGTTTAAATTTGATCATGTTTTTTTAGTTGTATGACCTAGCACGGACATCTCGACACAATGGCGATGGAAACATAGACACCATTTTGGATTGATTAATAATAATTTTATCATATACAAAAACGATGAAATAAAAATGAAGATTTAGCGATCATGAAACATGAAAAATATTACATATACAAACAATACGACAACTTCAATTCCAATAATAAGCCAAATATTAAAAGCAAAAGAAAACAAAGAACCGACGAAAGCATCAATATCATTTGCATACTAACCCTACAAGGTCAAGAAGAATAGGAAATGATTGTATATGCATACAATGGAAATACCTAGATTATGGCAACAAATAAAACGAAAATACGGAAAACTATGATTCTTAATATGATTCTTTACAACCCAATATTAGATCATGGCAAGAAATAAAAAGAAAATACGGAAAACTAACCAGTATTGAACACTGTGTAAGTTACTTAGCATATGCTAAGTAACCAGTATTAAAAAGGTTTCTATGGACACAGTGTTCAAACAATTAAGAAGTACTCCCTCTCTTAATATGATTCTTTACAACCCAATATTAGATCATGGCAACAAATAAAACAAAAATACGGAAAACTAACCACTATTTAACATAACAATCCTGCTAGAGTTCATCAATGTAGAGGCGCTATGGATCTGTCCCTGATATGGAGGTAGTTTTTTGGGATACCCATGCTCAGTCTGTTCTTTGGCGCCATTTTGTATGTCATTCACATGGGAGAACGACTCACTGCTTGATTCGGCTAGCTAAAACTGATCATCCACCCAAGCTGGGAACTCTCGGAATGCCGTAGTGCTTGGATCAACGGCTCTTTTAAATTTTCCTATTCGAGTCTCATACATACTGCGCACATCTATCACCATCTGCAGAGGTGTAGCACCAACATAAAATTTGCGGCACTAAGAAATAAGCTATAAAGAAATTGCAAAAGAATCCTGACATTTTGTCTTATAAAAAGCCACAGAATTGTGATACTACCTTGTGTTGCTACACGTGATGGCCAAAAAGAAGTTACAAATGACGAAAATAGGATGACAGTTAGGTGACCGCTTCATCAACACCTTCACTTCTAAATGAATTCATGGTTTTAGAAAACAGATAACATGTGTCAGAAACAAATGCTGACAAAGAGATGCATGCGCTTTGTATTGTTCTTTAAAGGCTTGATTTGCTTCCCTCTCCACATACTGAATTCACTATAACTACCATCCAACAATCCTTTGGAAAAATGCCCCTGTGCATTGTGCAAACATCTAATGCACATCACCATTCATGTTACTTCCAGGATTATATCGCTATGTGCATGCAACCAATCTATACTCAGCAATCTCTACGTATCGCTCAGGCCCTATACAATCACTCTTCCATCAAACAAATATCACCACATCTGACCAATTGCAAGGCAAGAAATCCAAGAATGATACAACACATAGTCCTACAGAAATTGAAGGGTTTATCAAATCTGTGGAGAAAAAGGCAAAATCACATTTCCCAGATTTCAACCACTTACAGTATCTGGATCGCTTATTAACACGTTCCAATCCTTCGGACTTACATACTCCCCAACCTTTTTGGTTGGCATTACACTTGGATATCCAAAAGAAACTATCTGCTCAAAGAAGAGAAAAGTTATGTAAGAACATGAAAAGTTTATATGCAAATTCCAAAATTATGACGTGATGGCCTAACAGTTTAAGCACTATCAATAGAGAGTTTGAGGTAGTAGTAAGAATACCTCTGTCTTCAATTTACCCGCAGATGATCCCATCGAAAGGGTGCATCTTCCCATGCTCCAACAGGAGAATGACTTGTGTGCCCATGATGGATAGCTTCATCCTCTGGAGTAACAGGTGATACCACCATTCTAAGCCCTCTTAGGCGATAATCACTTTGAATAAACTCCAGAACCTTCTCCCCTGACACTTGTGTGCTACATATGATGCCATTAATCCCGTCAGGTGCAAGGATGGTACCACCTGAAACACGCTGACAGAATCAGCGTCTCGAGGAACAACTCACTGTTCAAACTATTAACATCTCAACACCACAAATAAGAAGTTGGCAAGCACTAATAGCCAAGTTAGTTCAAAAGGAGGTACCGCACAGAGAACAAACAATTTTTTTTCACTCTCCTATAAATTGTATGTACCAACCAAACATTGGCAAGGAATCATAAGCAACACTGTTTATGGACTATCTCGTTGAGACAAAATATGTATGGAAATCAGTTGTGTGATGAATGCCATGGATACCATCATCGAGACTGATAGTTAAAAACATGTCTGTCTCTAAAAATACTCTTAGAGATGCAAACTCAACTCAAAGCACCAATTTTAACCCCAAAAAAATTCAAGAAATGCCATAAAAAGCATGAGATGCGCATCTTATAGCAACTACAACGGATTGAGACATAAAAATTCAAAGTTACAAATGGTTCTATTAAGGCAACATCTTAGATATGCAATCTCAACTCTTAACCACCGCTTGAAAGAGAGAGAGAGAGAGAGAGAGAGAGAGAGAGAGAGAGAGAGAGAGATGGAGGAGTGGAAGACCTCTCACCTCTCCCTTTTCCCATCACCGGAACCCATCACGACCGTCCTCCTGACCTCGCCTTGATTCCTGCGGTTACTCGGCCCGTTCACCTTCTCCCCATGAACAGCACCGCCCCTCCTTCTTCCTCTCCTTCTCACTGCGCTGTCCTCCAGGATCGACCACGCCGCAGCCCCAACGCTGTCCTCCCTATCAAGCCACCGCCAAGCACCAACCTCGGCATTTTTTAACTTCTCGGATCGCCGCCCGCTGCCCCTATCGTTCCTCCGAGAGGGGAGAGAAGAGCATCTGGAATCAGTGGAGGAGAAGTGGCGAAGGGAGAGAGGCGGTTGGCGAGAGGGGACCGAGGAGAGAGGGGGGGTGGAAGATGTGGATCGGGGAACCGCTTAAAGGCGATCTCGGGCGGAGGACCACGTATGGCTCCACGTAGGATTCCACTGAACCGTTGGATTCAAGCAAACCTATGATGAGGATCTCCCAACCCTCTCATATCAAAAGGTTATTTTTTAACCATGGCTCCATGTAAGGAAGACTAGTACTCATCCGTGCCCCTGGCACGGTTTTATATTGGGTTAATAACAGTTTACTCCCCTCTAGTTTGGCAATATGTCAATTTACCCCCTATATTTTAAAACGTGACAAAACGCAGCCTTAATTTATCAATGTGGTCATTTTAAACCCTAACCGTCTAACTCCGTTAATGGCCTGACGGTAAACCGGTTAAATAGGTTCGTTTGACTAATTTTGACCGGTTTGACCAGTTTGGGAGAAAATGTGAGAGAGAGAGGAAAGGGGTGACGTCACTCTCTCCTCACTGTCGATTTTGACCGGTTTGGCCATTTTTTTTTTTTGAGAAAATGTGAGAGATAGGAAGATGGTGACGTCACTCTCTCTCGATTTTGACCGGTTTGACCAAATTTTTGGGAGAAAATGTGGGGTGACGTCACTCTCTCCTCGATTTTGACCGGTTTGACTGGGAGAAAATGTGGGGTGACGTCACTGTCGACGCGGCCGGTGGCGGAGGAGGGCTCGTCCTCTGCTCCGGTGACCTCGTCGCCCGCATAGCCCTTAGAGTCCACGACAGCCCCGGATCCACCGGCTTCAGAGGCCGCGCAAACTCTTCCCAAACCCTAGGGAGTTCCATCCGGTCCGCCGCCTCGTAGAGGTGCGCCATGAGCTTCGCCCGATGACATCGCCGTTGCGGTTGACGCCGGCTCAGCAGAGGAGGCGTTGGCCGCCCCATTTCGTGAGGATGCAGCTCTGTTCCAGTCGCTGCTCTACGAGGCATGCGGGCGGACCATCAACCCGGTGACCGGCGCCGTCGGGCTCTTGGCCGCCGGGAAGTGGCACCTGTGTCAAGCCGCAGTGGATGCGGTCTTCCGTGGCTGCAATCCGTGCCCGACCTCAGGTTCCGACGCAGCCGCCGACGATCTCCTCTACGGCCGCCCCACCACGGCGTCCGCCGCGTGCCCGTCCAAGCAGCGGCGGAGCACCGCCACTGCGGAGGAGCGGTGCAATCTGGACTTCGGCTTGATGCCAAAATCGCTGCCAGCGGCTGAGACGGAGAGGAAGCGGCGGCGGCGGCTGGGGTCGTCGTCGATGAACTCGGAGGGGTCAGTGACGACGTCCGTCGAGAGCGGTGGCGATGCCCTCAGGCGTTGCACGTGACCTATTTACTCGGTTTGCCGTCAGCCAGGTTAACGCCGTTTGAGCTTTGGGTGTAAAACGACCACATTGAAAACTTAAGGGTGCGTTTTGTCACGTTTTAAACTATAGGGGGTAAATTGACATATTGTGAAACTAGAAGGGAGTAAAGTGTTATTAACCCGTTTTATATTTATCTTATTAATTGCTTAGCATGGCTCCCTTTCTTCTTCTTTAATTTTTTTCCAAAAACCAGGGATCTCCATTGAGGGTAAAATGGAATAAGTTTTCAATATCACCAGTTACATAAATCTGGAGGGACACTAATTTACATCACCATTTACATAAATCATGATCCTAATACTAATTATTAGTAGATTGTCAACTCTGATCTCTTATTGCATGCATGTAAGTAGTCACATCCCATACATGTTCGCCCAATCCGGCGTATAGTTGTTGTACTCGCTTATGTACATGAGGTCAGCATCTCCTGCTCCGGAAATGGACACGGTGGAGATAATGGTTGATATCAAATTGCGACCGTGGAGATAATGGTTGATATCATATTTAAACATCCTTATAATAGTTGTGGTTATGATATAACTGAAACCATTAACAAATTAAACTCCCATATAAGGCTAACCCGTGGTTATGATATAATGGTTGATCATAACTGCAGCCCTCCCTGACATAGTTATCATAACCCCACGATTGGACATGGTTGATCCCTTCCTATTAATAAGACTAATCTATTTGACGTAAATATCTCACTAAAATTTATATTCAAAGAGGCTTCCAACATAGCCATAAGAAGAGATCATTCATGCAAGGGTGAACAACAACCCACTGTTTCACCTCAGCCATTTATATCCAATTCACCATAACATTAATAAACCACAGATGAGGGTTAGAATAGCACCACTCCTCACCACCCCCATAGTAATTTAAAGGCTGAAAAATGCCTACAAACACCATAAAATCACCAACATTCTAGTCCAGAATTCATGCAAGATCAAACCAAAAGAGCCCGACAATGGCTACGCTTAGAATATTATTTTAAGTACCTGCTGTATTTCAAAACGGAGTCCAAAAGAGCCACACAATATTCATGGACATCACGGTGCAATGATCACTAGTGTTGACGCGGATATCCATCAAGGCAGCTGTTGCTCTGCCAGTTCTGGCCCCAGATGCAGCTCATCGGCTGCTAGTCTGGTTTGAGCCTTTTATCGACAATGCAATGACGTAACAACCTGCATGGCATCCAAACTCCTGGTTAGACAGCCAAAGTAAATGTTTTAATTGTAAAGAAATAAACTATAGAATTAAACTCTTTTGGCCAGAGTGATCGAGGCACAGGCTGGGGACCCAGCGCTCGTGGAGACCCGTGCTGCGGTCGGCACCGAGCACGCAGTTGAGGGTTGGACAGTATCGGCAGACGGTGGTCTACTCTTCAGAGGCAGAGTTGCAGTCCCAGCAGAACCGGCGTTGCGAGAGGAGATTCTTCACAAGTTCCACCACTCCTGCTTCGTCGTTCATCCCGGGAGCACCAAGATGTACCACGACCTACGCCGACAGTTCTGGTGGTGCGGGATGAAGAGGTTAGTAGCTGAGTTCGTTTTCAGATGCCTCACCTGTCAAAAGGTGAGGGCAGAGCACAGGCGGACCCCAGGTTTGTTGCAGCCACTTCCAGTGCCAGAGTGGAAGTGGGAACACATAGCTATGGACTTCGTCACCGGGCTACCCAGGTCACCGAGGGGGCACTACAACAAATATGGCCTATACCAGCGTTTTTCTACCAGCGCTTGTAGAAAAACGCTGGTGAACTTAGTCTATACCAGCAGCCTCTAAAAACGCTGGCATTAACGTGTTATTTACCAGCGTTTTAGACCGGTCGCTGGTGTTGACACATTTATTCCAACGCTTTAGGCCAACCGCTGGTATAGACTACTTGTTTAGCAGCACTTTAGGCCAACCGCTGGTATAGACTACTTGTTTAGCAGCGCTTTTGGCCAACCGCTGGTATAGACTACTTGTTTAGCAGCGCTTTTGGCAAACCGCTGGTATAGAGTACTTGTTTAGCGGCGCTTTTGGCCAACCGTTGGTATAGACTACTTGTTTAGCAGCGCTTTTGGCAAACCGCTGGTATAGAGTACTTGTTTAGCAGCGCTTTTGGCAAACCGCTGGTATAGAGTACTTGTTTAGCAGCGCTTTTATCCAAATGCTAGTATTGACTTCTCTATGCCAACGTTTTTGTGGCCGCTGGTAAATGTACTGAGAAAGTTGATAGCTAGATACCAGCGTTTGGTGAAAGTGCTGGCATACATGGGTTCTGTTCCAGCGTTTTTGTCAAAATACTGGTGTTGGCTAATCTATACTCGCGCTTTTACAACCGCTGGGATAGATATTGAAAGTGCTCATACTTGATACCAGCGACCCACAAAACCACCAGAATAGACGAGTTATACCGAGGTTTATTTTTTACCGCTACTTTGAATGGTCATAAATTAGCGTTTTTTTGATTGTTGGCATAGGTTTTGATGAGAATGTTGACATGTCTATACCCGCATTTCATCAACAGCTGGGGTAGGTATTGACAATTAGGCACATATACTTGAAGCATCAAATTCTAAATCATGAAAGATTTAAATATTTTAAACTACTTATTTTTTTTCACGATAAGACTACACCGATATGTGAGTGGCTAGGATCAACTCTGACTGATTGAACGGCCATGATCAAATCTTAAGCCGATAGGATTTAAACCCCTTTAGTTGCTTTGTTCTCACGTTAGGTCACAATTCAGCCCGATAGAGAGAAAGTGAGGCGGCGACGCGATCGGGGAGAGAAGAGAGAGACGCCCGGCCAGAGGAGAGATGTCGGCGACGACCGTGGCCTGAGGAGGAATGCGACCTGCTTGGCGGCGGCGACCGCGACCAGAGGAGAGAGAGAGCTTGGCGACCGCGGCGGGGCGACTGCGGCGGAGACGGAGAGGTTGAGGACGACGACCGCGGCCGGAAAAGGGGAAGATGGGAGAAGATCTCGACACCTAGAGTTAGGGGACTCTAGATTAGGCCCTAGGAATGCTTGTCGCTTGGATTTGTTTGTTGGTTTATGGATCTCGTGGCTCCGATGGTTGATGAATGCTAGTTCTTCTTGCTGGTTCGTTTGATACTTGCTAGCCTAGGGCAGTGTGATGCTTTCTTCTTCCTTTCTTTGCTGATTCGGGTTGGATCTTTGGGTTTTCAAGGTCTTCTTCCTCTCCCCTGTATTCTTTTTTTCTCTGTTTAGCCCCTTGCTGCCATGGGTTGCTCGATGCGTTTGTGTTTCCCTGTTTTCTCCTTCTTCCTTGCTGAAATGGTTTTGGTCGTTGGTTTTCCCTCCTCTGTTCTTCGATTGCCAGTTGTTGTTGATGGTGGATGATCGGGAATCAATGGGTATGCCCGGTGGATGCTTCCCCTGTTCTTGGCTGTCGGAAGCCGGAGTCCTTCTCCATCCCCTCTTCCTGCTTGTTCTCCGAGCGTCTTGTATTTTGATTGGATTGCATCCTTTGCTGTTGGCTTCAGCTGGGCTGCTGTCAGCGCTCATCAGTACGCATAAGAATTGGTCTTCTTGCTGAGAGGTAGGCTCCTTGCCCCACTTGTGTAGCATGAAATTGAATAAAGATCCGATTTTTTACCTATTTGCACTCAAATAAAACACAGCTGTGGAGGTTAAGAAACCGGTAGGATGATATAGTCTCTATTGGTGACAATGTGTTGTATCCCTAGATAGTAGATACTGGGGAGCTCTGTATACCAATCACTTGATTGTGTTTGAATAATATAGCTGTTTAAATATGGGTGTTGAGGCAATGTGCTTGTTATATGGGTTGTTTTGGTATCTGTCGACACTATCAGCATAATTTTTCTACCTGTGTACAAAGAACAACAATCACTTGAAGTTCTGAAGTCATTTGCTGTTATAACTACCGAGAGCCTATTGGGAATCTTGAGCTAATTGTGTTAGTGTGGCATTGATGGTGAGTATAATGTTGTGCTAATTGTGTTAGAGTGGCATTGATGGTGATTTTACCTGTACTTGATTCATTTTGTTGGTTTTTTTTTGTGCTTAGAAACTGAAGCTTATTCCTGTAACATGGACACTGTGATAAAATTTGTTGGTACTTCATGACTACATTTTGCTGTTCTTTTATGAAACTTTGGGTTTTCTTGTATATTATGGATGTGAATTTGCGTTGGACCATATTGTTTGTGGGGTCTTAATAGTTTATGGGATCACTGGGTAGGTTACCTTAACTTGTCCAAACTTGATAGAATTAGAATTTACTTGCTAGAGTTATTATGGTGGAGGATACTCGATAGACATTTAAAATGCAGATATACTATTTTAATTATTCTATAAAAAAATTCAAGATTGTCTTTAGTTTCGGAATTCTATTCTTCATTACAAATTTTAATTTGTTTACCTTCATCTTGGCAAAACTATGTTATTACTATGAGATGCTATATTTTGGTGGAAATAATATAAGAATGTTAATTTGTTGGATTTATGTTTTTATATATTTGGTTCACATATAAGTACTTGGAATATATATAATTCTTCTAATATCATTTGCAGTAGTTGAAGACATCGTTCATTGTGAGTAATATTGATCGTATGAATTAATATTTACCGGTCATTATTTGGTTACTTGATTGCTAATTTTCATGTATAGGCGTCTGAATCATCAAGTCCAGATCCCAGCATACGCTCCTCGACATCAAGTCACCATCCTGCCTCTGCTTCACTTGGTACATATATATATATATATATAGGTCTAAAAGGTGTACCTTAGCATGATTACATAGTTTTTTATGGTGATAATAATTACATGTTTCTTGCTCAATGCAGGTGGCCAGAACTTTGATCATTTATTGCAGTTTAGCTTTCACGTCTTCCTCTCATGGAAGTAATTTTGGGTATCTTACTTTCTAGCTAACTAGTTTAATTTTAGGTATTATCGGATGAATGAAATATGTAAATGAATATTTTGTTTCTTTTTGGATATTGGAAATCATACAATTGTATCTTGATTGAATGAATATTTTGTATCTTTTTTGGATATTTGATATGTGAAAATCTTACAATTGCATCCAAGTTGTTGATATGGTAACTTTCCATGTACATATGGTATTTGTTCTATTGGTTTTTATATAATATTTGATCTAGAAAATAAATATAAAATTATTATTATTATTATTATATTCTAGCATTTTTGCTCATATTATAGCAACAACTATAAAAACGCAGGAATAGAAGGACAAAACAAGTGTTATTTCATTGCTTTAGCAGCATTTTTTCCTAATTACAACGTTTTCAACCATCCTATACCAACGTTTTTAAATATAGTTGGATTAAGGGGGGCAATGCCAGCAATGTTGTTTTGCTACACCAGCGGTTTTGGCCATTCAAAACCCTTGATTTTCTGTCAGCATATACCAGCGTTTTCTGTAGCCGCTAGAATAGGTGTTCTATACCAACGTTTATTATTATTTTTTACCAGCGGTTATCCTCATACACAAGCCACACTTTCTTGGCAACCTATACCCACGTTTTCAATAAACGCGGGCGTAGGAGACCTATACTAGCGTTCACTTCCTTCAATACCAGCATTTTTGATCTTATAATTTGTCATTTACGATGGCTCTATACCAGCGCTTGTTTGGAATCAATAGCAGCGTTCATCGTGGGCGTTGGTGTAGATGGAGCTATACCAGCGACCGGTTTGATCGTACCGGCGGTCTCTATAACCGCTGGCATAGCCTATATCGACGCCGTTAGCAGCAACGCGTGCTGACCGCTGGTATAGGCTATACCAGCGGTCAATTTAGGCATATACCAGCGTTTCCGGCCGCTGGTATAGGGTATTTCTCTTGTAGTGGGAAATGATGCGATTTGGGTCATCGTCGATCGACTGACCAAATCGGCTCATTTCCTCCCCATGAGGACGACAGATTCAGTTGCCAGGTTGAGCCAGAGGTACATTGACGAGGTGGTATGACTGCACGGCATCCCAGTGTCGATAGTGTCAGACAGAGATCCCAGATTCACCGGTAGGTTCTGGAGCAGCTTCCAGGACTCCTTGGGGATTGCATTGACGTTCAGCACAGCTTTCCACCCTCAGACAGACGGACAGTCAAAGCGGACTATCCAGATCTTGGAGGACATGCTCAGAGCATGTGTGCTAGACGCTGGAGGTACTTGGGAGCAGCACGTGACTTTGGTGGAGTTTGCCTACAACAACAGTTTTCAGGCCAGTTTGGGTTTTGCACCCTTTGAGGCGTTGTACGGCAGACCGTGTCGCTCACCGGTGTGTTGGACAGAGGTTGGGGAGGCGTCCCTTACCGGTCCGGACATCATCAGACATTCGTCAGAGAGGTTGGCTCAGATCAGACAGAGGCTTCTGACAGCGCAGAGCAGACAGAAGAGCTACGCAGACCGCAGGCGACGACCCCTGGAGTTCGCAGTTGGCGACAGAGTGCTACTGAAGGTGTCCCCGCGCAGAGGGTCGGTCAGGTTTGGTAGCAGGGGTAAGCTAGCGCTGAGGTTCACTGGCCTGTTTGAGATCGTCAGGCACGTTGGAGCAATCGCCTACCAGTTAGCTCTACCTCCGCACATATCAGCAGTTCACCCCACCTTCCACGTATCTATGCTGAGGAAGTACATTTCAAATCCTTCTCACGTGATCAGACACGACGACATTGAGGTTGAGGAGGACGTTACCTACAAAGAGCAGCCAGTGCAGATCATGGATAGACGGGATCAGGTGCTGAGAGGCAGATCGTTACCGTTAGTCATGGTCAGGTGGAGACACGGCAGTGCAGAGAGTCTGACTTGGGAGCGAGAGGATCGCATGCGTCGGGAGTTTCCCCGACTGTTCACCTCTTCAGGTAGTTCCTTGTTGTGGGTGCTGGCGCCCCTAGTTGTAGCTTTGTTTGTGCAGGTAGGCCTAGTTGTTTCCTTTTCCCCCGGCTTCAACCTTGAATTTCAGGACGAAATTCTTTTTAAGGTTGTTAGGTTGTGAGTGCCCGTCCCTCTGACCTAGCACAACCACGTGGGTCGAGAGCCGATTTCCTGTTGGTTTGGTTCCGTGTCGGGCACGATCGGGCGATTGTGTGGCGGTTTGAACCCCGGGGGCATTTTGGTAAATATGCTCTCTGGTGGTCGGTTTCACACCCGCGTTGCACCCACGGCCTTGGATTGATGTGTGTGTTTGATTAGAATCCCTAGGGTGCGTCCGATCGGAAGATCGGAGCTCGATCAGGATAGATCGAAACGGACGGCTGAGATAGATCCGGGTTTTCTATATAAGCCCTGTCCCTTTCTTCTCTTTCTTTCTTCTCTCCTGTCGTTTTCTCTCCATCCCTCTCTCCTTCGGCTGAGCTAAGGCTCGAAGACGGGGCTTTCGGAGCGTGGATCTTGGCGGCTCGGTTGGTGGGACGCGTGGAGGAGCTACTCTACTTGCTCAAGTAGGTGTTTCTACCTCGATCCTAGGATCGGGTTCTCCTAGGATAGGTTTTATGTACTTTCGCTGTAGGAATACATGTTACAATGCTATGTAGCTCCTTGTGCATGTAGTGTAACTCGTTTCCTGTATTCCTACGTTGCGAATTCGGTATTTGAACGGTTGGTTTCCATATTATCGCCGTATTGTCGGTTTTCGTCCATTTGGACCTAGATAGGAGATTTAACCGTCGAAAACTGGATTTCTTCATTCCATTAGTTTTCCCATTGTTAAATACTCTTGCTTGCAAAATCTCATCTAATTCCAACTTGATTTGATCCTTGAAATCCAAGAAAATGGATTTTCGGCACTGTTCTGATGAACTGTGCCTAAGGCTCGACGGTCATCGACCGTCAAGTGTTGTTTTACTCTTTCTGGGCCTGGCGGTCGACCGTCGGATCGACCGTCGCATCGACCGTCGGGCTCTGTCGGGATTTTGGACTCCCACGGTCGATGCATGGATCGACCGCGGGATCTTCTCCTTTTCGCCTTTTTCCTGACGGTCGACCGTCGGATCGACCGTCGCATCGACCGTCAGGCGCTGTTTGGTTTTGGGCCTCGCAGGATCGATGGGTGGATCGACCGTCGCCCTTGGTTTTCTTCGCCTTGGTCTCACGGTCGATCGCCGGATCGACCGTGACATCGTCCGTAGGCTCACGGTCGATCCTTGGATCGACCGTGATATCGTCCGCGATCGACCGTGATATCGTCCGCGATCCCTTGAACTTGGTTTTCTGGTTTTTCTTGGATGGATTTGATTTGTGATTTAGATCTAAACATGTTGGGAAGCATGAATGTGAATTTTATGGGGTTTTCAAAGGATTTCCATCGAGTTTGAGGATCGATTCGAGTATTCTCCCTTTTTGAGCAAATCTATGATTTCGCTTGCATTTAATACATGTTTGATTGTAGTTAAATGTTTAATTGTTTGCCTAACCATTAACTAGCTATAAGTGCTAGCTGATGAGGAATTGTGGAACCTTAGCCTCTTGCCGGCGAATGCCGAGGGCTATTGTATATCTGTTGAACTTATAATTGATGATGTGGCATGTAGAGACATCTAGGATAGATGTTTGCCTAAGCTCATGCATTGTGTGCATTAGAGGCATTTGAGGATAGGCGGGTGATGGTTTGGGTCGCCGATCCGAGACTCTCGGGTAGCTCGGATCTAGCCTTAGGACCGTGGATGGGTAGTCAGGAGTAGGGTGTGATTGTATGATCAAGTCTCATGTCTTTGAGGATTCACGATAGTTGACTCTGATCAATGTTTGAGGTTTAGAGGTCGTGTTGTCTCCCAAGGCCAAGTGCTAAGGATGGATGTTGATGCGTTCCTGACGTGTTTCCCCAAGGCTTGGTATTCCAGCTTGGGTAAGGGTGATCTTGCATGTTACTGGTCCTTGGCCTCCTGGTAACATGTTCAGGAGAGAGGTTTCATGACAAGAGCCCTTGGGACATCAACAGGGTTGTGGGACCCGTGACATCCGTTAGACTTGAGCTGGGAGACAACACTGTTATTGTTTTCCTCCTTTCAGTGTGCCGTAGAGTAGAACCCTACTGAGCTTATCGTTCACTCCTACCCGGGCTGCGTTTGCAGGTGCAGGCGGCAGTTCTTCGTCTGTGGAGCCGGCGGGATCGGCCTTTGGCGGCGCGAGTACATCCAAAGGTGCTTGAGATTGCTGGAGGATTATCTGTTGTACCCTTTTGATATATATATATATACTAGTGGATGCCCGTGCCCCTGGCACGATTTAAATTTATTCATGTTTTTCAGTTATGTAACTTGGCACATGCATCCATCAATGAAGCTCCCCAGAAATACAGGGCTAAAACCGTGACAGGGGTACGAGTCACACAACACACATTCAACATTAGAATTGTTTAACTGAAAAACATTTATGAGCCACCTTCAACCATTTAAGGTGCAAGAGCCTTTAGTTATCCTACTATTTCAACTTGGCAAAGGAGAGCTGCATAAGATTTTTCTTTCAAGGAGCTACTAATTTCCAATACACCAATAAAGAGACTTAAACAATTGATTTCTAGCAACAAAGCTGACTAAATTGTATACTCTATAGGCAGCTATGCCCAAGCCATAGCCAATTCCATCAAAGAAAGCTCAGAATTAAGGTTAATTCAAATGGTAACAAAATACGAAGAGATTTCATCAGACTAAAACTAAATGTTACATCCGCACAAAAACTAATGCTGCATTGCTCAAGCGATCCAGGAGACATGCAACACTAATGCTGTAATTTGCTTTTTCTTTCTTGATTTGATCCTTGAACTCTTAATTTTCCAGGTATACTTTGACAAAAAGTAAAATGCAAGACATGGACTAAGCATTTCATTCTCATCTGAATTTTGAAACCTGTATTTTTAATCTACCAAGGAAGGCTGGCTCATGAACTCAAAGGTACTAATGAAGCATGCATGTATAACTTTGCAAACATAGAAGTCAATAGCTTAGTAGAAGGCATGAAATAGTACTTCGACTATAACACGATAGCGAGTAAGATAGCGACTAAGGCCGTAATCACTCTATAGCTTCAGATCCACAATCTCTATAGCACACCATGTTATCAAATTAAATCACATAGTATAGGTTCAATTATGTCATGATGATTCAAACTCGTCCAATATCTAAATTATTCAGTCATGTCATGAATGATTTCCTAACTTTAATAAAGCATTTTCATTAAGATCACCCTGTCATAGCATAAAAACACAGCATTAAAGCAATTCAAACACTCCAAGATAGTTTAATCAAATCTCTACAGATCAAAGCCCATCATCAGAACATCCCATTAACCTCCCCCCTCACATGACCTTATCCACAAAACCTCTCTTCAAAGCTATATATGCACTTGCTTTAATTGGTGGACAGTTGAACACCCTTAGCTATAGATCCCACTCAACATAGTAGGATTTCATTCAGGTATTTTCATTATAGACTATTATAGGATTTAATCTCAACGTGGTGGATAGGCAGACAAACATGATATTTTCATTCTAATTAAGACATGGTACTCTCATTCCAATTGCAATGGAAAAACATGAAAAAGAAGTATTAAATGTTTGCTATCTCTAAGTATAGAATAAAAAAGAAAAAGGCACATTGGTGTGCAATCATATCTGTTATCTCTAAGTATAGAATAGTGGTGGTTCACCCAAAACCTACTACCTATCAGAGATATATTGCAGATGTAGCATGGCCGAACGAAAATGACATCAAATTGTCATCACTCATCAACTTCAACTTTGAATAAAGGAACATACCCAAATAAGCATGGTTGAACTAATAAAAAAAACATACCCAAATAAGCATGCTATTTTTCTATGCATACCCAAACAACATCACTAAATGAATTTAGTTTAGAAAAGGGACAGCAGATAGATTGGCTTAAATTTAGACAATGTGATCAACTTCTCTCCGAAATCCCATTTAGACAATGTGATCAACTTCTTCTCCACTTGAGCAGACTCTCTCCGCCCTTAAGTAGACATAAGGAGAAGAAGAAAATATGGGAAGAAATCAACTTCAGGGACTTTCTAAAAAAACAGAAAAAGAGGAATGCCATATAGGGAAGAAAAAACATAGGCTATAAATGATTAAAAAAAATAATTTAAGATAACAAAGAAAAACAAATGAATTTTAAAAAAGAGAGTAGTAGTAGCAGAAAAGAGGAAAGAAAGAGCATAAAAAAATCTAAAAAATATTGTCAAAATAAATTACAAAAAGAAAGAAATGTAAAGAACAAAACCCGGATCCGATATGAATATCTAAAAAAAAAGAAGAAAATGATGTTGATCACTAAATATGGTGGTGTAGAAACTAAGTCTCAGAATTTGTGATCGAAGGCGATGGGGCGGACATTTGAGTAACAAATCAAAGATGGTTGGACTCATAATGTTGAACTCATAACCAAAGCGATGGACATTTAGTGATTATCACATAATCTCAATCGTCAAGCATAGATGAGCACGAATCCATTAGAAACAGAAGCTGCATATAATCCCCAAAAAGAAAAACCATCAAAGCATTCGCCTTAGATGAGCACGGAAATTACCGTCCAATCTCAAGAACATATTCTGCCAGTGGGCTAGACAGCCAATTTTTCATCGGTTATCCATGCATTATGCTAAGCTTTAAAAGAGATAACTAAAATGAACAGAATTGGCAGCTCAAATCAGACTTCAGACAAACCAGACAATTACAACTGCAGTAATTCATATAGTTCTCAGGAAGAAGATGAAAGAACTATTACACTCTATCTCAGCTCCACGGTTCAAAGTGAAAAAAACTGTAGAAAGAAACTGTAGAAAGAAAGTGAAAAAACTGTAGAAATAAATAAGGTGTGTACTGTGGACATGGCGTTCATGCAATCTATTGTCTTCTTAAAGTTCAATGTTTTTCTTTGCTTTTGTGTCCCACCTTATTTTAAACTGAAGAAAACAGAACACATATAACTTAGCCCTTCTTAAGTTGGATTGGTTGTTGGTGGAAATCAATACAAATTTACAAATCACAGACTTGACGCATGTTATATTTGTACGCTCTTAATTAGCCACGCACCTAGAACAGAGCTAGCTTTGTTGATTAATCATTAGAACTTACAGCTAACAACTGTCATTAGTCACCCTTCCCACGACCTCTAAAGACTAACATTAAATAGAAGCATCGAGCAGAGGATCACAGAGATGAGATATAAAGGGAGAATATCACAGCTGGAAGTGATGTTGTAAAGACTAACATTAATTAGAAGCTTGGCAAAGGGAAATCTCAACGGAGATATGGTAGTGCTGGCCGAGGCAAAGCTTGGATGGCAGCGGGGATGTCGAGATCAGCAGGATCCGGCGACAGAGAGGAGACCAATAGCAACAGAGCTTGGCAGAGGAAAGGTAATGGCGGAGGAACACTCAGAGGATGCGATGAGGAGGCAAACAATGAAATAGATACCTAGACATATTCATACTCTAAGCATAAAATTCACCTTCAAATCCTGCAATGAACACATCTCGAAGGGGGGGTGGGGCGATCGGCGGCGGGGATACTTGCCTGGCTGTCCGGGAGAGGATACGGCAGACAGAGCGCCGGCGGCGATGGCAGCCAGATGGAGAGAGGGGAGCTCCACGCGGTTTGGATGCTCGGAGATCGATGATGTTGGCGGCATGGGTCGAGCTCGACGACGGTGGCGTGGGGGGACAGTTCCTGTTGGCGGCGTGGGTGGACAGCTCCTGTTGGCGGCGTGGGTCGAGCTCGACGACGGCGGCGTGGGTGGATAGCTCCTCTCCTAGCGAGGTAAGGGAAGTGAGAGTGAGAGAGGGCGATGGGAGTATGAAGGGGGGTTGGGGCGATCAGCGGCGGGGATACCTGCCTGGCTGTCCGGGAGAGGATGCGGCAAACAGAGCGCCGGCGGCGACGGCGGCCAGATGGAGAGAGGGAAGCTCCACGGGGTTTAGAAGCTTGGACATCGATGATGATGACGGCGGCATGGATGGACAGCTCCTCTCCTAGCGAGGAAAGGGAAGAGAGAGTGAGAGAGGGGTATGGGAGTACAAAGGGGGGTTGGGGCGATCGGCGGCGGGGACACCTACCCGGCTGTCCGGGAGAGGATGCGGCAAACAGAGCGCCGGCGGCGATGGCGACCAGATGGAGAGAGGGGAGCTCCACGGGGTTTGGATGCTCGGAGATCGATGATGTTGGCGGCGTGGGTCTCGACGACGGTGGCGTGGGTGGAGGCTGATGCGTCCGACGGAGAGGGAGGTGTGGTCGACGGCGTAGGGAGATCGATGATGTTGGCGGCGTGGGTCTCGACGACGGCGGCGTGGGTGGAGGCCGATGCGTCCGACGGAGAGGGAGGTGTGGTCGACGGCGTAGGGCGAGGACGATGCGTCTGACGGGGAACTGGAGGCTGGCCTTGACGGAGCGAGTCACGGGCCGACGGCGGGTTGGGCGAGGGGCGAGGTTGATAACTGAGAGGCGGACTCAACTCTCTTCCTCTGCCTCCTTCTCGCGATCGCCAATGGCTGATGGGAGATTGCCGACGGTGTGGGGAGCTAGGAAGAGAGGTAAGGGAAGAGAGAGTGGGAGAGAGGTAAGGGGGAGATGGGAGAAGTAGAGGGGATCAGGGGATGGGATGGCTGGTTATCCTGTCCCTTCTCTCTTTCTCTCCGAAAAAATTCAAAAATCAGTGGGAGAGTGTTATTTGGCTGAAAACTTTGGGCTGGAACTCAAAATTTTGGGTGGGAATGTAAAATTTGATGGTGGAATTTAGACCGTTGGATGTGTTTGGAGATGAATCTGAACCGCTCTTTATGTCTTATAGTTGAGACATTTCAAAAACCGCCCTTCCTTATATAATAGATATATATATATATATATGTTGTTGTAAACATTTTGAGGATTTTGGGATTTGATATAAATCTGTATATTGGAAGTATTAGAATGGCATTATGAACTGTACAACTTGATGATATACTATAATTGAATATCTGTTCACCTCTGGAATACTATTGTTTAAATTATCCGTCTTTTCCGCTTTGTATCGCGCCGATTGAAGATGAATAGTGATAGGAACCCTCACGTCCCGTCCTGGATGGGTTTTCTGGGTCGGGGTGTGACAATTTGCACCTTCTATACTCAGTGATCCGCCAATACAGAGTTATAAACACATGCACAGTCATAGATACGGAAAAGAAACAGAAGGTTGAAGATATTTTGCTATGCTTCATAATACACAATTGACAATCATATCTTTCTGCTTATCAGAAATGTTTTGTTATTATTTTTTATAAGGGAACCTAGAATATGCAGTATATGTTTGATAAAGCATTTTTATTACGATCACCCTGTCATGGCAAAAAAACACAGCAACATAGCAATTCAAACACTCCAAGATAGTTGAACTATAATATTCTAGATAGATAGTGAAACCAGGTAATAACCAAGTTATTGCACCCATTCCGAGCAGCATGTATGAATTTATGCAGCAATTGCATAAATAAAAGGGAGTACACTACAACAATGGTGGTGAGCTGGGCTGGTTGGCAATTGCAGCAGGGGAAAAGGATAAAGAAATAAAAGGGAGGCTTGACCTGTGCAGTTGGAATTTATGCATCCAAGCTCAGGCACTCTGCGACTGTGGCTCTACTATTCTATAAACAAAAAAGGTTGCTTCAATTGATGGCATGCCCATCTCCATAGTTGAGCAGCAGTAAAATAAGGAATCAAATCTACCAAACTCTAGGAAAAATATAAGCTTATCTCATCTTGACCTGGTCAAAAAACAATTCCTATAGGCCTCTTGTGAATGATGATCTGTGTCATATAATAATTCAACAGTGCAGAAGGGTGCGGAGTGTGAGGTATTGAGTACCCTGGAACTTTGGTGTATTTGCTTGGGATCTTTTTCACACTTATACCTACCTAATTGTGTAAAAACTTTCAGTAAAATTATTCAAATTGCAGACATGTTGTCGCGCCCCGACCCGCGAAAGCCCAACCGGGCCGGGCGACGTGAACCGGAACCTAACAAACGCGGAAGAAAAGCTGGCGAGGGTTCCCTCTAACCTATGGGTCTCCCTAGCAATTCACCAAAAGCATCCCCAAAATAAAGATACAATATAGTAATAAATCCTCGAACCACAGATTGAAAACTCAAGTGTATTATACAAATCCTCGGAGAGGGGAAGATTCAAAAATACAACACTCCCGTAGGAGACTATCTAACATAGGGTATAAAAGCAATAAAGATCGATCACCACCTCTCAGACTCCGCCTGGCGCCGCCGCATCGCCACCCAACTGCCCGGTAGGGGCCAAGGAAGAAGAACTGACGCCTGCACCTGCAAAACGCAGCCCCGGGTAGGTGTGAGCACTAAGCTCAGTAGGGATCTACACTACGACACACAGAAGGAAGAGGGAAACGCAACAGTGTCGCCCTCGAGTAGGATCTGGGTGTATACAGGGGTCCCATAACCCCACCGCGTGTCCTTGAGGCCCAGGGACGGCACTCAGTAAGCTCAACAAACACTGGCGACACCAAAGGTAAGCACAGTGGGACACTGTCCCTGAGGCCCAGGGACGGCACTCAGTAAGCTCAACTAACACTGGCGACACCAAAGGTCAGCACAGTGGGACACCGGCTACACCTCAGCCTCCGACTCGAGGCCGACACGACCTCTACAATCATCAAGCAATAAGTGTACCAGCCATCTAAGCCTATCATCAAATCGACTGGACACCACAATTCAACCAGGTCCTAACAGCCCAACCCCGGTCCTAGGGCTAAGTCCGAGCTTCCAGCCTCGGGACGGCGACCCAAGGATCACCCACGCCCTAACCAATGCAACTAATCCACACAACAACAATGCATGCTATGACATACACAGATAATAGGAAAGGCATGCAACAGTATGTCAAACATCATATAAGTCTACTGGATCGCTGCAGCGGTACCACCAACCGCTGCCAGCCGATCCGCAGCGGGTCCCGGCATTACGACGGTACCGCGACCGTCAACCGCGGACTCCTGCAACGGGAAGCAACCCCGAAAAAGATGATGTACAAAACACAATATAATATTATATTCCGAAATATAATATTATATTCAAAAACACCCAAAGCCTCTACTTAGGGGCTAATTGATCCCGTCAATCCGACATCCAAACGATTCGGATTCAAGATCCAACTTAGCCACCAGTAGGTGTATAAATCAGGATCATCATATCCAAATTTCATAAACATCCAACGGTTGGATTAACGGGAAACATTAATCAAAAATCGCTGATTAAACCAACTTACCCTTTAATTGCTGCAACGCAGCCCTCCAGCAAACAATTCACCAGAAATCGTATATACATTGGAAAAATACGAAACAAGATGGAATGGAAAGCTAACGAGTAGAGCTACAACTCTTATGTTTATGAAAAGCCAAGATCATGTACTCATCGGCCGAAAAACTCGCCGCAAGCCGGCTGTTTCTCAGGAACAGCAGAGAACCAGAAATCCGAGACTAATCATCCATAAAACCTACTCAAATCTCAACTGATTAACATGAAACTTAAATCAGTTATTCTAGCAGTTATAAGGAATCCAACAAAGCAAGGATCAATAAGATCCAACGGCTAGATCTCACGAAAACCTGAAAAGAACATCAGTAGGTATAACCCTACCTAGCTGCGCTTTCCTCGGCTGATTCCCCACGATTTGATCACCAACAAGCCTCCAAACCACTTCAGGGACCTTCCTCCTGTTGTCATGAATCCAACGAGCCAAAGAACACCCAATTTGGTGGTCGGAGGAGGGAGAACGGAGGTGAGAAAGGTTGGCTGCCGGAACAGGGGAAAAACAGGGCTCTCGGGAGAAGAAGAAAAGAGAAGAAGAAGAAGAAAGGAGGAGGAGGAAGAGGGGAAGAAAAGGAGGGAAAAGGGGGGAGGGGACAGCCGGGAAAGAGGGGAAAAAGTGAAAGAAGGGGAGGGGAAGTCTTCCCCCTCTGACAGGAGAGAGCGACGGCCAACGGCGACCGTCCTCGCGAAGCAGAAAACCAACCGACTTATGAATGATCGATCCTTCCTCAAGGGAGGATCGATCCTTCATGACGATTCACAAGGCTTTCTGGCACGAAGAGGATCGATCCCTTGTGACGATTCACAAGGCTTTCTGGCACGAAGAGGATTGATCCCTTAGACATAGAGGATCGATCCTTTGTGTGCTGAAAGCTAAACTTGGGCGAGAACTCAAGCCCAAGTCCGGATCTTTCGATCCCGGGTTCACCTAGCCATTCTAAACAAACACAAACACATACAAGGCCGGTGTGTGCACACGCGGGTGTGAAACAAACCAACAAGGCACAATTTACCAAATTGCCCTTGTGGTCCAAGAAACAATACGATCCACCGGATCGCGCGCTCGACGCGAAACAAACCAACGAGCCACAAGCCTGACCCAGCCGGTCGACCCAGGAGTAGAGGGACGGGTCCTCACATCCTAATACCCTTAAAGGAAATCTCGTCCCGAGATTCGATAAGGGTAGGGCTCGGAAAAAAAAACAACGCCTATCATGATACTACAAAACGGTAAAGGGTACCTGCTGATGTGACGCTGATGCTGAAGCCAACCCGGCCGCCTCTACCGGCCTCCACTGCCACTGCCACGGCCTCCGCCTCGCAGCGTCGCGCACTCTCGGCGAAAGTGACCCGGCTGGCCACACTGATAGCACAAACGCGGCACTGGGCCTGCCTGCGTCCTGCCCCGCCTGGTCCACGCTCTCCGCAAGGGGCAGTCTCTCCGGTAATGCCCCAGCTGCCCGCACTCAAAGCACGTCACAGGTCTCCGCTCTGCCTGTTGGATCTGACCAAACCCTACGAACGCCTCCTGCTGAGGCTCCTCCTCCGGAAATCGCTCCTCCGGATCATCCTCCGCAAACTCCTCCTCTGCCTCTGAGAGGGGCTGGTCCTCGTCGTACTCACCGACTGACTGCTCCATATGCTCATCCTCTGAGAACTACTGATCGGGATCATCCTCGTCATTCGCCCCGTCCTCTGCCTTTGGACTGTCTCCACCGACGCCCTCTGGCTGGTGCTGATAAGGCTGATGGCGTCGTGAACGGGCCTCCCCCCCGCCACGGTCCTACTCCACCCTGAGCCTGCTGCGGCTGGCCAGCGCGCCCTAACCTCGAGGGGAACACTGGTGGAACTGCCCTAGGCCTTGCCTCCAGCAGTATGGCCTCCACTGACAAGGCACAGTTCACCACCTCCCTGAGAGCGCTAGCAAACCGCGCTGCCATCAGAAGCCTGATCTCGGGCCGTAGCCCCCACTGAAACTGCCGCGCTCTGGCGAGAGGATCGTCCGCCACTGGACCGGCGAACCTGACGAGCCTGGTGAACCTAGCTGCATACTGTGCCACTGACTGCGTATCCTGGGAGATGCTGAGGTACTCCCGGACCAAGGCCTGACGCGCACTCTGAGGGAAGTACGCGTCGAGAAAAGACGAACGGAATGTGTCCCACAGGGGGGTCACTCCCGCTCCTAACGGTCAAGACAGCACTCCACCAGTCCAAAGCGTCCCCGTCGAGCTGGAACGCCGCCAGTCTGACCCGAACCCGATCATCCTGGATGAACAAAGCGTCGAGGACACGACTGACTCCTCTCAGCCAGTCGTCCGCTACTGCCGGATCACCCTCAGCACCACTGAACCTGGGCGGGTCCAGCTCCTGGAAGGTGATCACCGCTGCCGTCACAGCGCGTTCGCTAAGTGGCGGAAGAACCCCCTCGGCGAAAAGAGAGGCGTTTTCCCCCACCGCGAACTCAACACTCATCTCTGGTGCTGGTGCAGAGTCTCGGGGCAAAGCTGTCGCGGCTACTGGAGCCTGTCGGGCGGTGCGCTGCACACGCGACCGGCCACGACTCACAACGGAACGACGTACCCGACTCCTCGGCATCTGCACCCCCACCAGAAACAACAAGCATCCACTTGTTCGAAACCCAAGACAAAGCAGCACAACATAAAGCGGAAAAGCATAACACATCACAGAAGAGCATGCACGGATGTTCTAGACATAGAACTAACCCATTCCATGCTCAATCTCAACCGAATCCTGATCCTAAACCCTGGGACCTACAACCTATGCTCTGATACCAAGCTACTCTGCGACTGTGGCTCTACTATTCTATAAACAAAAAAGGTTGCTTCAATTGATGGCATGCCCATCTCCATAGTTGAGCAGCAGTAAAATAAGGAATCAAATCTACCAAACTCTAGGAAAAATATAAGCTTATCTCATCTTGACCTGGTCAAAAAACAATTCCTATAGGCCTCTTGTGAATGATGATCTGTGTCATATAATAATTCAACAGTGCAGAAGGGTGTGGAGTGTGAGGTATTGAGTACCCTGGAACTTTGGTGTATTTGCTTGGGATCTTTTTCACACTTATACCTACCTAATTGTGTAAAAACTTTCAGTAAAATTATTCAAATTGCAGACATGTCCTCCAAAATCTTTTGTTTTCTATACATGTCCTTGACTCTGATTAGTTTTCAAATGACCAAAACTGAGTTTGAAGTTTCAAAGAAGACTAATGTAAAATGATGGCTAAATATGCAGAATGACGAAAATATCGTTTATTTCTTAATTTAATCTAGCAATTTTGATCTTAGACAACCACTTCACAGTATCTACTTGAAAAATTGAAATGGTGCTTTGGTTTTTTTACACTCAAATAGTCAAAAGTTTGAAATGACCGCAATTCATGAGAAATGGCAAAAAACAGGATAAAATCATGCTGAGTTTGAAATTTGGGGTTCGTATTGGACTATTTATGGCGGAAATCAAGCTCAATTTTGGAGGTTCTAAAATGCTCAATATGTTATCACCCTAATAGAATAATGTGCATTTATCCAAACTATACTTCGGATATTATTAGCTGAGGGATAGATTAAAATGAAAAGAATGGGGCCAAAAACTTAAAACTAATTAAGCACCATGGCTAGCAATACATATCCAACAAAAGCTAAAATATCAAAAGAAAAAAAACCTTAATCAGATAAAAGAAAAAGGACAAAAAGACCATTATAATCCAAACTACGACCAATCAGTAAAAGCAAAAGGGATTCAGAAAAGTTTAAGCTAATTCCTCAGCTTTATTCCACACAGAAATGAGAGAAAATCTGAATGTCGGTTAAAGATGAGTGCGGAGCAACGTAGACTTGAGAACACTTGATTGGATTGAGCAAAGATGAGGCTAATTCAATTTATTTATGATATAGGATGTAGGAAAAAAATTTCTTTATGGTTAACAGGCCAACACTCGTGACATCATGGTATATCATGACATTAGACTTTAGAATGCAGTGAAGTCTTTCATGAAAATGATACAGAAGCAAAATAGATATGTCATGAAAATACAAAAAGCACAGAAGAAACAAAATTTCGTGCGATTAAACAACTTAGTATATCTTAGATGGCAACATAAAACATGGACAATCAAAATCTTCTGAGCAATCAAATACTTTTGCTGCATCTCTTACTAACATCCACTTTGATACTTTCTAGTCCACTAAAACCATCAAGATCACAGCCATTTTGACTATGGCTTTTGGACTGATCAATCAACCATGTTAACTAAAACATCAAACAAATCATCTACTTTGATCAGCATGAAAGAATCAAGCATCAAACCATTTATGAAAGACACTACTAGGTTTTTTAAATCGTCTTACATTTGGTAATCAACAAATACTTAAAAACATCCCCATCTCCGTATCCACCCACACTGTATACCACCATAACCCATCTTACAAATAGCTGCTTGATATAACATCATTCAAAAAAAAATTATGTTTTACAACATTGGCTGCGACAAACTAAGAAGGAATAGTTTCAAGTCTATTGTCCTAAACTTTCTAAGAATTAGTGTGGGATCTATGTTGTTCATTCTCAACCTTGAGAGCACATAAAAAAAATTCTCCCCTCTTTCAACTTCATCTAATAAGTTTTGTAGTTGTTTTCTTTTTTGGCCGTGACATAACATCTTATCGGGGTAAGGTACATATGAGAGGGTAAAGCCCCTTTGTTACCCTAATTGGGATGGATTGAAACCTATAAATCCTTGAGTGTAAATTAGGAATAAACCTCTTGCTCATAAGCAAAATCCTTGATTTGGTTTCCACCGTATGATTAAGGCAAAGAAGAGTGTAAATTAGGAAATAAAACATTGTTGGTAGTAACCTTTGGCATGCTAGGTAAAACTTTGTATATGTGCAAACCAGTTTCTTTACTTTAGAAGCAGAGATTGAATAAAAGAGGAGATTACCTTCATTTATTGCAAGTGCAAATTAGTTGGTCGAACTCGCTCCCCAATGCACACCATTGCAATTTGCGAGTATTGGTACAGAACATCAATGATATTGTAAATTCAGGTATGGTTGTCTTCTCTACCTCCCCCAAAACTCAGTAAGTTCTGAAACCAATGGAAAAATTAAGAGTAATGAAATTTTTCTAATGCCTTCTAATCAGAAGGTTGAAAAAAAAAACAAAAATACCCATCTCACTTTACTGGAGACTTGAATTAACACCTACTGTAATGAGATGCCTTTGAGTTTTGGCATCTCGATTAATCACTTAGATAACAAAAATGCCAAATACTCAGAATTTTCAACAACTGAACCTACATATCTAGTATTCCTCCCATCAAATTCATCTATTACCAAAGGGGAATGCAGCACATCAATCAGCAAAAATGCTGAAGAATACACCCAGACAGAACTGGAGAACGCCAACATCCACCAGTTCATCGCAACGCCAGTACTCTTAACAACCACAAACCCTCACAGAAAAAAAGGAGCAAAAAAATAAGCAAAGAAAAGCTCATAAAACTCTACAAATCCTCACCTACGGACTCCAGATTCGGATAGAGATCCCTAGAACTGCCAGCTCGAAGGATAAACGCATGGATCCAGAAAATCACGGAGAGCAAAACTGCGACGCCAACAAAGACCGCAACGACGCACTTGAGCCGCGCGATCTTCACGATCGGCCGACAGTGGGGGCAAGGCCCACTAGTGTCCGGTGTGAGTTACCTGGAAAGTAACAGAAAAAAAAATTAAGGGAAGAGCGAGAGCGAAGGAGAGAAGAGACAACATAGGTAACAAAATTGAAGTATTTTACCTGTACGTGGGCGTCGGGGGTTCAGGCGATAGGCGAGGTTAGAGGAGCGGATGAGAGAGAGAAAGGAGAGAGGAAGGTCGGGACGGCGTTCCGGCGAGAGCTTGACTGGGAGAGCGTCGGGAAGAGGGAGGGCGACCCAGGACTTGGTCAGCGATGGGAGATCGGAGAAGCGGATAGGGATTGAGAGAAGGGGCGGAGGAAGGTGAAATGGGGGATGAGGTTAAAGATGAGAGAGAGAGAATCGAAGTAATTTACCTGGGCGTGGGCGCCGGGGTTCAGGCGATAGGCGAGGTTAGAGGATCGGATGAGAGAGAGGAAGGAGAGAGCAAGGTCGGGACGGCGTTTCGGCGAGAGATTGACTGGGAGAGCGCCGGGAAGAGGGAGGGTGAACCAGGACTCGACCAGCGACGGGAGATCGGAGTCACAGTCACCATCGTCGTCACAGTCGTCATCGTCGCCGTCGCCCTCAAGCTCGCAGTCATTCGTGATCCCCTCAAGTCGCGGTCTCCTCCGATAGCCATCGCCCCTCTCTCTTTGGTCGCGACCTCCTCCGACCACGGTCGCCACCGGCGATCTCTCCTCTAGCCACGGTCTCCCTCTCTTACCCGATCGGGTCGCCGCTCACCTCTCTTCTCTCTCTCGATCTCTCTCGCAGCCGTGCCCTAACGGGAGAAAAGGCTAACTAAAGGGGTTTTATATGCTTGGCTCTCCTCACGATCTCTCTCTCTCTCTCCAGTCACCCGCTCGATGCCTCGGAGAGGAACGGGGTGAATGATTGGAACGGCCAACGGGCCGGAGAGGGGAAGAGTGGGGAGGTTAGGGAGTCCTCGAGCGTCGGCGAAGCGAAGGATCTTCTGAAAACCGCTACCGCAGGAACCGCACAGCGTCGTGCGCCACGCCCCCTCCCCACGAACAGCATCAACGGCAATGCCGACTCTAATGCGAAGGACCCGCACCGCCCTCGAAACGCCGGGCTGACGTTGACAATGTCGATCGACCTCGGATCGAGCTGCCGTCGGGGGGCATCACGAAGGCTCTGTGGATAGAGGGTTGTCGGAGGTGAAGAGGGGAAGTACAATGAGCACCAGTGGTTGGGGGGGCTCGGTGGCTATGGCTAGCGGTAGGTTTTTCTGAGAGACGGCGTGCTCGTGCATGGGGTCGGGGGAGGTGTGAGGAGCGGAGGAGAAGGGGCGAAGAGTGAGGCGGTTGGCGAGTGGGGGAGTGGGTCGGGGAACCGGATATCGGGGAAGTGGGGAGAAATATGTGGCCACGTAGGATCACACGCAAGCCTTAGGTAGGACATTGGATGCGGACAATGCCAAAGTTATTTTATAACCACAGCTTCATATAAGTATTCTGATATTATATTATTATTATTATTATATATATATATTATATATATATATGCCCCTGCCACATGGCAGGGTAACCATCAATCCCACCTCAATAACTTCCACTAAACCCCCCTCAATTTAGGATTATCATGTCACATAGGCGTCACATAGACTCCACCTAGGACATTCTCCCGCCACGTAGGACAATGAAAATTTCACTTATAACCATAGCCTTTTATAAGGATGATGATATGATATATATATATATATATATATATATATATATACACTAGTGTGAACCCGTGCCCCTGGCACGATTGGGGACGGTTTAAATTTGATCATGTTTTTTTCATTATATAACCTAGCACGGACATCTCGACACAATGGCGATGGAAACATAGCCACCATTTTGGATTGATAACATATGAATGAGCTAGAACAATTTTATAATCTACAAAAATGGTGAAATAAAAATGAAGATTTAGCGATCGTGAAACATGGAAAATATTACATATACAAACAATACGACAACTTCCATTACAATAATAAGCCAAATATTAAAAGCAAAAGAAAACAAAGAGAGGATGTCCATGCACAGATGGATGCTACTGGTCTCTTTAATCATTCTCTAATTTTTTATAGCAAGGGAAATATACATACAAAGCATCTCTTCTAAACTAAACTACTACTTGCCCAGGAGGGATTACCTCCACCAGGTTTCTTGGCGTCAGTTGGTGTTGTTTCTGATTCTGGCGGAGTGTCTGAGTGTGGAGTCTTGTGAAGCTTCGTGACATCATACCCTGCTTCTGTAGCCTTCTCTAGCACCAATGTTGTACACCTTCTCATCCATTTTGGTTTGCCTGCAAAGAATCTATGAAAACACCACCCAATGCACAATTAGTTAGTGTTTTCCACTAATTATTTGAAAATTGAATCTTCATCATAGGAACCCATGGAGAGTAATTCCATAAACTTTTTAAGCTATAATCCAAGATAAAAACACCCAAACGACAGGGGCATGGTTTTCATTGTTTAACCCGTGTAGTTACTCTAAAGCGATCACTAATTATGTTGTATAGAACTTAATTATACAGGAATCACACAAAGTTAGGAAAGTCACTAAAATATGATAAAAATTTAATCACATATAGATAAAAGTTTAGAGGATTAAATCATTGCCATCATGATATAATAACAAAGAGACAACAAAGAGACAACATGAATCTCAGCTGCTCTGTTTGCAATCACCCGTTAGACAAATAACAAACATTAAAAAAAGAATTGTATGGGTGAAGGAAGTATTTTATAATAAATAATCCTAAAGAAAGTCTAAGGGAGACAATAGTAAATTATGGTTCAAAACTCCAATGTCAGCCATGCTCTTGATAGAATTACTCCATTAACAAATTAAAACATTCTTGAAACTAAACTTCCAAGCCTCAAATGTGCATATGAGTGTGTGAGCTTTCCATGCTATCCCTTGAAAGAAGGTTCAGTTTGTTAAAGTATGAAAAGCAAATGACCTTAAACAGTTAAAAAGTGGGCTCAATTGTAATATACATCTCGTGGAGTTACTGCACTAATATTAGCCCCAGTGTGACTAACATTCGAGTGCCAATAAGTATGATACGGTTCGAAATCCAGCTCCACCTGGGCTAGACCAACCCACGCCCAATTCTTGGGCAGTGCCAAGGGCACACATGTGGGGTAGGTCCAGGAGGGACCCACGCAGGTCAGGGCCAAGGAGGGACCCACGCAGGTCAGGCCCCACCTCCTAGGAGGACCCGACCTTGGACGAAGGCCCAAGCCAAAGCCAGCCATAAGGAATCCTATTCCTAGCTGGTCACTTCCTAAGTTGGTTCTTAGTTGATTTCCTAGTTTGAGTTCAGTTTGTTCTTAGCTAGTTTCTATTTAATTGAGTCCTAGTTTTGGTTGAGTCAAGTCACTTGCTTATTTAGTTCATTCATGGTTATTAGGAGTCAGTTTGAGTTGAATTATAAGAGTTTGTTTACTTGTTGTTTAAGTAAGAAGGTATTCAGTTTGGAGTAGAACTCTCTTGAGGCCTCTATAAAAGGACCTCTATAGCTTGTAATCAGGGAGGACGAATTATGAGAATAAAATAGAGTTATTAGTAGGATAATTTAGGAGTAGTTGTAACCCTAGGAGTAGCTGTAACTTAATCTTCCACAAATCCCCCAGCCACCTTCATCTCTCTCTATTGTCGGATTCTCTCTCCACCAGCCGGCCACCATCCATCGCCGCCCGTCGCTGCCATCTACAGTGCACGTCCCCATCACCGGCGTCCATCCTTGGCAGCCGCACCTCCTCCACCACCTCCCTTGGCTTGGATCTCCAAGAGAAGCCAGCCAACCATAGAGGAAGCTGCAAGGTATCCCTCTTGTCATCCGTCTTCCTCCTCCAGTCTTCGCCTTCCTCATCGAATACCTAGGGTCCTTCTCCTAAAACCCTAAAAGTATCTCTCGACCTAGCCATAGATTTGGCTAAGGAGGATCCGAGACCAGGCAAGAGACCAGGTACGAAAGCCCTAGAGAAGGTGCATCATAACAACTTGATATCAGAACTCCGTTCCGTCGACTGTGCCGCCCAAAGCCTTACAAAAGCTGCGCTGGTGGAAGGAGATACCACCGTGACTACTTCCGAGGAGCCCCGTAACCAGAGGAGAGATAGAAGGCATCCACGGGTCGCTACGGACGTTGGAAACCGCGCAATTGGAGATGCGGAATTTACAGCGGGAGATGCAAATCATCACCCTAGGGATTTCGGAGAGACTTGCCTTCATGACAATACATATGCAAGGGTGAAATCAGGGAGCCACAGGAGAACCTGGTGGTAACCCTAACCCTAACCCTACTTTCCCTAGAACTCCCCATGGAGCCGTCCCTACCCAAGGAGGAACCAGCCCTAGTCCCAGCTATGTCTTGGCTGGATCCGGCCCCATTCCTCCTACCCAGCCCCCCACTCATCCTCACCAACCCCCTGCCTATAATCCACCACCACCAAAACAGCCCCTATACCCGGCCTATCACCCACCTCCATACCAGCAACCTATGCCCCCTCCATATGTACCCTACTACCCAACTGCTCCACAGCCCCATTACTACCCTCCTCATACCACACCTAACCATCCAGCCCCCGCTGCCCGTACCGCGCACGTGAACTAGAGTTCGAGTGCGACTAGGACTCCTAATCCTACTCAAACTAGGACTCCTAGTCAAACTCAAACTGCAGTCCAACCTCAACGGAGACAGCTATCCCTAGCTGAACTGCAACAACGGAGATCACAAGGACTCTGCTTCCAATGTAACGAGCCCTATACCCTGGGGCACCGTTGCAAGCAACTCTACAACATAGAAGCTGTCAATGATTGCCACGAAGACGAGGTACATGAAGAGGACATTGAAGCTGGCCTAGAAGAGGAGACCACAGTCCCAACTGAGCATGGAGAACCCTCACTTGGCATGAAAATTGGCCAAGTGTTTGTGGCTCTTCCAGCCACCGAGTCCACGGTGGAGGATCCGCTGCCGTCGCCCACTTCTGATCCTGTACCTCCTGACCCAGACAACCTCTCCCACGGCCAACCTGAGTTCAGCCCTGCCCTCATGACAGCCTCACCACCCTCGATAGCTGCCATCTCTAGTCCGGTTCCTCAGTGGCTGGAACCCATTCAGGAGGATGTCAAAAACAATGCAGAGATGCAGAAGCTGGCCAATGGCATCCAAGATGGAATCATCAAGGGCCCATGGACAGTTCACAATGGAGTCATCTTCCACAAAGACCGCATCTTCGTGAGGAAGAACTCCCCAGTCATCTCGGAGATCTTGACGACCCTACATTCCAGCACACATGAGGGGTTCGTCAAGATGTGGCATCGGCTGCGAACCACCTTCTACTGGAAGGGACCTCAGACGTGGATCAAGGACTTCATCCGCCAATGTGACACCTGCCAGCGACACAAGGCCGAGACCCTGAAGCCAGCCGGCCTACTCCAGCCCCTACCCATCCCTCATGAGGTATGGACTGATGTCTCTATGGACTTCATCGACGGACTTCCATCTTCTAGAGGGTACACAACCATTCTAGTAGTCATCGACAGATTGTCCAAATATGCACACTTCGCTCCCCTACGGCATCCCTACACGGCATACTTAGTGGCTCGAGTTTTCTTCGATACTGTGTTCAAGCACCATGGCATGCCAACCAGCATCGTCTGTGATCGAGATCCTACCTTCACCAGCAACTTTTGGCAGGAGATCTTCAGATTGCAAGGAGTCAAGTTCAGATTCTCCTCAGCATATCACCCCCAAACGGATGGCCAAACTGAGGTAGTAAACCGATCCCTGGAGATGTACTTACGATGTTTTTCAGGTGATCGTCCTACACAATGGACCCAATGGTTGACTTGGGCGGAGTACACCTATAACACTAGTTGGCACGCCATCATCCAGCGGACACCCTACGAGGTAGTGTATGGGAGACCTCCACCATCCCTCCTCTCCTATGTACCCGGGACAACCAGATCAGCAGCTATAGATCACTTCCAAGTTGAACGGGATCAAGTGATAGCATATGTTAAGTCAAGATTAGCAGCTGCCCAGAACAGGATGAAGCAGACTTATGACCGTGGACATCGAGACGTCAAGTTTTAGATTGGTGAGATGGTCTACGTCAAGTTACAGCCCTATCGACAGAAGTCTGTGGCCAAGCGCAAGTCACAGAAGCTCGCCGTGAAGTTCTATGGGTCGTTGATGAGTCATTAAATATTCATAATTAAACCCCTTAATTTACCTTTGTTAGGCTTAGAGTGTTTGTATTTGATAGTTTGTTAGTTGATTTCAGGTTTAATGAAGATTTAAGCTAGAAATTACAGAAAAGGCTTAATATGCTGAAATACACTGCTCTGTCGACTGTTAGCATAATATTCATCAGAAATTATTCTTATGTCTAACTATTCTGAAATTTGGGTGACATCTAGAAGACATCGAGATGTACAACTTTCATGTTGGATACTTTCAGAGATACTTGATGAATTGATAGCAGTTTTGAAGAAGATGAAGATATTTAGCTGCTGGAAAACTGGTCCGTCAACGTGCGGGAGAATATTCACCAAATATTCTAGATAAGTCTAAATATTGTCAAATCTTCGGGATCTGACAGAAGACTTCCAAATCTATATCTTTCGTGTTTGACGCATTCTGAAATTCTGGTCAGGTTGAACCCAGTCGTGACCGGAAGAAGCTGTCAGGATCGAACCAGGAAATCCGAGTTGCACTTGAGGTCTAACTCAACCCTAAAACCCTAATCCGGGAATTAAGATATAAAAAGGGTTTTGTGGCTGGAAAACGGAGGGCTCCATAGAGAGAAAAAGAGGGATTCAGATTGGAGAAGAAGACGAAGATGCGGTGTGGATCCCTAACCTTCTTCATCGAATACATGGATCTCATCCTAAAGATGAGTGGCTAAACTCTTTACTTAGGGATATCATGAAGCTTAAGTGTAGCTTCTTTGTATTTTCTAGTTTGATTCTTGTTATCTTTTCAAAGACATGATCCTATGAATATGGTTTTATTTTAAAAAGAGTTGAGGGAATAGAGTTCCTCGACGTACATTCAGACCTACTTGATTGTTGTGCTTGATGGTAGAGATTCGTAGGATGGTTTTTATGTTGCTTTTGTGATTGCGTTTTGCATACGTTTTAACGACGACGTTTGTGAGCGATCAATTTTTGGCGCCGTTGCCGGGGAAAAATCTTTTGATTTACAACGGAGTATCAATTTAATCTTCTTTTAACTCTTTTTCTGAGCGTAGTTAGATTTTTATTTTTATTTATGTTATTTTACTATTTTTAGGATTTTTCTGATAATTTTCTAGAATTATTGCAGCGTTGGAACGATCTTACGTTGAAGACTACTGACGGTCGACCGCGACATCGACCGCCGGATCGACCGTCGTTCTCTATGACAGCCACGGTCGACCGCAACATCGACCGCGACATCGACCGTCGTCCTCTGTCACGGAAAAAGCGTCTCAGGGTCGATACGAGTATCGACCGTCGCGTCTTCAAGTGAGGTTGCATAGTTCCACGGTCGACCGCGAGCAACCCACGGTCGACCGCGAGCCATCCACGGTCGACCGTCAGATCGACCGTGAGCGCAGTCAGGTTAGTTTTATTGTTTTAAATTCCTTTCCTTTCAATCTTTGTTTTCCGGATTTTCTCCTCTCTTCCGAATATTCTGTTTTCTTTTTCTCTTTTTGGTGTGATCTTGCATGCAAGGTAGACGATCCCTAAATAATCCGTTGGAACCTTTGGATCTAAAAATAGATACCACACTTCGAGCAGCTAGAACCTTAGCACAAAAATCTCTGAGTAACTATCAGGAAGCCATAAGCAACTTGTAATCCTTAATGGCTGAACACGATGAATATGTCATTGACCCTAATGATAACATGGGTAGGGGTGGAAATGATAACAATAATAGAGAAGTCCCAATTAGGAATCACTTCCTACCTGGACCTTATACCTATGCTTCTTGTATCAACCCACCTACCATCAATGCTACCCATTATGAGATTAAGCCTAACTGAATTACAGCCTTACCTTCTTTCTATGGGCGTTAGAATGAGGATTCCTATGGACACATTGCTAGCTTTCTTGAAATCATGTCCATGTTCAAACTTCAGCATTTTAATGATGATGCCTTTAGACTCAAACTCTTTCCTTTTTCTTTGAAAGATAAGGCTAAACATTGGCTCCAAACCTTAGCTCCAAATTCGATTTCAACATGGGACCAACTTTAGGATGCTTTCCTTAAGAAATATTTCCCGATCATTAAAACTCAAAATTATCGAACCATGATTATCTCTTTTAAGCAAAATGAAGATGAGATGTTTCATGAAGCTTGGGAAAGATTTAAGGATCTTCTTAGAGAGTGTCCCCATCATGAGGTACCTGAGTGGCAGTTAGCCCATTCATTTTATAATGCTCTTAATGATCGTTATAGGACAATGGTCGAAACCTGCTGCGGGGGTGTTGTTCTTAGTAAGCCATGGACTGCCCTTTGGGAAATGTATGATAATCTGGCTGAAAATTCACAACACAATGCCTCAGTCTCTAGGAGTCGGTCTACCACTGTTCGTAATTCTCGGGGAATTCCTGAATTCCAAAGTCTCTCCGCAAAAGTAGCCCTCCTAACTAAAGAGTTGAATCAGTTGAAAACAGGTCAAAATCTTACTCAACAATCGCCTCACACTTCTTCTGAAACCTGTGGCCTTTGTCTTAACTCTGGTCATCATATCACTGATTGTGATCTGGCCCCCAATTTCCCTGACTTTGTTCAGGAACAAGCTAACTCAACTTATGGTTTTTCCAACCCTCAAAATAACGCTTATTCGAATACCTACAATCCAGGTTGGAGAAATCATCCTAATTTTAGTTGGAAGCCACAACAGTCAAATAACTTTCAAGGCCAAAACAATACATCTAATACATTTACGTTCAAATACCCACCTAAACCTTCTGCAAATCCAAACCCTGGGTACTCTTCACATTATCCACAGAATACCTCTCAACCTCCTCCTCCTGGATCATCAACTGAGCCCACTTTAAATTCAATCATGAGTACACTTTTAGAGATGAGAGGTGATTTCAATAGGGACATGTCATCCATGAAGGTAGAAATTTCAACTGTCAAAAGTGATGTCTCCTTGTTGACAAACAATTTATCTTCAACGATTCAATCCGTATCAAATTTAGAAAAACAAGTTGGGCAGCTATCTAACAGCATGGCTAGAAGAGAGGAAGGGCACCTACCGAGTCAACCTTTACCCAATCCAAGAGGCCTACACCACGTAGAAAGCCAAAATTTTGAGAGTGCCAAAGCCGTGGTGACCCTCAGAAGTGGCAAAACAGTAGATAATCAAATATGTGAACCTGTTAATCTGGATGATCAAACGCCCGATCCGAAGATCAAACATCCATCCCAAGATGATTCTTATTTTTCACCTGATGCTGGCCCATTTGATTCTAGAGAGCCTGATCCAGCTAAATATATTCCTAAAGTGCCTTTTCCTACAGCCCTTAAAGACCCGTACCCAACCATCAAAGCCCGAAGAGCTACTGAGGAAATCCTTGAAACTTTCAAACATGTCAACATCAACATACCCTTACTTCAGGCCATTCGTCAGATTCCTTCTTATGTCAAATTTCTAAAGGACCTGTGCACTCATAAACGCTAGACAAAACCCAAAGGCGACAAGAAAATCCTTTTACCTGAAAAAGTCAGTTCAATTTTAAGACATGACACGCCATCCAAATTAAAGGACCCTGGTACCCCTACCATACCCTGTTGCATAGGAGACTACCAGATTGATGGTGCCCTTCTCGACCTAGGAGCCAGTGTTAACATTTTGCCCTACTACCTTTATAAAGAATTTGGGATGGAAGAGCTCAAACCGACACCGATCAGTTTACAATTGGCTGATAGATCAATTAGGACTCCTAGAGGCATTGTAGAAGATGTTTTAGTGAAGGTGGACAACTTCTTTTTCCCTGTCGACTTTGTCGTCTTGGATATGGAACCCGCTGTTCACTGCACAAAAACCATGCCTATCATCTTAGGCCGTCCCTTTTTGGCTACCGCAAATGCGAATATCAACTGTCGAACTGGTGTCATTGATGTCTCTTTTGGTCATATGCATGTTAAACTGAACATCTTTAATACTGCATGTTTGCCTGAGCGTGAGAATGAATGCTTCTGTGTTGATAATTTGACTGACTTCTTTCATGATAAGGCTCATGGTATGATAGGTGATGCATTATCTGATATTGTGAGGGATTATGATTTTGATAATGATACTGAGGTTGACAGTGAGGATGATAGGTTGCCTACAGTTTGGGTTGAGTATGATTCTGATGATGATGATTTTGATGTTGAACTGCATGATGATAGATTGCCTATAATTTGGGATGAGTATGATGCTGAGGATGATGATGTTGAATTAAAGAATGACATTTTGTCTGACATTTTGAATGCCTTTGCTTCTGACTCTGATGATGTTAATCGGGACACTGCACAATCGAAAGATGACATCAAATCACACATCGTGTCTGACCAATCACTCGATCAGGACATTGCAGAGACAAAAACTATTTCTTGGGTGGTTGAGTCCCTTCCACCGTTATCTTTTACTCCTGCACCTGACTTAGATCTTGGACAAGTTCTTGCTTATTATGTTGACACACACTTTTGCACAGATGTGTCAGTATATTCTAAACCTGAGCCACCACCTCCTCCTTTACCGATATTTACACCATCGTCATTGCCTACACCCATTCTGAGATTGAAATCCACTCCAAGTTCACTTCCGGGTCCCAACATTCTGAGGGACACATACCGTAGACTGGGTTGCAAGATAAAACATGACGATAGGTTGTCATGCATAGAGGGCGGAGCCTCTAGTTCACATGTGGGGAGAAAAGAACTAATTGGCCTGCATCATCAAATACTGAACTTACTGTGGGGCTGGGTTTGGTTTCAAGCATTATATGGAGGAAATTATTCTAAGTTGGGTGATCGATGTCGTCAAATTGACGGATCCATGCTTTAATTGCACCGTCTAGGGAAGTCTAGCGATAGCCGTAATTGGTAATGATCAGACAGTGTAGATCTTCAATCAGGATAATTTTATGGACACTGATTATTTGGGTGTTGTGTATGGATCATTTAATGTATTTTATTGCTTTAATGTCTTTATTTTTAATTTTTGTGGATTGATTGCTTGTATAAGGCTGATATATCATGATAATACAAAGGACAATTTGCCGAAATTGGTAATGATTTTTATGCCTTTCTATAATTTTTTATACATTTTCCATTCTATTATATTTGATCTTTTGGAAAGGTATCTTTTATGGCAGGTGGCCTTTGGCACTCATTGAGGGGCGACTTATGACATTCTTATATAGTTCAATCAGGGGGTTATTCTTAAAATCTTTACATATGTCTCTAACGTTTTATGGTGATTTCTATGATTTTATTCGTTTAATCTCTTCTAGAGACATGAATTTATTCCATAGCGACGTATTCTTCTTATGGGTGGTGTGGTGATCGCCTCTTATGCGAGCCAATTACTTATAGCGCGATATTTACGGTGATCTCTACCCTTTTTCCGTGCTTTATTTTTAAGACTTAGTGTAATTGAGGTCAATTACATTCAAGTTGGGGGGTAGATTCTAGGAATTTAATTTTTAGTATTATACATCCCTTGCAATATGTCAAAAGGATGAATTTATGATATGATTTGACAAAGATGCAGGTTTTAGAAATTTATTTTATGGATTATTCTGAGACTTGTATGTCACATAAGGGATAGTAATTTTTGCTATGCATGACATTATTTCTATACTTTAACACTTTTACCATGATTTAAGGATAACTTGACATATCCTAATACACAAGTTCACTTTCACATGTTAAGGGGTTGATATTAGCTTCTAAACATGATACTATGATAGATTTACAATTCTATGTCATGGCAAAGAAAATACATGAACACATGCAATTATCTGAGTATGCTGAAAAAAAAGGATTTTCAACTTAGTAACCGGGCAGCGTGCCTAGCCAGCACGGTGTTCGCGTAAAACGGTTGGATTTCTTGAAAAAAATGGATTTTCAACTCAGTAACCGGGCAGTGTGCCTAACCAGCATGGTGTTCGCGTAAAACGGTTGGATTTCTTGAAAAAAAAAGAGAAAAGAAGGGTTTCATACTTAGTAACCGGGCAAGGCGCCTAACAAGGTGTGTTGTTCGCATAAAACAGTTGAAATTCCTGAAGAAAAAAATGAATAAAAACAGATATTGCTATGTGATAAGTGGAAGATATGTACTTGGATAGAAGTGTGATCTTGAATTGTTGAAGTGTTTAGATATAATTGATGCTCTGAAGCATGTGGAACCCCATTCACACACAGGAGTGTTAAAGTTATTTAATCATGATTAAATATGTTGAAGTGTTGGAAATATGTTATGACATGTTTTGATTTACCATATTTTTATGTGACTGTGAGTTGAAGGAGATATTCATGGATATTATTTCTATGTCATGTATTAGAGTTGATGAATATCACAATTGATTTCTAATGATATATTCAAGGGAATGTATAGATGTTTGTGGGTGTCATCCCTGAAAACCCTCAGGAGACTATAACTCCTCCACTGGGGTAACCCAGGGGTTTAAAGGCTTGTTGCACATGCTAAGTGCAATCGTGAGACCTACGAAAGTGGCTAGTTAGATTTATTGCTTTCTTTTTATATTTTCTTTGCTCGAGGACTAGCAAAGTGTATGTTGGGGGGTGTGATGAGTCACTAAATATTCATAATTAAACCCCTTAATTTACCTTTGTTAGGCTTAGAGTGTTTGTATTTGATAGTTTGTTAGTTGATTTCAGGTTTAATGAAGATTCAAACTAGAAATTACATAAAAGGCTTAATATACTGAAATACACTGCTCTGTCGACTGTTAGCATAATATTCACTAGTACTTATTCTTATGTCCAAATATTCTGAAATTTGGGTGACATCTAGAAGACATCAAGATGTACAACTTTCATGTTGGACACTTTCAGAGATACTTGATGGATTGATAGCAGTTTTGAAGAAGATGAAGATATTTAGCTGCTGGAAGACTGGTCCGTCAACGTGCGGGAGAATATTCGCCAAATATTCTAGATAAGTCCAAATATTGTCAAATCTTCGGGATCTGACAGAAGACTTCCAAATCTATATCTTTCGTGTTTGACTCATTCTGAAATTCTGGACGGGTTGAACCCAGTCGTGACCGGAAGAAGCTGTCAGGATCGAACCAGGAAATTCGAGTTGCACTTGAGGTCTAACTCAACCCTAAAACCCTAATCCGGGAATTAAGATATAAAAAGGGTTTTGTGGCTGGAAAACGGAGGGCTCCATAGAGAGAAAAAGAGGGATTCAGATTGGAGAAGAAGACGGAGATGCGGTGTGGATCCCTAACCTTCTTCATCGAATACATGGATCTCATCCTAAAGATGAGTGGCTAAATTCTTTACTTAGGGATCTCATGAAGCTTTAGTGTAGCTTCTTTGTATTTTCTAGTTTGATTCTTGTTATCTTTTCAAAGACATGATCCTATGAATATGGTTTTATTTTATAAAGAGTTGAGGGAACAGAGTTCCTCGACGTACATTCAGACCTACTTGATTGTTGTGCTTGATGGTAGAGATTCGTAGGATGGTTTTTATGTTGCTTTTGTGTATGCCTTTGAGATAATCTATGCTAGATGAAGATAGGTTGTACTCAGATTAAGTTCGAAGACAATCTATGCTAAGTTTGGATAGGTTATGCCTTAGGGAAACAATCGCATTATTTTAGGGATTCATGTAAGCTTAAGAAGCTGTGAATCCATAATGTCGAGATAAGAAAACAAGAAGATAACTAGAGAATACAGGAAGTGAAATTAAAGTGGATTTTGTAATCCCTAGGTTTTCTCTCATTGATCTATTTAAATTTCGTTAATCGCTTTCTTAATTAGTTTTAATTAATCAATTCCTAAAAATCCCAAATCAATCCTTCTTCGCTTTAGGACTAGAGTGTTGAGAGTTAATTCTGATGTTTCTTTGTTAGTCAAAGTTTTCCCTGAGTACCGACCCCGTATTTCACCATTATTCTATCTTATTAATTTAGTGTTGAAAGAAAGGTTTACATTACAAATTTCTAAATTGCGTTTCGCATACGTTTTAACGACGACGTTTGTGAGCGATCAGTCGTACGAGGTACTGGAGCATATAGGAGTTGTCGCCTCCGTCTTCCATCAGATTCCAAGGTGCATCCCGTTTTTCATGTGTTACTTCTCAAAAAGCATGTTGGAACTGAAGTACCCGTCATCACCGAGATTTCGGACCCCTCAGAGGAGCAGCCCAAGCTGTATCCCTAGGCTATCATAGACCATTGGTGTGAGGACCTGTCCCTCTATTCCTAGGTCGACCTCCCGGGTCGGGCCCGTGGCTCGTTGTGGACCACAAGGGTAATTTGGTAAATTACGCCTTGTCGGTTTGTTTCACACCTGCGAATGCACACACTGACCTTGTTTATGTTAGTGTTTGATTAGAATGGTTAGGTGGACCCGGGATCGGAAGATCCGAGCTTGAGCTTGTGTTTAGCCCAAGTTTGTCTTTCTAGGCAAGGGGATCGATCTTCCTTGGGAAGGGATCGATCCCTCTATGCCAGAAAGTCCTGGCAGTTGAGGTTGGAGAAGACGGTCGTCGTGGCCGTCGCCCTCCATTGTCAGGAGAAGAGAGAACTTCCTCCCCTCTCCTTCCCTTTTTCCCCTCCTTCCCCGGCCTTCTTCCTCACTCTTCTTCCTCTTCTCTTTCCCCTCCTTCCTTCCTTCTTTTTCTTCTTCCCGCAAGCTCTGCTTGCTCTGTTTTTCTTTCGGCAGCCCCCTTCTTCTTCTTCGTTCTCCCTCCTCCAGCCACCATTTTGGGTGTTCCAAAGCTCGTTGGATCCGTGGCGGCGTGAGAAAGATCCCTGACGTGATTTAGTTGCTTGGTTAGCGGCCGTTTAACGGGGAATCAGTCGAGGATTAGCATTTTCGGTAGGTTTTCTACCTACGAGAGTTGTTTAATGGGTTTCTCTAAATCTAACCGTTAGATATTGTTATATTTGTGTTGTTGGATGCATGTTGCTTAGTATAATTTCTGATTTAAGTTTCATGAACTTTGGTTGAGATTTTAGTAGAATTTATGCATGTTTAATCTCGGATTTTCCGGTTTCTGCTGTTCTTGAAGAACAGCCGGTTTGTGGCGAGTTTTCCGACCAGTACGTGCATCTTCTTGAGTTGTGATAAACTTAAGAGTTGTAGAACTTTGAATCTACTCTCAAACCCAATTGATTTCATAATTTTCCGATTTTTCTACAATGTGTTATGATTTTCGCACTGCTGGGCTGTGTTGCGAAAAGCAATGGTAAGTTAGTTTTGATTAGCGGTTTTGATTAGTGTTTTCCCGTTAATCCAACCGCTGGATGTTTCTAGATTTTGGATATGTTGAACCCGGCATCTTGATCTACTGGATTCTAAGTTGGATCTCGAATCCGACTTCGTTTGGACGTCAGATCTATGGGGTCAACTAGCTGCTATGTAGAGAATGTTTGGTGTTTTATATAATATTATATGTTCAAACATATAATATTATATTTTTACTGTTCATCGAGGTTTTCAGGGTTGCTTCCCGTTGCAGGAGTTCACGGTTGACGGTCGTGGTACCGGCAACATGTGTACCAGTCATCTAAGCCTATCATCAAGTTTGACTGGACACCACAATTCGAACCTGAACCAAGCTACCCAACCCCGGTCCTAGGGCTAAATCCGAGCTTCCAGCCTCGGGACGGTGACCCACAGATCACCCACGCCCTAACCATGCAACTAATGCACAACAAAGAATACATGCTATGAACATACACAAGTAAGAGAAATAGGCATGCAACAGTATGACAAGGCAGCACACAAGTCCAACTGGATCGCTCCAGCGGTACTACCAACCGCTGCCAGCTGATCCGCAGCGAGTCCCGGCCTTGAGTCGGATGCTGAGGTGTACCCGATGTCCCACTGTGCTGACCCTTGAGTAGAGGGGTTGCCTACTCAGCGGTGCCATTCCCCGCCTGCAGTGCCATTTCCTGCTTGTGGGCCAGCATTGTTGTTTCCTGCTACTGAGTGTGACCTGACATGTGACCAGCTCGGCTGGAAGACCATGATCGTGGGCCTCAAGGACACGCGGTGGGGTTTTGGGGCCCCTGTGTACACCCAGGTCTTATTTGAGGGCGACACTCTTCTGTTCCCCTTCCTTCTGTGTGTTGTAGTGTAGAACCCTACTGAGCTTTATGCTCATTCCTACCCGGACTGCGTTTTACAGGTGCAGGCGCCAGCTCTTCTTCAGTAGCCTCTACCGGGCAGGTGTTTGGTGGCGTGGTGGCATCTGGCGGTGTCTGAGGATCGGTGATCACATTCTACACTTTTGTTATAGTTAGTCTCCTACGGGAGTATGATGTATAAACTGTTGTAACCCCTTTGAGGTTTTGGATTATTATATTATTTATGTTGAGGTTTGAAATTATTGTATTATTCAGGGGTGCTTATGAACTGTATAATGAAACCAGTAAGTTAGAGGGAACCCCTCGCCATTATTTCCACATTTAGTTAGGTTTCGGTTCACGTCGCCTGGCCCGGTTGGGCTTTCACGGGTCGGGGCGCCACAATTGGCACCTTCCTCGGCAATTTGAAGAAGTTCTAGTGCATTGGAAGGGCCATAGTCCAGCTGAAGCCACATGGGAGGTATTCACTGATTTCCTGGATCGTTATCCCAACTTCGGCCTTGAGGACAAGGCACTTTTTGAAGGGAAAGGGGATGATACGGTTCGAAATCCAGCTCCACCTGGGCTAGACCAACCCACGCCCAATTCTTGGGCAGGGCACACATGTGGGGTAGGTCCAGGAGGGACCCACGCGGGTCAGGGCCAAGGAGGGACCCACGCAGGTCAGGCCCCACCTCCTAGGAGGACCCGACCTTGGACCAGGGCCCAAGCCAAAGCCAGCCATAAGGAATCCTATTCCTAGCTGGTCACTTCCTAAGTTGGTTCTTAGTTGATTTCCTAGTTTGAGTTCAGTTTGTTCTTAGCTAGTTTCTATTTAATTGAGTCCTAGTTTTGGTTGAGTCAAGTCACTTGCTTACTTAGTTCATTCTTGGTTATTAGGAGTCAGTTTGAGTTGAATTAGTAAGAGTCTGTTTACTTGCTGTTCAAGCAAGAAGGTATTCAGTTTGGAGTAGAACTCTCTTGAGGCCTCTATAAAAGGACCTCTATAGCTTGTAATCAGGGAGGACAAATTATGAGAATAAAATAGAGTTATTAGTAGGATAATTTAAGAGTAGTTGTAACCCTAGGAGTAGTTGTAACTTAATCTTCCACAAATCCCCCAGCCACCTTCATCTCTCTCTATTGTCGGATTCTCTCTCCACCAGCCGCCCACCATCCATCGCCGCCCGTTGCTGCCATCTACAGTGCACATCCCCATCACCGGCGTCCATCCTTGGCTGCCGCACCTCCTCCGCCACCTCCCTTGGCTTGGATCTCCAAGAGAAGCCAACCATCTATAGAGGAAGCTGCAAGGTATCCCTCTTATCATCCGTCTTCCTCCTCCAGTCTTCGCCTTTCTCGTCGAATACCTAGGGTCCTTCTCCTAAAACCCTAAAGGTATCTCTCGACCTAGCCATAGCTTTGGCTAAGGAGGATCCGAGACCATGCAAGAGACCAGGTACGAAAGCCCTAGGGAAGGTGCATCGTAACAAAGTAGTTTTGAGTTTTACTTTAGAAAAGCTCTAAGATGAGATCAAACAACTGTGGATCTTCATCACAATTTTCATTCTTTAACAAAAGGGTTCTAATTTAACTAATAAGAAAATTGAGCATATGAGTAAATGCCAGATACTTATGCAATCTTTATCAGAAACCCTACTGCATGGAGGTTGGAATTCACTCAAGCACAGCATGATCATATCCCTACTACATTTAACCAACAAATTTCAGATGGTAATGTTCTTTCAGTTTAATCTTTAATTTGCACAAAGGCAATAACATTGCTAATGACGGAGAAATAATAATGAATGTCACATGTTGTTATTATCTGGAAGTAACTTTCATGCCAAGATTGATCCCACATGCTAAGAACCCAACCCGTCACAGGTTGTAAAGCAAAACAGGAAAGCACACAGAGGGACAATATAATCAATGACATTATTCAGCACATACTGTTCATCTAGCAACTTTGGCAAGCTTCTGTTTTACTTCTTGCGGTAACCTCCTTTAACAGAGCTGAATTAAAAAAACATAACGTTTGCTCAAATTCAATTACTGATGTGATCCTGATAGCAAAACATATGAAACAATAAACTAAATGGCAAGGAATCCTCCTACCGCAACTCCGAGAGCAACTCCCATTGTAACTCCAAGTTTGCCTTCGCCAGACCCGGATGAACACTTCCTACAACCTTCCCTTGATTTTTCTGGAATTTTAGCTAATTTTCTAGATTTTTCCCAGGATTTTCTCTCTCCTCCCGGATTGGCTCAAGCTACGGCTCATCTCCTTCCCCGCGCACGGCTCGATCCGAGCCAAACCATCGTCGTCCCGGCTCAAAACCAGAGCCCGTCGGCTCATCTCCGAGCCGCCACCCCAAGGCCGCCGTCCGACGTCTTCCTCTCCACCCATCCAGCAAGGAAGCATCGGCGTCCCTCACCGACGCCGCCGTGGCCAACAACGACCACGATTGAGGCCTGGATCGCCGACATCCAACTCCAGAGAAAGCCCCTGTTCTGGCCTCCTCCACTCCACCAAGATCCGAGGTTGATCCTTCGATCAAACCTCACGAGAAAGGTCCCAAGACCTTCCCGTACATGTTCCCGACGAGCTCAAGCACCGTCACGGCCTAGATCACCGACGATCACCGGCGACGACATCCCCCGCGCCGCCACCTTCAGATCCGGTGCATCCGCAGCCCAATCCGTCAATCAAACCGTACGGATGGAACCCCCACATCCCTGCAAAGCTTCCTATGCCGTTGCCACACTCCGACGAGCTCATTTCGCCGTTGATCCAGCTCCGGCAGCTTCTCAGTCATCCGATCAAGACTGGAACTTGATCCATCCGTTTGATCAATGTGATCTTCGATCCAGTGCTTTCGATCTTCAATCTGAACTTGATCAAAGAGTCCCAAGCAATCAGGACAATCTATATCATGTCCGAGTGATCACGATGCATCCTCAGCCGTTGATCAAGCATCCGAAGGTTGATATGAGTCATCAAAGGAGCTACCCCCCTTATTCAGATGCCATCTTCAATCTGATCCGATCTGACTATGATGGTACCACCGGTTTGACTCAACTGACTCATGTCCAAATTGACACCGGTAGACCGAACCATGTCAGACAGGTTTGGACCAAAGTACAACTCAGCACAGCTGAAAAGTCAACTTGATTCAACCAACTTCTAACCCAGATTAGTGCAGCAGAAGCGTGGTCCAGCCATCTTCACTTCAGATTGGACCAAAGCCAGCTTGACCCAGAATCAAGCCAAGTCCCTGCACAGTTGATCAGACCATGGAGATCAGATCCCGTCCTATGGTCATGGGCCACACTACTGATGGGACATGATGAGGATGATCCAGGAGAGCCATTGAAGATCTTATTCTTGGAGCTACCTGAGCCGTCAGATCGACCCCCAGCTGCTCCCTCAGCACTGCCCCTGCTACCCCTGGACCCATCATGCGATCGACCTGGTTTCTCGCCGCCTGGTTCAGAGTTCCATTGTGGTCCAGCTGAGTCACTCCAGTCCAACAAAGTGGAGCCCTCTTCCCACATTAGACTCAGGCCTTGAGGATAAGGCCAATTCTGAAGGAAGGAGGGATGATACGAGTCGATCTGACTCGACCAACTGGACCCGAACCCAGAAGAGGAACCAAACTGGTTCAGCCTCTTTCCTAGTTTGACTTGGACTTCCCTAGTTCAAACTAGAGTATTTGATTAGGATTTATCATTAGTCTTTTATATTTAATTGAGTCCTAGTTGATATTTGAGTTAGTAAGTTGAGTTGAGTCTGAAAGCCTTATTACTTGCTAATTAAGTAAGGGGGTTTTTTAGTTGGATTAGGACTCTGTCAAGGTCTCTATAAAAGGACCTCAGTAGTTTGATGAGGAATGATGAATGAAGAAGAGAATTATTAAGAATAAATGATAGAATATCATAGGAGTAGAGGTAATGTAGATTCCACCCGAAATCCACCATAGATCCATCTTCTTCCCCGTCCTGTCATCTTCTCCGCAGCCTGCACCGCCTCCATCGGTATTTCTCCATCCCCGATATTTTCTCTCTCCTCCATGTCAGCGCCACTATTCATCGTCTTCTTCCTCGTCTCTCCCGTGCACAAACCCTAACCTCACTGCCGTCCAGCCTCTCCGGCCGCCCCGCTACCGTCCAAGACCGCCAAACCTCTTCCCTAAGCCCCACGACCCCAGCCATCTCTTTTCCGTCGCCCTTCACTGTCTCCGACGTCTTCCCCGGCAACCCAACCTCCCGAGCTACGCCGGCCCTTCCGCGTCTGATGAGTCACTAAATATTGATAATTAAACCCCTTAAGTTACCTTTCTTAGGCTTAGAGTGTTTGTATTTGATAGTTTGTTAGTTGATTTCAGGTTTAATGAAGATTCAAGCTAGAAATTACAGAAAAGGCTTAATATGTTGAAATACACTGCTCTGTCGACTGTTAGCATAATATTCACCAGAAATTATCCTTATGGCTAAATATTCTGACATTTGGGGGACCGGTAGAAGACTTCAAGATGAACAACTTTCATGTTGGACACTTCGTGAGATTCCTGATGGTGTGATAGCAGTTTTGAAGAAGATGAAGATATTTAGCTGCTGGAAGACTGGTCCGTCAACGTGCGAGAGAATATTCGCCAAATGTTCTAGATAAGTCCAAATATTGTCAAATCTTCGGGATCTGACAGAAGACTTCCAAATCTACATCTTTTGTGTTGGACTCGTTCTCAAATTCTGGACGGGTTGAACCCAGTCGCGATCGGAAGAAGCTGTCAGGATCGAACCAGGAAATCCGAGTTGCACTTGAGGTCTAACTCAACCCTAAAACCCTAATCCGGGAATTAAGATATAAAAAGGGTTTTGTGGCTGGAAAACGGAGGGCTCCATAGAGAGAAAAAGAGGGATTCAGATTGGAGAAGAAGACGGAGATGCGGTGTGGATCCCTAACCTTCTTCATCGAATACATGGATCTCATCCTAAAGATGAGTGGCTAAACTCTTTACTTAGGGATCTCATGAAGCTTTAGTGTAGCTTATTTGTATTTTCTAGTTTGATTCTTGTTATCTTTTCAAACACATGATCCTATGAATATGGTTTTATTTTATAAAGAGTTGAGGGAACAGAGTTCCTCGACGTACATTCAGACCTACTTGATTGTTGTGCTTGATGGTAGAGATTCGTAGGATGGTTTTTATGTTGCTTTTGTGTATGCCTTTGAGATAATCTATGCTAGATGAAGATAGGCTGTACTCAGATTAAGTTCGAAGATAATCTATGCTAAGTTTGGATAGGTTATGCCTTGGGGAAACAATCGCATTATTTTAGGGATTCATGTAAGCTTAAGAAGCTGTGAATCCATAATGTCAAGATACGAAAACAAGAGGATAACTAGAGAATACAGGAAGTGAAACTAAAGTGGATTGAGTAATCCCTAGGTTTTCCCTCATTGATCTATTTCAATTTCGTTAATTGTTTTCTTAATTAGTTTTATTAATCAGTTCCTAAAAACCCCAAATCAATCCTTTTTCGCTTTAGGATTAGAGTGTTGAGAGTTAATTCTGGTGTTTCTTGTTAGTCAAAGTTTTCCCTGAGGACCAACCCCGTATTTCACCATTATTCTATCTTATTAATTTAGTGTTGAAAGAAAGGTTTACAAATTTCTAAATTGCGTTTTGCATACGTTTTAACGACGACGTTTGTGAGCGATCAGCGTCCGTCCCCGATATCACCCCAAAAACCACCCTAAAACCCCGCCGACCGTCCTAGACCCGATCCCAACCCCTCTAAGCCACGCCTGAGCCTCGCCGTCGTCCCCGACGCCGGTCAACCCAAACCCGCCGCTGTCGACCTCCAGATCCCATCGATCTGGCATCCTTCCAGCCACTCCACTCCGGTGGATCTATTCCCCATCAACCTTCGAATCTTCCTGGCAAGGTACCGACCGCCGCCGACGCCCCAATGCCGGCGATCCACTCCAGTGACTCATCAGCCCTTGGATCGATCCTAGCCCCTCCCAGTCAAGCCACTTGACCAAATTGGTTCAGTCAAACCAAGTTGGTTCAGCCTAACCCAATCTATCAGCCACTCTGATTAGGACCCGGTTGACCCAGTCAACTAGCCCACTTGACTCAATCAACCCAACCCCTTGACCCAGTTAGGTCCTATCCCCAATTAAGCTCAGCCAGATCCGATCCAGCTAGCCAGATCAGCCAATTGGACTCAATTAAGTCCGATCAGGCCAATTCTGATCGATTGGAGCAGTAGAGACCCGATACGAGAGGATTACAAGTAGACCGTTCGCATCAGTCTTCTTCTTCCTCCTCCAAAGATTGTCAAAAAGATGCTTATTTTCGGCCAGCCAACACCTTCTTATAGGTGTATTCCCGGAATTAGGGTTATGGCTAAGTTGGACTTCTAGTGCAACTCGGATTTCCTGAATTAATCCTGACAGCCTATTTCGAGCGCAACTGGGCCCAATCAAGCCAGAGTTTGAAAACAAGTCCAACACAAACGATGTATATTCGGAAGTCTTCTATCAGATCCCGAAGATTTCATAATATTCTGACTTATATGAAATATTTGAAGAATATTCTCCTAAATGTCGATGGACCAGTTTCCCAGCTTATGTATATTCATGTATTCTTCAAATCTGCTTTCACACTGTTAGACTATATACCTATTAACTTTCCCTCTTCTAAAGGCTTAAGCTTTTGGGTTGAGTGGTTAGAGTGTCTCACATGGTATCAGACGTCCGAGGTCTTCCTCTCCCTTAGCTCCGGCGCCGGCGGCGTGCTCTACTCCTCTCCATCGCCGTCGCAGCCTCTCCCTCGGTCCTTGCGCCATCTCCGGTCATCTACCTCAACCCCGACCAACCACCACGAAGCCTCCTCTGGTGAAGCCGCGGTCATCTCCGGCGCCTCCTCTCCATCCCGTCGCCATCTCAACCTCTCCCAAGGTCCTCCAACGTAGACGATGGTCCTCCCGTCACCCCCAACCACGACCGCGAGCTCCATCTAGGCCTCTCCCTCGGTCCCTTGCGCCATATACAGTCTTCTCCCTTCTCCGGAGCTCCTTCGCCACCATCGCCGGCCGCCGCTCCTCCCCGAGCTCCTCTCCCTCGAGCTCCCTCTCCTCAGATCCGGCCAGAGCTCTCTCTCTCCCGAGAGCCTCAGATCCAAGCTCCTCTCCGCTGATCTCCCTTCTCCGGAGCTCCTTTGCCACCATCGCCGGCCACCGCTCCTCCCCGAGCTCCTCCCGGCATCCCTCTCCATTGGCACCATTCTCTAGTGCAGCTCTGCGACCTCCTAGTTAACTGCTCGTGTGCCCGCCAAGTGCTCGACACTGGGCTGCAGTGACGCTCGCAGCCTGGCGCCCTCCTCTCTTCAGAGCCCACGTGTCCAGCAAGCGCACCACTCGCGCCCTCGCAAACATGCGCGCGCAGCCCTGCAGCCTCGCTTCCTCGCTCTTACGCACACGCAGCTCCGAGTCGACACACACGCAGCCTTGCGCCAACGCGCACGCAGCCCAGCGTGCTCAGCAGCGCCTGCAAGGTGTTCGACGGCTATTTTCGAAGGATCCGATGGCCCTTTGTACAGAGCTTGACTCCCTTGCTCATCAGTCATTTTCTTCATCCGTTTTTTAGGGTGTTCTCGGTGCTGCCCCAGGACATCCTGTTTGTGCCACTACAGTTGTGGATCCCCCAGAGCCTATCCAGAGTCTTCAGCAACAGATTGATCGTGTTCGTCTTCCGCAGTCGCCCTATCCCGCTTCCTCTGTCTCGGTCGACTCCACTGTTATGGCTGCTTCTCTTGGTACACTCGATCGCATTTGGGTTCTTGATTCCAGTGCTTCATCTCACATGACATATGATTCATCTATTTTGTCTTCATGCATTTCTGCTACGCATTTTCCTGCTATACAAACTGCTGATGGCCATCGCTTAGATGTTTTGGAATCTGGTTCTCTTTGTACCGGTCCTATTACCCTCCCTCATGTTCTTCATGTCCCTATGTTGCATATGAATCTTGTATCTATTAGCCGTATTTGTGATATGGGTTATACAGTTACTTTTACCTCTACCTCCTGTCATGTGCATGATCAACATACAAGCATGGAGATTGGCATTGGTCGTAGGGTTGGTAGCCTTTACCATCTGTTGAGTCTCTCATTGCCCATCCCTTCCCCTGTCTCTTCCTCCCCTGTTGCCCTCAGCGTCTCTTCTCTTTCCCCTGTCGATCTTTGGCATCGTCGGCTGGGTCATTTGTCAGAGGAGCGCCTTCATAGTCTCTTTAGGTCAGGTGTTTTAGACTCTAGTCCCTGTACCTCTCTCTCTTTTTGTTCTGGTTGTAAACTTGCTAAATTTGTAGCTCAGCCATTTCCTGTACGTACTACTCAATCTTGTACCCCTTTTGCTTTAGTACATCCAGACATTTGGGGCCCCGCTCCCGTCTCATCTATGTGTGGCTATCTTTATTATATCAGTTTTATAGATGATTATTCTCGTTTTACTTGGGTTTATCTTATGTGTCACCGATCTGAGCTTCCTCAAATTTATCAGCACTTCACTGTTATGGTTCAAACCCAATTTCACCAGCGTATTCAGGTCTTTCGTTCTGACTGTGCTCCTGAGTACACCTCCTCTCATATGCGATCTATCTTCCAGTCTCATGGGACCGTTTTCCAACAGTCTTGTCCCTACACCCATGAGCAAAATGGCATTGCTGAGCGCAAGCATCGACACAAACTGGAGACTACTCAAGCCCTTCTCCTCTCTTCTCAGGTTCCCCGCACTTTCTGGGCTGAGGCACTTCTTACTTCAGTTCATCTTATTAACCTCATGCCCTCTCCTCTTCTTTCGGGTGTCTCTCCTTATGAGCGTCTTTACTCCAAACCCCCTGACTACCGTCCCCTCCGAGTCTTTGGTTGTACGTGCTTTGTGTTGGTTCCTCCTCATGAGCGGACCAAATTATCTCCTCGATCGGTCCGATGTGTTCTACTAGGCCTTAGCTCTGAACACAAGGGTTATCGTTGTTATGATCCCGTGACACGGCGTCTTCGCATTTCTCGCCATGTGTTCTTTCTTGAGGATGTTCCTTATTATTCCTCTGCCTCGCTGATGAATAAATTTTATATCTCGCAAGTATACGAATCGGTGCAATCAGTATAGTAGCAAGACGAGTATCATACCCACAGAGATTTGTAGAGATTATTAGACTAAAATACTAAAGAACAGAAAAGAAAGAAAATAAGAAAGGGAAAATAAGAGATATGAAGTATTGAGAATAGAAGATCTAATAACGAAATAAGAAAACGATAGAAATATGATGGATGAATACTAAGGTTCCGATTTCACCATAACATCCTCATTCTATGCATTGAATCAATCAAGATCTCAGTTTAATTCCAAGGGCTCGTTCTTCCGGTATGATGATCCGTTCGGCCGCGGTCTTCACCAAGTACCCTCAATTAACCCTAGTTAATGAACCCATAACTAAGTGTTAACCAAGAATCCATTAAGCTCTGAAGAACAATCATGAACCAAGAATACTCTTAGCTTGAACCCGGCCTCGACAAAAACTCATTCATTCATAGATCCTGCAAGATTAGGGAATGAACCCTCGCCCAATCTTACATAAAACAATCTATAATACTTTTATTGGCCAGATAAATGTATTTAAGATCTCAGTTAAAATAATGAATGAAACAAGGAAAATAAACTGATTAAATAATCATGATCCAATAACATAGAATGATTCAGTTAGGGCTACATCGGTACCTTAGAAAAGAAACTAGCCACTCATGTTCACCATGAGGGCAACAAAACTAATGGAGAAATAAAGAAGAAATAAGAAAAAAAAACCAAGCCTGGAACCCTTCTCCTCGCCTCCAAACGCTGCCAAAAAGTCCTCCAAAAGTCTCCTTTTGATAACCCTAAGTATCCTATTTATAGGCCTAAACTCGGGTTAAATCAAAACCGTTGATTTAATTCACTGGAAACGTCCGATCGATCCTCCTCGGGATGTTGGATCGATCGGTCTCATTAAAAACATCAATTCCTGGCTTCGCCCGAGTCCGATCGATGGACGGATCGATCGAACTCTACTCCTCTAAAAAACATACGTTCTGTCAACCTTTAATTCCCAAGTCCGATCGATCGGACTATGAGTGTTAGATCGATCGGTTGAGTAAAAATCAGCTGTTTTTGGCTTTTTCCGAGTCCGATCGATCGGACCATTGGTGTCGGATCGATCGGACCCCATAAGAGCGATGGAGGGATCGATCGGATGTGTTGTGGCTGAAAAACACATGTTCTGTCACATTTTTGCGTGGTCCGATCGATCGGACCTTCGCTCGGACTTCCAGCTTATTTTCCTTTCTGCCATTCAGACTGCGCATCGGTACTGAAATTGCCGTAACTTCCTCTAGGAAACTCGGAATCACGAACCGTAAAATTCTCCAGAATCTAGACTTCAAGAGCTTTCCAACCATGTATGGCACATTCTCTGGTTCTTCATGAGCAGGTACAGATTAATTTTTGAAGTTGATCCATATACTCTTTTCAGCTTCTTTTAGCTCCAATTTCCTGCATTTTCCAAACAACCATGTGAAGCAACATATAGATATAAAAATAGTAATAAAGATGCTGATTAAGAATAATAATCTAGCAATTGAGATGGTTATAAGGCTATTTAGAGTGCACTTTCATGCACTTATCACTCACAGGATCTCACTTTTCTTCAGCCTTTATCTGTCTCACCTTCAGCATCTACCTCCATTCCCCATCCTTCCTTATCTCCCTATCCTATTCCATCCTATCCGTTCGTTCCATCGACCGCTACCCCCACTCCCCCATCCCTTCTGGCCTCTCCTCGCCCCCAACCTACGACCAGTGACACTTCCTCTGCTGTGGATCATCTGCACTCTCCTTTGGTGGCCTCTTCTCCATCATCTACTGTCGTCTCTACACCTCCTCCTCGGTATCCTCGGCGAGTTCACCATCCTCCCAGCAGATATGGTTGGTCGTCCGTTGCCTCATATTCTCCTGAGTTCCATGCTTTTCTATCTGCCATTCATCTTGATCAGGAGCCCAGATCTTACCAGGAGGCATCCCAGCTTCCACAATGGCAGGAGGCTATGGCAGAGGAGCTCAGCGCTTTCGCTCATACTCGCACATGGGATCTTATTCCTCTTCCTCCTGGGATTGAGCCTGTTAGCTGCAAATGGGTCTTCAAGGTCAAGCGGCGACCTGATGGCTCTATTGAGCGGCATAAGGCCCGATTAGTTGCTCGTGGTTTTACTCAGGAGTATGGTATTGATTATGAGGAGACCTTTGCTCCTGTTGCTCAGATGACAACTGTCCGCACTCTCCTTGCAGTTGTTGCCGCTCGACATTGGCCTCTTCTTCAGATGGATGTGAAGAATGCATTTCTTCACGGAGATCTCTCAGAGGTTGTCTACATGCATCCACCTCCTGGTCTCTCTGCTCCTATTGGTCATACTTGTCGTCTTTGTCGTGCTATCTATGGACTCAAACAGGCTCCTCGTGCCTGGTTTGAGCATTTCCGCAGTTCTGTTACAGAGGCTGGTTTTGTTCAGAGTGCTCAAGATCATTCTCTGTTTGTGCGGTCCTCATCGCAGGGGCGAGCGATTCTCCTCCTTTATGTTGATGATATGATTATCACTGGAGATGACTCTGCTGCTATTACCTCTCTTCAGGCTCACCTTCGGAGTCAGTTTCAGATGAAGGATTTAGGTCCTCTACGCTACTTTTTGGGACTGGAGATTGCTCAGGGCGAACGTGGGATCTTACTTTCTCAGCAGCGCTACATATCTGACATCCTTAGTCGAGCAGCTATCTCGGATGATCGCATTGTAGACACTCCTCTTGAGCTCCATGTTTGCCTCCGTCCCACTGATGGTGAGCCTCTTTCGGATCCCACGTGCTACAGACAGCTAGTTGGGCAGCTTGTTTACCTGTGTATCACCAGACCAGATATCTCTCATGCCGTCAGTATTGTGAGTCAGTTTGTCGCCGCACCACGCTCTACTCACTATGCTGCTCTTCTTCGGATACTTCGTTATCTTCGTGGTACCACCACTCGGTCTCTTCTTATGCCCTCCAGCTCTGATCTCATACTTCGGATTATTCTGATGCGGATTGGGCCGGTGATCCTACGACTAGACGCTCGACTACTGGCTTTTGTATCTTTCTTGGAGACGCTCTTGTTTCTTGGCGGAGTAAGAAACAAGATGTTGTCTCTCTTTCCAGTACTGAGGCTGAGTATCGTGCCATGTCTACCACTACAAAGGAGATCGTTCATCTTCGACGACTCCTTTGTGACCTTGATATCTCTTCCTCAGGACCTACTTCACTATACTGCGATAACCGCAGTGCTATGCAGATTGCCAGCAATCCTGTATTTCATGAGCAGACGAAGCATATAGAGCTCGATTGTCACTTTGTTCGTTAGCATCTTCAGACTGGCACCATTCTCCTCCCTCATGTGTCCTCTGCCGGACAGATTGCTGACTTCTTTACGAAGTCTCATCCTAGTTCTAGATTTAGATATCTTATAGGCAAACTCTCGGTGTTTGATCCACCTTGAGTTTGAGGGGGGGTGTTACTTGTCTATATTGTATATCCTCTTATCTTCCTCCTAAGGTACATCATACCATGTACATGTAACACCTGTGTATATGTTACTCATCAATACATTGATCAACACAAGTTGAGTTCAACTCCTCTCACATGGTATCAGAGCAGAGGTCTTGGGTTCAAATCTTGCTCCCTCCAATAGTCGCCTCAGTCGCTCCTTAAATTCAATATTCACGTGTGAAGAGTCATGTCACACGTGAGAGGGCGTGTTAGACTATATACCTATTAACTCTCTCTCTCCTAAAGGCTTAAGTTTTTGGGTTGAGTGGTTAGAGTGTCTCACACCATCAGGAATCTCGCAAAGTGTGCCGCCACTGGCAGAAGACGAAGAATGGCTGGATTGAGACATCGTAGACGTACGCCTGTAGACTAGAACGGTCGTTGGTGAGAGAAAAATTAAGAAGAAAGACTGGATAGGGAAGGATCGATCGGTCTCGAAGTGGAAGATCGATCCTTCACGGAGTGAAGGAAAGACTAATATGGCCTGAAACAAAGGATTGGAAATATGGAAAGAAAGAACAAAGAAAGAAAAACAAGAAAGACGAGGAGGAGATGAGAATGAAAGCAAAGAAGGGAATACAGTGGACACCAGTCGTGGTTGCCGGCGTCAGTGGTCAGAATCCATGGCCAAAACCATGGGTTCGCCGCTTAGAAATAACGAAAGATCGAAAGAAAGCGGTATAGATAAGGAGAAGACGCTGTGGATTCTTACCAGAGGTAGAGAGGAAGATTATGTAGGACGGTCTAGCCTGGAGGAGCACGCCGGAATCAGGAAGGACGACGGAGAACCCAAACCGAAGGCAAGAGAATAGAGTGTAGACCGGAAGCCGCAGAGCAAAAGAAATAGATATAGACCCAAGCTTTAAGAGATCTAGTTGGAATAGAACTCCAGCAGGATAAAGATGGAAAATCCGGAGAACAGATAGATGTGCAAGTTGGAGTTTGAATCCAACTTGAGGATGACGACGGAAATTGTTTTTCAAAAGATCCGCGAAGGATCGATCGTCCTAGATCTACCGGATCGATCCTTCACCACGTGGACACATCAGGTGCGATCAGATGATTCAGTGAATAAATAGGCAAGATCGATCTATTTCATTTAAAAGGATCGATCCTACTTACTCCATTAGTCACATTGTGAAGGATCGATCCGGAGGGTACTCGTCCAAGACACCACGTTCTGTCATAATTAAATATTCACCTAAGATCGATCCTACTCACGTGAAGGGATCGATCCTACTATCTTATATGTTCTACCTTTGAAGGAGGGATAGAAGGATCGATCCTGAGGTGTAGTGTAAAAAAACACTACGTTCTGCCACAATTAAGTACCCGACTATCATTGGGATAGGTGGGATCGATCCTACACATACCCAGTGAAAATTATGTGTGGTGCGAAGAAGGATTGATCCTACCCTGGATGGAAGATCGATCTTTCTCAACTAAATGTGAAAAATTGCATTAAAACCCTGGGAATTAAGCCTCTAATATCATTGTAAAAATACGGACCTCTCCAGGGCACAGGAAGTCAAGAATGGACACCCTAAGCTAACAATTAACACAACCATCCACTGGCAGCGATGACAGCATTATAGACAATCAAAATCAAATATGCAAATAAGTAGAAATTAAGCAAGCATGCAAAGAAAATTTGAAAGAAAGAAACTAATTAAAAACACATTACTAATGGGTTGCCTCCCATCAAGCGCTTTGTTTAACGTCTCTAGCTCGACCCAAGGAAATTGCAGTTTCTCATGATTTGGTTCATGCAACAATTGCGTGGCTTCTAAGGTCAGAGGATTTTCTATATAGAGTTTCAACCTTTGGCCATTCACTTTGAAATTAGAATCAGAGTTGTGATGACGGATTTCAACAGCCCCATGAGGAAAGACTACAGTAACTTCGAATGGACTAGTCCATCTAGATTTAAGTTTTCCTGAGAAGAGCCGAAGTCTAGTATTAAATAACCAAACCTTATCACCCATATTGAAGGTTCTCTGAGTAATGAACTTGTCATGGTAAGCTTTAGTTCGAGCCTTATAAATAAGAGCATTATTGTAGGCTTCATTACGTATTCCCTCCAACTCATTGAGTTGAAGCAAACGAGCACTCCGGCCTGTATGTAACCAATTAACTTTTTTAATAGTTAACCACACTTTGTCCATGAGATTCACTGCTAAGCGGCAATGCTTACCATAGACCAATCGATATGGTGACATTCTTATGGGTGTTTTGAATGTTGTTCTCTACGCCCATAAAGCCTCATTCAAGCGCATGGACCAATCTTTTCTGTCCGAACGCACTACTTTCTCAAGGATGCGTTTGATTTCCCGATTAGACACCTCCACTTGCCCACTGGTCTGATGATGATAGGGACTGGAAACTTTATGGGAGATGTTATATTTATCTAGAGTGTGCCGGAAATACCTATTCATGAAATGTGATCCACCGTCACTTATTATAGCTCTAGGATGACCAAATCGAGAGAAAATATTAGAATGAAGGAATTTGACTACAACTCAGTGATCATTGGTCCTAGTGGCAATGGCTTCAATCCATTTCAAAACATAATCAACGGCTAATAAGATGTAAGTGTAGTCATTCGAAGGAGGAAACGGACCCATGAAATCAATACCCCAAACATCAAATACTTCACATTCAATGATTGGATTTTGAGGCATTTCATTTCGATGAGAAATACTACTCAACTGTTGACAACTAATGCAAGCTTTGGAGAAACTGTGAGCATCACGAAAAATCGAGGGCCAATAAAACCCAGACTGAAAGATTTTCGCTGCGGTTCTACGGCCTGAAAAGTGTCCTCCACATGCATGAGAATGGCATGATGTCAAAATGGAGATAATTTCAGATTCGGGCACACAATATCTCATAATTTGATCCGGACAATGCTTAAAAAGGATACGATCATTCCAAACATAGGATTTGACTTTCGAAAAGAATTTATCTCGATCTTGTTTATTCCAATGAGCAGGAGTGAATCCGGAAACAAGATGATTTACGATATGTGCAAACCATGGTCTTGGCGCTTGATCAATAGCTAAGAGATGTTCATCAGGAAAAGTATCATTAATCGAAAAGGAATTATTAATCGCATCCAAAGGAAGTCTAGAAAGATGATCAACAACTACATTTAGGGCTCCCTTTTTATCCCGTAACTCAAGATCGAACTCTTGAAGCAACATAATCCACCGAATTAATCGAGGTTTCAGTTCTTTCTTGGTTACCAGATATCTATGGGCGGAATGATCAGTAAAGATGATAACTTTTGACTCAAGAAGATAAGATCGAAACTTTTCTAAGGCAAAAATTACAGCTAACAATTCCTTCTCAGTCATGGTGTAATTCACTTGGGCTTCATTTAATGTTTTACTAGCATAATAAATGACTCAAGGAAGTTTATCAATTGTTTGCCCAAGAACGGCACCCACAGCATGATCAGAAGCATCACACATGATTTCAAAAGGGTGATTATAATCCAGAGAATGGACAATAGGTGCCGAAGAAAGTGAGTCACGAAGGATACTAAAAGCTTTAAGACTGGAATCGTCGAACACAAATGGAACATCCTTCACCAATAAAGCACATAGCGGCCGGGAGATCTTACTAAAATCTTTAATGAATCGCCGCTAGAACCCAGCATGGCCCAAGAATGATCGAATTTGACGAACTGAAGAAGGAGGAGGAAGTTTGGAAATGAGTCCAACTTAGCTTTATCTACCTCAATCCCTCTACTTGAAATCACATGGCCAAGAACGATACCCTCTATAACCATGAAATGGCTTTTCTCCCAACTCAACACAAGATTAGTTTTCTCACATCTAGCAAGAACTTTGGATAAGTTTGCAAGGCACGATTCAAAGGATTGGCCAAAAGCAAAGAAGTCATCCATAAATATTTCTAAGAACTGTTCAATCATGTCCCCAAAGATAGCAAGCATGCAACGTTGGAATGTAGCTGGAGCATTGCAAAGACCAAAAGGCATGCGACGATATGCAAACGTTCCATAAGGACATATAAAGGTTGTCTTCTCCTGGTCATTAGGATCTATGGCCACCTGATTATACCCAGAATAACCATCAAAGAAACAATAATATGATTGGCCCGCTAGCCTTTCCAAAATCTAGTCAATGAAGGGCAATGGAAAATGGTCTTTACGAGTCAAAGCGTTAAGCGCCTATAATCGATGCAAACTCTCCACCATGTGGTATGTCTAGTTGGAATATCCTCCCCTTTATCATTTTTAACCACTGTGATCCCAGATTTCTTAGAAACGACTTGAGTTGGGCTAATCCATTTAGAATCCGAAATAGGGTATATTATCCATGCATCTAAGAGTTTAATTACTTCTTTCATTACTACATCTTTCATAAGAGGATTAAGGCGGCGTTGCATCTCCCTTACACATTTGGTTTCATCCTCAAGAGTATGCGATGCATGTGATGAATAAATTTTATATCTCGCAAGTATACTAATCGGTGCAATCAGTATAGTAGCAAGACGAGTATCGTACCCACAGAGATTTGTAAAGATTATTAGAGTGAAACGCTAAAGAACAGAAAAGAAAGAAAATAAGGAAAGGAAAATAAGAGATATGAAGTATTGAAAATAGATAATCTAATAATGAAATAAGAAAACGATAGAAATATGATGGATGAATACTAAGGTTCCGATTTCACCACAACATCCTCATTCTACGCATTGAATCAATCAAGATCTCAGTTTAATTTCAAGGGCTCGTTCTTCCGATATGATGATCCGTTCGGCCGCGGTCTTCACCAAGTACCCTCAATTAACCCTAGCTAATGAACCCATAACTAGGTGTTAATCAAGAATCCATTAAGCTCTGAAGAACAATTATGAACCAAGAATACTCTTAGCTTGAACCCGGCCTCGACATAAACTCATTCATTCATAGATCCTCCAAGATTAGGGAATGAACCCTCGCCCAATCTCAGATAAAACAATCTATAATACTTTTATTGGCCAGATAAAGGTATTTAAGATCTCAGTTATAATAATGAATGAAACAAGGAAAATAAACTGATAAAATAATCATGATCCAATAACATACAATGATTCAGTTAGGCTACATCGGTACCTTGGAGAAGAAACTAGCCACTCATGTTCACCATGAGGGCAACAAAACTAATGAAGAAATAAAGAAGAAATAAGAAAAGAAAACCAAGCCTGGAACTCTTCTCCTCGCCTCCAAACGCTGCCAAAAAGTCCCCCAAAAAACCCTAGAAAGAGTCCTATTTATAGGCCCAAGTGTCTCCATCCACGGATTAGATCTAAACCGTTGATTTTCTTCACTGGAAAAGTCCGATCGATCCTTCTCGGGGTGTCGGATCGATCAGTCTCATTAAAAACCTTCAATTTCTAGTTACGCCCGAGTCCGATCGATCGAACTTTGGGTGCTGGATCGATCGGATGCGTAAAAATCCACCTTCGCTGGCTATTTTTGAGTCCGATCGATCGAACTTTAGGTGTCGGATCGATCGGACCCCATAGGATGGATGGATGGATCGATCGGACCATATTCAGCCAAAAAATATATGTTCTGTCACGATTCTGCATAGTTGGATCGATCCAACTTTCCAACATATTTACTGTTCTGCCATCCAGACTGCGCCATCAGTACTAAAATTGCCGTAACTTCCTCTAGGAAACTCGAAATCACGAACCGTAAAATTCTCCAGAATCTAGACTTCAAGAGCTTTCCAACCATATATGGCACATCATCTGGTTCTTCATGAACAGGTAAAGTTTAATCTTTCAAATTGATCCATGTAATCTTTTCAGCTTCTTTTCTCATTTTTCCTGCATTTTCCAAACAACGTTGTGAAACAACATATAGATATAAAAATAGTAATAAATATGTTGATTAAGGATAATAATATAACAATTGAGATGGTTATAAGGCTATTTAGAGTGCACTTTCATGCACTCATCACACCCCCCAACCAGCTTATTGCTAGTCTCTAGCAATTTTAAGCACATAAAATATATTAAGCACACCAACGGTTCAAGGATGTAGACAAGCATGATAAAAGTTCTGCCTTATCAAGTCAATAATGTTGTACACCGTACAGAGCACGAAAACTTCTTATACTCATACACATACTACCAACATATGAAATCAACTTCTACACTTCAAACATGCTAACACCATCCAGAAGAACACATGTGACGTGATAAATAAATGTTACGTACAGAAGCAACTTCTACCCACCATTAGTCCAAACACGCTACTATCTTCATGACCAATCATCCAACCCTCGCACTTTAAGTACAACATGCTTTTTTTTCCTTTTTTTTTTTTTCTTTTTTTCTTTTTTTTTCAACTATCAGACATTTCGCCTTTTTACGCGAGCACTCTCCGCTTCTTGAGGCGCAAAGACCCGGTTACTTAACAAAACACTGAGTAGTTTTTTTTTTTTAGCTATTAGTGATTCTACCTTTTTACGCGAGCTCCCCGCTTCCTGAGGCAAGAACACCCGGTTACTCAGCATATCACCTAATAGGTGTTTAGGCACAGCTTAATCAAGCTCCAGAACTTTTTCTTTTCTTTTTTTTTTCTCTGCATGCAATACTCAACACTAGCTAATGCTGAAATCATGGTCTAGATTAACAATAGCATGCTCATTTCTCTGGTGGGTATAATTACCACTGCACAGAACGTGTTCGTGTGTGACTCACATAATGTTCTACCTTCGGGTTATCACACATGCAATCAATGTATAGGCCAATCCATATGAATACAGCATGTATAATACGCATAAAAATTTCAACTCATGTACAATTTAACACTATTATACCCACAAGGTAGCATGCAATCCTCAATGAATGTCTACACCCCCCAACCTGAAATCAACATTGTCCTCATTGTGTGCCTCGTAAACAATAACATATGTAGGAGGTGGCTATCCAACAATTCCATAGAAAGGAGAGACAACATAATGTAAATAGGAAAATGGCCACCTGATAGAGTAGCGAAAATCTCCTCAAGGATCCTCAGGGTGGCTAAAATCCTAAAAGAAAAACAAAAGAGAAAACATAAACCTGAAAACTGAAACTTAAACTTAAAAACTGGTTACCTTGGTGGGTTGCCTCCCACCCAGCGCTTTATTTAACGTCTAGGCAAGACGTATTGCAAAGCCTTAAGGTTCAGCCAGTTTCGTATGGCTGTAATGCTTCAAGCGGTGCGAAGACCTCCTTTGCTCTCTTATAACTGTGCAAGTCATCCTTCGCCAACGGCAAATCCACTTCCAGTGTAGTCTTCACTTGCTCCTGCTTGAAATTAGAGAACACAAATGAATCTACAACATCTATTGAGAAGCAATCAAAAGAGTTTGAAGGATAGGACATAGACTCAAACACTTTAAATTCAACAGTTTCACCTAAAACTGTCATGCTAAGGTTACCATCCTTCACATTAATTATAGTTTCAGCTGTAGCCATGAATGGACGTCCCAGCAAAATTGGTAACTTTCTATCATTCAACGGTTCATCATCCATATCCAATATCACAAAATCAGCAGGGATAATTAACTTATCAACTTGTACTAAGATGTCTTCTACAATGCCTAATGGATATTTAATTGAACGATCTGCAAGTTGTAGAGACATAGTAGTAGGTTTTAATTCACCCACACCCAATTGACGGAACACAGAGTAAGGCATCAAATTAACACTAGCTCCTAAGTCAAGCATTGCCTCCCCTATTTTTGTATCACCAACAGTAATATTAATGTTAAAACTCCCTGGATCTTTAAGCTTGGGTGGAAGCTTCCTTTGTAGAACCGCGCTTGCCGTCTCTGAAACCATCACCTTTTCATGAGGTTCATACTTACGTTTAGAAGTACGTAGTTCCTTGAAGAACTTTGGAAAGGCTGGTATTTTCCTAATCACATCAAGCAATGGTAAGCTCACATTAACCTTAGATAGAATATCATAAATTTCAGAATATGACTTATCCATTTGGGCTTTCTTCAGGTGGCCTGGAAAAGGAATTGGTGGCACATATGGTGGAGGATTGCTGTGATGAACCTCCGGAACTGAATTTGCTCTCTTTTCATGATCAAAAGCTGATGTGGCCGGCAGTGGCCTCTTCGAGCGTTCCTCCTTTTCAACTTCCTCAATTGCATCATCCTTTAACTCATCAATAACTTCAGTATTAATCTTATTATCAATAATCTTACCTGAACGAAGAATAGTAATTGCGTTGGCTTGCTCTGGTTGGCTTGGAAATCTGTCTGGAACATGGGCTAGTACAGCATCTGCAAGCTGTCCCACTTGAACTTCCAACTCCCCAATAGATGCTGCAACATTCTTCAGTTCTACATCATGTCGAGCAATGGCCGAATCTTGTTGTTCCATCCTTGAGTCTATTTTCTGCATAAAAGCTAACATAGTCGCTTCCAAAGACGACTTAACAAGTGGGTTAGACTGATTAGCAGAAGGCATACTAGGATTAGCATTATTTTTCCATGAAAAATAGGATGCTCCCTCCAACCAGGATTGTAAGTATTTCCATAAGGATCAAATCTAGGTCTCGGATTATAAGCATTCATCAAATTAGCTTGTTCTTGCACATATTCAGGAAATTCACTACCAGAAGGAGAATCAAACCTATGACCAACAATATTGCAAATTGAACAAACCTCAACCGGTTTTGCTTGTGTGGACATCATCGCGTCCATCTTGTTGTTGAGGGCTGCGATTTGCCTTGCCAAATCGTCATTTTGGTTAAGCTCATAGATGCCTCTCGCCTTATTCCTCGTGTCTCTCTGCTGCGAGTTTGATCCTAGCATCTCATAAATTTCGTACGCCTCTGGTGGTGTCCTTTTGAACATCGCTCCACCTGCAGCATTATCTGCCATGGTCTGACAAGAAAGATTTAGTCCATCATAAAAATATTGCATCTGATTTTCTAAGGAATAGTTATGATGTGGACATTGCATCAAAAGCATCTTAAATCTATCCCATGCTTCATGGAATGGTTCTCCATCAGATTGCTGAAAATTTGGAATTTGCCTTCTCAAGTTAGTAGTCATGGCATGAGAATAAAATTTACTAACAAACATGTTATAAATTACATCCCAAGTAGTTAGTGATCCAGGAGGCAACGACATCAACCATCTCTTCGCTTTATCCTTCAAGGTGTAAGGAAAACATCGCATCCTCAATTGATCTTCAGTAATGCCACCTAGAGGAAAAGTCTGAATAGTAGCATAATAATCTTTCACAAAAGTTAGTGCATCCTCAGAAGGTAAACCATGAAATTCAGGAAGCATAGAAAAATGTAGATTTTTAAGTTCATAATTTCTAGCCTCAGCAAGTAACGCAATGCACGAAGGTGAAGTAGAAATAGTAGGCCTCGCGTACTCCTCCAAAGGACGTACATTATTATTAAGCTCCATCTCCTCTTGTTCCTCCTCTTGAACTACTAGATCTGATGTGGACATGCTGTCTTTGTGAGATCTCTTCTTCCAACCAATTTGATCTACTTTATCGTTCAAGGGCAACAACTTTTCTTTCCGTGATCGGCGACCTTGCATTCACTACTAATAAACTCTAATCAAATCCCCGGCAACGACGCCAAAAACTTGATGAATAAATTTTATATCTCGCAAGTATACTAATCGGTGCAATCAGTATAGTAGCAAGACGAGTATCGTACCCACAGAGATTTGTAAAGATTATTAGAGTGAAACGCTAAAGAACAGAAAAGAAAGAAAATAAGGAAAGGAAAATAAGAGATATGAAGTATTGAAAATAGATAATCTAATAACGAAATAAGAAAACGATAGAAATATGATGGATGAATACTAAGGTTCCGATTTCACCACAACATCCTCATTCTACGCATTGAATCAATCAAGATCTCAGTTTAATTCCAAGGGCTCGTTCTTCCGATATGATGATCCGTTCGGCCGCGGTCTTCACCAAGTACCCTCAATTAACCCTAGCTAATGAACCCATAACTAGGTGTTAATCAAGAATCCATTAAGCTCTGAAGAACAATTATGAACCAAGAATACTCTTAGCTTGAACCTGGCCTCGACATAAACTCATTCATTCATAGATCCTGCAAGATTGGGGAATGAACCCTCGCCCAATCTCAGATAAAACAATCTATAATACTTTTATTGGCCAGATAAAGGTATTTAAGATCTCAGTTATAATAATGAATGAAACAAGGAAAATAAACTGATAAAATAATCATGATCCAATAACATACAATGATTCAGTTAGGCTACATCGGTACCTTAGAGAAGAAACTAGCCATTCATGTTCACCATGAGGGCAACAAAACTAATGAAGAAATAAAGAAGAAATAAGAAAAGAAAACTAAGCCTGGAACCCTTCTCCTCGCCTCCAAACGCTGCCAAAAAGTCCTCCAAAAAACCCTAGAAAGAGTCCTATTTATAGGCCCAAGTGTCTCCATCCACGGATTAGATCTAAACCGTTGATTTTCTTCACTGGGAAAGTCCGATCGATCCTTCTCGGGGCGTCGGATCGATCAGTCTCATTAAAAACCTTCAATTTCTAGTTACGCCCGAGTCCGATCGATCGAACTTTGGGTGCTGGATCGATCGGATGCGTAAAAATCCACCTTCGCTGGCTATTTTTGAGTCCGATCGATCGAATTTTAGGTGTCGGATCGATCGGACCCTATAGGATGGATGGATGGATCGATCGGACCATGTTCAGCCAAAAAATATATGTTCTGTCACGATTCTGCATAGTTGGATCGATCCAACTTTCCAGTATATTTACTGTTCTGCCATCCAGACTGCGCCATCGGTACTAAAATTGCCGTAACTTCCTCAAGGAAACTCGAAATCACGAACCGTAAAATTCTCCAGAATCTAGACTTCAAGAGCTTTCCAACCATATATGGCAAATCATCTGGTTCTTCATGAGCAGGTAAAGTTTAATCTTTCAATTTGATCCATGTAATCTTTTCAGCTTCTTTTCTCATTTTTCCTGCATTTTCCAAACAACGTTGTGAAGCAACATATAGATATAAAAATAGTAATAAATATGTTGATTAAGGATAATAATCTAACAATTGAGATGGTTATAAGGCTATTTAGAGTGCACTTTCATGCACTCATCAGCATGCAAATCGAGGGATCTATGCCTTTAAGATCACCAATGGACCAGCCTATTGCTCCTTTATGCAATTTAAGAACCTCAAGTAGTTGAGACTCTTGATCAGTGGTTAATGCAGAAGAGATAATTACTGGAAGAGTACACTCAGGTCAAAGGAAGGCATCTTTCAGATTCGAAAGCAACGTTTTTAAATCCAAAGATCGCGGTGCAACCAAAGACGGTATAGCTGGAATTGAGGAAGTTGGAGGTAAGGGCTCAATGATAGGTTCTTTCCATGAAATGCCGCAAACATCAGTAACCAAATCAATAGCGTTAAAATCCTTTAAAACCTCTTCATTTTCAGGCCTGAAAACCGATGAAAACTCATTCAAATCACTATTCTTGTCATTCACAACCAGAAAAACTACATCTTTATTCAGAAAATCTCCATGCAAATCTGACAAATGTTGTTCAAAAACATCATCCTCAATCATAATAGACATATCACAACCATTCTCAAAATTCCCACACGGAGCATCAACATTCAGCAATAATGTAGGCAGTGTATCATCAACATAACTATTCACTTCATCATCATTGATTAATGCATTAATCATAAAACAATCATCATCATATGCATGATTCTTTGAGGCATGAAATATATTTAAACGCAATTCCATATTACCAAACGTGACTGTCATGAAACCATCTCTACAATTAATACAAGCATTGGTTATAGCTAAGAAGGGTCGACCAAGAATTATAGAGACATATTTCCTATTTTGAACTCCGGGTTCCATGTCTAGAACTACAAAGTCAACCGGAAATACACACTGATTAACCTTAACCAAACATCTTCAAGAATTCCTCTTGGGGTCTTAATAGATCGATCGGCTAATTGCAAAGCCATGGCTGTTGGTTTCAGTTCTCCTATGCCAAACTTATGTTTTTCTTTTTTGGTTTTTTTTTCTTCTTTTAGTATAAAGAATAAGACATGAGATTAACACTTGCACCCAGATCTCATAATGCTCCATCAATCGTGCGATTTCCTATAATGCATGAGATGGTGGGGGTTCCAGGATCTTTAAGCTTGGGAGGAAGATCACAGCTAAGGATTGAGCTAACTTGCTCAGTCAAGAAAATCTTCTTAGAAACATGGGATCTAGATTGCCTTTTATGAGTGCAAAGATCCTTGAGGAATTTAGCATAGGATGGAATTTGTTTAATAGCATCAAGAAGAGGAAGGTTAATGTGAACTTTCTTAAACACATCCATCATTTCATCTAATTTTGAATTCCTGTATGGAGTGGAACTAGGATCTACTAAAGCTTCAGGAAAAGGAACCTTAGGAACATAAGTTGTGGGATTTGGTTCTTTCTCATGAGATGATGTCATGTTTGGTGATGCATGTAAATTGTCAATATAATCATGAAGACTTGGCGTCGGACTATCCGATGATGAATTACGTTCTTTTGATGCATGTGAATCTTGATCTAATGATTTCTGAGATTGGAAGGCATGCAGATCTTGGTCACATGTAGCTTCATTTGGTTTCTCTATATTGACAAAAGTCTTACCACTTCGAAGAGTAGTTACAGCCTGGACTTGTTCATGAGACGAGTCTACAGAATGTTGGCCTCTAGGGTTTGGAATAGGTTGGCTTGGCAATTGCCCATCCTCTCTTGTAGACAAAGCATTAGCTAGTTGACCCATTTGAACTTTCATCTTAGCTAAAGCTTGAGAATGGGAGTGAAGTAGTTGGTTATTAGCTTCAAAAGAGTCCAAGGCCTTCAAAAGTCGATCATCAATACTTGAACTTTGACTCGATTGTTGTGGAGGAAGAGATGATTGATTTTGTGGTCTTTGACTCTGGGGAGGTACATATGGTTTATGCCCCCAAGGTTGAGATGGTTGAGCTTGGAAAGGCCAATATGAAGGTCGAAACGGCGGAGTTTGGCTTTGAGAATTTGTAGGATATGACGTTTGAAACTTCGAAGGATAACTTAGAGTTTGAGCACCCATGGATGCCATTGAATTAAAAGAAGTTGGTTGTTGGCTAGGTGTTCTCCAAGAAAAATTTGGATGGTCTCTCAAACCAGGATTGTAGGTATTGGAATAAGGATCATAAGCTGGTTTAGATTGCCCATAAACTACATTTATATGTTCCTGTACTAACTCTGGATAATGGCATGCTAAATGGCAGTCAGTAACATCATGACCAGGGGTAGAACACAAGAAACAAAGTTCCCTAGAAGATGGAAACATAGGAGGAATAGAAGAATCAACCTGATTTGTTGTTTGGGTAAGAACTTAATCAAGTTTCCTACTCAATGCATCAACTTGTTGGGCAAGACGGGTTGACTCATTTAGTTCAAGGATTCCTCTAGGATTAGATTGAGTTGAAGGTCCGCGATTATTACTAGAGGAAGTGGCATGATGTTGAGAGTTTTCAACAAGTCTCTCAAAGAGTCTCCAAGAATCATCAAGAGGATTGGTAATGAAAACTTCTCCACAAGCAGCATCTATAGTCAACTGATGTTTCTCCTTAAGACCTTTATAAAAATATTCTACTATGGCCCATTGAGGAAACTGATGATGGGGACACTTCCTAAGAAGCTCTCTATAGCGGTCCCAAGCCTCATGGAATGATTCATCGTCAGCTTGTCTAAATGAAGAAATCTTATGACGAAGATCACTAGTTTTAGTAATCGAAAAGAATTTTTCAAGAAATTGGGCTTGTAATTGAGGCCAAGTAGTGATTGATCGAGGTTCCAAAAAAGTAAGCCAATGTTTAGCTTTACCTTTAAGAGTAAAAGGAAATAGTTTAAGTCGCCAAGCATCTTCAGTAAAATTATTGACTCTCACAGTAGAACTAATCAAAATGAACTCCTCGATATGATTGTATGGATCTTCATGAGATAGTCCATGAAAGGTTGATAAAGATTGTAAAAATTGTGGCTTAATCTAATAGTGGGCTGCCCCAATCACCGGAGGTTGAATGCAAGAATTGGAAGTGAATGAAGTTGGAACATAAAAATCCTTCATGGCCCTACGACCTTGATCTTCAGGTTGGTTAGGATTAACATTAGGTTCAAGAGGGTCATTAGGGTTATCCATGGTTTGATGAGGCGGAGACGAAACTAACGGTTTATGCGATGCACCACAAGAAGCAAAAAATTCTTTCCAACGTAAGAGAAAGATCTGGGTCCTTATCATCATTCATTCACACATCACAAAGATCTAAAAGAGTTAGGAATACAAACAGTGCAATCTTGATGACGTGTTTGTTGGTGATCGCACCTTCACCGCTTGGAAGGATGCTCCGTCGTTCTCCCCCTAATGATCACAAAAAGATATGGAAATATTAGCACTAAAACTATTTTTATTTTTATTTTTATATATATAATAAATGACGGGAAACAACTAATTAAGCAAGAAACTATACTAAGTAAACAACTCAAAACATCGTATAGTCCCCGGCAACGACGCCAAAATTTTGATAGAACTTGAAAAGTGTCGGGGCTTAACAAGGCTAACCAAAATTACTATAATTTTCCGGTGCTCTACTTTAACTACTAAGGAACTAGTAGATAGCGGAGAGTCCGAGTCGAATCCACAGGGACTTAGGTCATTGAGATTGAACGCTTAGTTAGTCTCCTACCAATGAGTTGGGAAAAGATTACGGTTTGATATTAAACTAAATTTATACTAAAGGGTTTATGAATATGAGAGAAGAAACCACATGATTCTTAATCAATAACCAAGGTTCTACCAGGTCTTCCTAAGATTAGGGCACGTTAATTACGATGAATGGCTTTCCTAATAGTTGATAAGTGAATGGCTAGTTCTCCTTATCACTCAACAAGTTCTGGTTAGGATTCATTGTTGGCAAGAATAATTACCTAAAAAATCAGTGACGGAATGATTAGTTACGTTCACTACTAATGAACCCTCTTATCATGATGAATTCATCGCAAGTAGTAGTACAGATATGGACTTAGGTGTAAGATCAAGATGGGTTTAGCATCTTGATGGCCAAATCTACAAAGGTAGGATGTATGAAGGATTAGAGATAGAACGTAGTGGTTCTAGCACTACTATAGTGGTTCTAGCACTATACAATCCCTAATCGTGAAGAAGATTTCATCCGAGATACCATGGGACTAGCATGGTACTCCTAATAGATGAATCCAATCCAAGCCATAGCAAACACAAGCTCCGGAATCAAGTGCAAACGAGAACAATCCACACATCCAGCAAGAAATCAACACCAAAATATAAAAGAAATAGAGATCAATCCATATAAGCCAATCAATAATGTATACAAGCCCTAGATCTAAGAAATCCCTAATAGAAACCCAAGTTACATCATAAGAATCTCATGACTAGGGTTTTAGCTACTCATCTTTAGGGGTCGATCCATAGGTGAAAGTCGACGAACTCCTTCCGCCATGGATCTCCTCCAAAGAATCTTCAAAGAAAAGTTCAAAAGAAGGACAGGAAAACTCTCCCAAAAAAGGTCCAGGAAAAGCCCCCAAAAATTCCTAAAAACTGACTATTTATAGCCTAGGAAAACATCCACCCACGGATTAGATCTAAGCCGTTGATCTTCCTTTCTGGCCGCAAAGGATCGATCTTATCGATCCTTCCAAGGAGTAAGATCGATCCTACTATCTTCAATTGCTGGTAACGCCCCGTGAAGGATCGATCCTACTAGTTGAGTAGGATCGATCTTTCAACTGTTGTCTTGCTACGTCCCGTGGAGGATCAATCCTTCCATTGAAGGAAGATCGATCCTTTTATATTTGTTCTTTATCCAGTTGTTGGTCGAGTAGGATCGATCCCTTCAATAGAGGAAGATCGATCCTTCATGCCAAAATTGCCCAAATATGCTTCTTTTAGCTCCAAAGTTGATCTAACTCATAATAGGGTTTGTTATAGCTGAAATGGGATAAAAGTAGTCAGTGAAGCTCTGTCCAACACACAGGTGAGCGACATGGTCTGCCATACAACGCCTCAAAGGGTGCAAAACCCAAACTGGCCTGAAAACTGTTGTTATAGGCAAACTCCACAAGAGTCACGTGCTGCTCCCAAGTACCTCTAGCGTTTAGCACACATACTCTGAGCATGTCCTCCAAGGTCTGGATCGTCTGCTCCGACTGTCCGTCTGTCTGCGAATGGAAAGTTGTGTTGAATGTCAATGTTGTCCCCAAGGAGTCCTGGAAGCTACTCCAGAATCTACCAGTGAATCTGGGATCTCTGTCTGACACTATCGACACTGGGATGCCGTGCAGTCGTACCACCTCGTCGATGTACCTCTGGCTCAGTCTGGCAACTTGGTTTGTCGTCCTCATGGGGAGGAAATGAGCCGATTTGGTCAGTCGATCGACGATGACCCAAATCGCATCATTCCCCCTCGGTGTCCTGGGTAGCTCGGTGACGAAGTCCATCGCTATCTGGCACTGGAAGTGGCTGCAGCAAACCTGCTGTCCGTTTGTGCTCTGCCTTCACCTTCTGACAGGTGAGGCATCTGGAAACGAACTCTGCTATTGACCTCTTCATCCCGCACCACCAAAACTGCCGGCGTAGATCGTGGTACATCTTGGTGCTCCCGGGGTAAACAGTGAAACATGAGTGGTGGAACTCGTGAAGGATCTCCTCCCGTAGCGCGGGGTCTGTTGGAACTGCAACTCTGCCTCTGAAGAGTAGACCGCTGCCTGCCGACACTGTCCAGCCCTCAACTGCGTACTCGATGCCTACCGTAGCACGGGTCTCCACGAGCTCTGGGTCTCCAGCCTGTGCCTCGATCACTCTGGCGAAAAGATTTGGGATGTTGCGAATAGTATATAGGAAACCGCTTGCCGCCCGATCCTCGAAGTCAAGCCCGAGCTGACTAACTGTCTCTAGCATCTGCCACTGCCGAACTGACATCGCTGCCAAGGTCACTCTGCTGTCTCTGGTCTGCCTACTGAGAGTGTCTGCTACGACGTTTGCCTTACCATGGTGGTAATGCAACTCAAAGTCGTCGTCCTCTACCTCTAATAGCTCCATCCACCGCCGCTGCCTGAGGTTGAGGTCACGTTGGGTGAACTCATGCCTCAAACTCTTGTGATCCGAGTACACCAGGAACCGCTCGCCGTAGAGGTAGTGCCGCCACGTCTTCAGAGCGAAGACAACTGCTGCAAGCTCGAGATCGTGGATTGAATAGTTCCTCTCATGGGTCTTCGGCTGCCTGGAACCGTAGGCCACCACATGGCCCTCTTGCATCAACACACAACCTAGACCCTCCCCACTGGCGTCGCAAAAGACACTATAGCTGACGCCTCGCTCTGGAACTATCAAGATCGGTGCACTCGTCAGTCTGGTCCTCAACTATATGAACGCATGCTCGCAAGCATCGTCCCAAACAAATAGGACCGCCTTCTGTGTCAATCTAGTCAGCGGCCCTGCAACCCTGGAGAAGTCCCGCACGAACCTCCTGTAGTATCTCGCCAAGCCAAGGAAGCTGCGGACCTCGAACACTATCATTGGTCTCTGCCACTGTAGGACTGCCTTGACCTTGGACGGATCAACTAAAATGCATGCTGCTGACAATACGTGCCCCAGAAACTGTACCTCAGGAAGCCATAACTCACATTTGGAGGCTTTGGCGTATAGCCTATGCCCGCTCAACAGCTGCAACACTGTCCTCAGGTGCTGCTTGTGCTCCTCTGTGCGTCAGTAGACTAGGATGTCATCGACGAACACCACCACGAACTGATCTAAGTACGGGCGGAAGACCCTCTGCATTAGATCCATGAACGCCGCTGGTGCATTCGTCAGGCCGAACGGCATCACCGTGAACTCGTTCAACACATACCTCGTACGGAAATCCGTCTTCGGGATGTCGCAATCCCGAATCCTCAGCTGATGGTAGCCGGTACGAAGATCGATCTTCGAAAAGACCGAAGAGCCTCGGAGCTGGTTGAACAAGTCATCGATCCTCGGCATCGGATACTTGTTCTTCACCGTCACCCTGTTCAACTTCCTGTAATCAATGCAAAGACGAAGCTTACCGTCCTTCTTCTTTGCGAACAACATAGGAGCTGCCCAAGGTGACATGCTGGCACGGATGAAACCTCTACTGATCAACCCGTCCAGCTGGACCCTCAGCTCCCTCTGCTCTGCTGGTGCCATCCTGAAAGCTGGCAAAGAGATCGCCCCGGTGCCCAGTACAAGATCTATCTGGAAGTCTACTGCTCTGGAAGGAGGAAGGCCTGGTAGCTCGTCTGGAAAGACATCAGCGAACTCACAAACTACTGCAGGTAAACTGCTCTATCTATTGCCCTCTGCAGCGAACAAGGAAAGGCGTGCCAGTAAAGCTGACAGCTGGGCCTCGCACCTGGAAAAGCAACCACACATGAGGGAATCGGTCGACTGGCGATCCCCCAGCAAAACGAAATGAGCACCGTCAGGTGTCCAAGCAGTCACCCTGCGACGGCCACAGTCGATGACGGCTCGGTATGAAGTCAGCCAATCCATACCGAGAATCACGTCAAACCCGACCATGTCTAGCACCCGAAGGTCTAGAAAGACACGGAGGCCCCCAACCTCCAACTCGCAAGAACGACAGATCAGCTCAACACGAGCCCCTCCGCCGACTGGTGTGTTTAGGTGTAGTGTGACTCCAAGTGACTCAGTCTCCAGCCTTAGCGATGCCACACACTCGCTAGCTACAAAGGAATACGACGCTCCAGAATCTATCAGCACATCTAGAAATGAACTGAAAAGCTAAAAGGTACCTCTGAGAACTGGAGGGTCAACTGGGGCTGGTGGAAGAGCTAGGGTCTGCTGGGGTGGCGGGTACAAGTAGGACTAGAAAGGTGGCTGAACTCTGTCCGAGTACTCGCGGTCTGGAAGTGCGTAGACTCCCCCTTTGGAACTGCTACGACCTCCGCCGCGATCTCTACCTCTCCCGGCTCCTGGTGTCCGCCAACCTCCGCTTGCTCCGCCACGAACGGACTTAGCCCTCAACGTCGGACAGTCTCGGCGAAAGTGCCCTGTCTGCTGGCACTCGTAGCACACGGGAGGTCCAAGCGCTAGCTACTGGCTCTGGCCTCCTCCCCCGGACGTCTGTCCCGAAGGCCCAGTCGTAAGAAGTGGCTGGCCTCCCTGCCTGGGCTGCTGTTGGTACTGGGGTGGGTAACACTGGTATGGATGCCGGTGTCGCGAGTATTTATGCTGTCTCCATGAACCTCCTCTGCCCTGAGCTGCTCTCTGCGGATGTCCTCTGCCATTGGCACTTGCAGACGATGCCGAATGGACTGCCCTGGGACTCGGCTAGTACAACTGAGCCTCTACTACTAAGGCACAGTCCAACGCCTCTGCGTACGTGCTAGCGCGCTGAGCCACGATCAGTCGCCTGAGCTCGGGCCTAAGCCCCCACTGGAACTGCTCAGCTCTGGCAAGAGGGTCCGCCTGGCTAGTCTAGTGAACCTAGCTGCATGCTGCACTAAAGACTGAGTACCATGAGAAAGGGTCTGGTACTCACGGACAAGGGTCGAGCGCGCACTGTGGGGAAAGAACGCGCCGAGAAAAGACTAACGAAACACAACCCACGATGGGTCACTCCCCTCCCTGGCGGCCTGAATAGAACGCCACCAGTCCAAAGCGTCCCCGTCGAGCTGGAACGTAGCAAGTCTGACCCGAACCCGGTCATCCTGGACGAACATAGTGTCAAGGACGCGACTGACTCTCTCCAGCCAATCGTCCGCTACCGCTGGGTCGCCCCCAGCACCGCTAAACCTAGGCAGGTTCAGCCTCTAGAAGTCGACCACCGCTGTTACAACAGCACGCTGGTCGAGTGGAGGAGAGACCTCCTCGGCGACAAAAGAAGCATCCTCCTCCATCACGACCTCAATCCTCGGCTCTGGCTCTGGCTCTACTCCTAGAACTATCCCAATCCGCGCTCAAACCTTAACCGCAAGTCTAATCCTATCCCTGGGACCTACAGCCTGCTCTGATACCAAGTTGTCACACCCCGACCCAGAAAACCCATCCAGGACGAGGCGTGAGGGTTCCTATCACTATTCACATCCAACTGGCGCGATACATTTGCGGAAAACAGAGATAAACTTAAACAATTTAATTTCCAGAGATAAGCTATAATTCAATTTATAGAAACATCAAGTTGTACTGTTTAAACATCTGATACAATTCTTATCAAACTCCTCCATGGGAAAGATATTACACATATAATCCAAAAATCCTCAAAAGATGTTTATAATATACAAAACTATCAAAAGTACAACCGTCGTCCTGCAGCAACCTCAAACACCTCTGAAAGTAGTCGCGCCGCTAAAAGTCGATCCCGCCGGCTCTATTGAGGAAGAACTGGCGCATGCACCTGCAAACGCAACCCGGGTAGGAGTGAGCGATAAGCTCAGTAGGGTTCTACTCTACGGCACACTGAAAGGAGGAAAATCAACAACAGTGATGTCTCCCCGCTCAAGCCTAAGGAATGCCACGGGGTCCCACAACCCCTATCGATGTCCCAAAGGCTTCCGCCATGAAACCTCTCCCCTGAACAAGTTACCAGTAGGCTACAGAACAGTAACATGCAGGATCAACCTTACCCAAGCAGGATTCCCATGCCTTGGGGACCCACGTCGGGAACGCATCGACATCAATCCTTAGCACTTAGCATTGGGAAGACAACACGACCTCTAAACCTCAAAACAATGATCATAGCTAACTATAACACATCCTCAATAACATGAGATTCCAATTTATACAAGCACGCCCTAATCCTTACTACCTAGCCGCGGTCCTAAGGCTAGATCCGAGCTACCCGAGAGCCTCGGATTGGCGATCAACCCATCCCCCGCCTAACATGATATGCCTCTAATGCATACAGTGCATGAACCTATGCAAATATCTGTCCTAGATGTCTATATGCCACAACATCAATTATAAGTTCAACAGTTATACAATAACCCTCGGTACTCGCCGGCAACGGGCTAAGGTTCCACAATACCACGTTAGCTAGCACTCATAGCTGGCTAACAGCTAGGCAACCAAAGAACATTTAAACTACTATCCAACCAAGTATTTAAATGCAAGTAAAACTGTAAATTCGCCAAAAGGGTAAGTACGCGATTCGATTCTCAATCTCGATAAAAATCCCTTAAAAATCATGTGATTACAACGTGCATGCTTCATAATATGATTGGACATCTATCATGAATGAAAACCAATCAAAGGAAACCAGAAAACACTGCTCATGGGCTCACGGTCAATGCTACGGTTAATCCTCCCGGTCAATGCGACGGTCGACCGTGAGACGAAAATGGAAAAAGGGAAGGAGCCCGCGGTCGATCGGAACATCGACCGTGGGAAGCCCAAAACGAGACAGAGCCTGACGGTCGATCCGACGGTCGATTCGACTGTCGATCCGACAGTCGACCGTGAGGTGAAATGGAAAAAGGGAATGGACCCGCGGTCGATCGGAACATCGTCGGTGGGAGGCCCAAAATGAGACAGAGCCTGATGGTCAACCATGAGGCCAGGAAGAAGCGTATCAAAGCTTGACGATCGATCCAACGGTCGACCATCAGACCTAGTGCACAGTTCCTTAGAATAGTGTCGGAAATCCAATTCCTTGGATTTGAACTATCAAATCTTATTGAAAATCGATGAAACTTTGCAGACATGCATAATAAATGATGGGGAAACTATTGGTATGAAAAAAACACGATTTTGATGGTTAAATCCTAATTCTAGGTTAAAACGGTCGAAAACCGACAAAACGGAAATAGTACAAGAATCGTCCGATAAAATATGAAAATCAAATGGTAGGAATACTCGAAGTAAGCTAAAACACTCATACATTAAGCTACACCACATTCTACCAAGTACTCCTACATCGAAATCACAATAAACCTATCCTAGGAGAACCCGATCACAAGATCGAGGTAGAAACACCTACTTGATCAAGTAGTGCAACTCCTCCACGCGTCCCCCAAGATCGATCGCCAAGATCCGCTCCTCGAAGCTCGCGCTTCCAAGCCCTAGCTCAGTCGGTAGGAGAGAGAAAGAGAGAGAGGGAGACAACGATAGGGAAGAAGAAGAAAAGAAAGGAGAGAGAGAAAGGTCAAGGCATTTATAGAGATTAGGACCGATCTCGGCCGTCCAATTCGATCTTTCCCGATCGAGCTCCGATCTTCCGATCGAATGCACCCTTAAGATTCTAATCAAATACATACATCAATCCAAGACAATGTGTGCAACGCGGGTGTGAAACTGACCACCAGGGAGCATATTTACCAAAATACCCCTGGGTCAAAACTGCCATACTATCGTCCGATCGTACCCGACGTGGAACCAAATCAACAGGAAAATGGCCCTCGACCCACGCGGTCGAGCCAGGTCAGAGGGACGGGCCCTCACAAGCCATGCCAAGTGCCACTACCAAATTGTCTTTTATCTACTTGCTACAAAATTAGGACTTCTGTTACAGATTGAATGCAATTGAAATGGTATATAAAAAATTTGTCTTCTTATCTATATGGGGAGCAATTAATGTAAACTCTCTTATGATTCTTGCTATCAAAAAGATCATATGTTTTTAACCACATAGGAGGAAATCTCGTTGAAACCCAACTACAACCAGTAAAAAAAATCCAAACCAACATAAGAAGAATCGAGGAAAAATAGGGGGGGGGGGGTCTGGAGGAGGACCTCAACCCTCCGGTAACCCAAGAACAGGGGAAGGAATCCGACAAAACCAAAGCTCTAATCCACTGCAGCAAGGAGAAGAAGAAGAGTACGAGCATAGTCACGAACAACAGAGAAGAAGGAACCAGAGATCCAAACGATCACAAATACCTCGAGCAATCCAAGAATAGAGGAGGAACTCAAACCTTCGGCAGACCAAAAAAACAGAGGAAAGGAAGCATTCGCGAAAACCCAAAGATCTACATCACCGCAGCAAGAGAGAAGAGAAGAGCATCACAAAGTTCCTAGGCTAGCAAGCATCAAAGCAAAGCCTATTGGCCAAAACCAAGTTTAGGGTAGGTTCCCTACCTCTGGATTGTGTGAGAGCTCGTCCTCCAGTCGTCGTTGCCCTCAAGCTTGCAGTCGTTCGTGATCCCCTCAATTCACGGTCTCCTCCGATAGCCGTCACCCCTCTCTCTCTGGTCGCGACCTCCTCTGGCCACGGTCGCCACCGGCAATCTCTCCTCTAGCCACGGTCTCCCTCTCTTACCCAGGATGGTCGTTGTTGTCTCTCTTCTCTCTCTCGCAGCCGTGCCCTAACGGGAGAAAAGGCTAACTAAAGGGGTTTTATATGCTGGGCTCTCCTCACGATCTCTCTCTCTCTCTCTCTAGTCACTCGCTCGACGCCTCGGAGAGGAACGGGGTGAATGATCGAAACGGCCAAGGGGCCGGAGAGGGGAAGAGCGGGGAGGTTAGGGAGTCCTCGAGCGTCGACGAAGCGGAGGATTTTCTAAAAATCGCTGCCGCAGGAACCACATAGCGTCGTGCGCCACGCCCCCTCCCCGCGAACGGCATCAACGACATTGCCAACTCCGATGCGAAGGACCCGCACCACCCTCAAAACGCCGGGCCAACATTGACAACGTCGATCGACCTCGGATCGAGCGCTGCACCGCCGCCGTCGGGGCGAATCACAAAGGATCTGTGAACAGAGGTTTGTCAGAGGCGGAGAGGGAAACTACAAACGAAGGAATAGTGGTTGGGCGGGGGCTCGGAGACGGCGTGCTCGCGTCGCATGGGGTCGGAGGAGGTGTGAGGGCGTGCTCGGGTCGGGGGAGATGTGAGGAGCGGAGGAGAAGTGGAGTAGACTGAGGCGGTTGGCGACAGGGGAGTGGGTCAGGGAACCGGATATGGGGGAAGTGGGGAGAAATATGTAGCCACACAGGATCACACGTAAGCTTCAATGTAGGATATTGGATGCCACATTAGATGCCAGTAGGACAATGCCAAAGTTATTTTATAACCATGGCTTCATATAAGTATTGATATATAGGGAGAAGGAGGATCCAGTCCTCCCACTTTTGGGAGGACCCGAATCACTACTCATTTTTAAATTGCGGGTTGCAAAGCTTGACCAATTTTTGGCACCGTTGTAGGGAAACTTTTTTAATTTTTGAAGGAGTGTCTATTGATTTTTCTCTTTACTCTTTTTATTGGGCATTGCTAGATTCTTATTTTTCTTTCTTTCTTTTTTTTTCTTTCCTTTTAGGATTTGTTCTCACCAATTTCGATATTTCTGCAGCGTTGAAGCGAAGAAATCTGAAATAAAAGACCCGCGTTGCTCGGACAACCGATCGATCATTCTGATCACTGATTAATCATCGAACTACCGATTGATCGGCCTCACAACCAATCAATCATCCACGCATCACTCAGGTAAGTCTTCGAATCTGAAACTTTTCATTTAGGTGTGGTGTTCCGTGGTTTTCTCCTCTCCTCCGAAATTTCTGGTTTCTTTTTCTTTCTGGGGTGTGCATGAATATGTATGTAAGGTAGAAGGGCCCTGAGTTTTCCTTTGACACATTTTGACCCTGAGATTGAAAACATTCTTAGAGCCAGTCGTAACGAACGATTTCTCCAAAGAGCCGAAAAACTTGAAATCCCTGGGCTACCCCTTGGTTCATTCTACACAATGAACCCAGTATAAGGAAATAATAATATAAATGGTGGGGGAAATGAGAGCCATAACAATAATAGAGAAGTACCAATTAGAAATCACTTTTTATATTGACCTTACACTTATGCTTATTGGATCAACCCACCTGCCATTACTACTACACACTATGAAATTAAGTCTAACTGGTTCACTACCTTACCTTCTTTCTATGGGCGTGAGAATGAGGACACTTATGGACACATTTCTAGCTTTCTTGAAATCATTTCCTTGTTCAAACTCGAGCACTTTAATGATGATGCTTTTAAACTCAAGCTTTTCCCTTTTTCTTTGAAAGACATGGGCAAGCATTCGTTTCAGAATTTAGCTTCGAATTCGATTTCAACATGGGACCAACTTTAGGATGCCTTCCTTAAAAAATATTTCCCTATCATTAAAACTCAAAACTATAGTCCCATGATTATCTCTTTTAAGCAAAATGAGGATGAGGTGTTTCCTAAAACCTGGGAAAGATTTAATGATCTACTTAGAGAGTGTTCTCATCATGAGGTACATGAGTGGCAACTAGCCCATTCATTTTATAACGGTCTTAATGATCGTTATAGGACGATGGTCAAAGCCTTAGACTGATCTTTGGAAGATGTATGACAACCTTACTGAAAATTCACAACATAACGAACCAGATTTTAGAAGTTGGTCTACCATTGTTCGTAATTCTCGAAATTTCTAAATTCCAAAGTCTCTCCGCATAAGTAGACATCCTAATTAAATATTTTGAATCATCTGAAAACAGGTCAAACTCTTGTTCAACCATTGCCTCACACTTCCCCTGAGACCCGTGCCCTTATTTTTAGTTCTGATCATCCTATCACTGATTGTCACATGGCTCCCAATTTCCCTCCCTTTGTTCAGGAACATGTCAATGAAACTTATGATTTTCCAAACCTCATAACAACCCTTACTTGAATACCTATAATCCGGGTTGAAGAAATTATCCTAATTTTAGTTGGAAGCCACAACAGTCATGTAACTTTCAAGAGCAAAATAATACAACTAATCCTGCTGCTTTAAGTACCCACCGAAACCTTCCATAAATCCAAATCATAGGTATCCTCCACAATCAACTTCAGCTCCTTCAGCCCAATCCACCTCTGAACCAACATTGAGTTCCCTCCTTTCGGTTATGACTGCAATGAATGAAAATATTAGTGGAGTAAGGCGTGACCTGACAAGTGAAGTTTCAAAAATTCAGAATTATGTATCAAGAATAGAGAACCAGTGTAATTATAATATCCAATCTATTGCTAGACTTGAGAATTTATTGGGCTGGCTCTCTCACACCCTGTCAAAAAGAGAGGAAGGACACTTGCCAAGTCAACCTGTGACCAACCCTAGAGGTCAACACTATCTAGAAAGGCAAAACTTTGAGAGTGCCAAGGCCGTTGTGACCCTTAGTGGCAAAACAATAGACAATAAAATAGGTGAACCAGCCGGTTCGACCAATCAATCGGACGATCAGCCGAGGAGACGATCAATCGTCCAACCTGAGATGATTCTAATATACCACCGGATTATGATCTAACTGATTCTAAAGAGCCTGATCCTGTTAAATATATTCCAAAAGTCCATTTTTCTGCAGCTCTTAAGGATCCTTCTGCTAAATATGGTCCCCTTGATTTAGGTGCCAGTGTGAGCCTTATGTCCTATTACCTTTATAAGAAATTCGGTATGGGAGAACTTAAACCAACACCGGTAATTTTGCAATTAACTAATAGATCCATTAAGACTCTTAAAGGTACCTTGGAGGATGTTTTAGTTAAGGTGGATAATTTCTTCTTTCCTATTGACTTTGTTGTCTTGGATATGGAGCCTGCTATCCACGACAAAAAGACCATACCTATCATCTTATGATGCCCCTTTTTGGCCACAACGAATGCCTGTATAAACTGTCGAACTGGTGTGATGGTTGTTTCTTTTGATCACATGCATTTAAATTGAATATTTTTAAAACCGTATGTTTGCCTGAGCATGATGATGAATACTATAATGCTGATACTTTGACTGAATGTATTGATGCTAGATCACATGCTATGATTTCTGATGAATTGTCTGATATTTTGAAAGAATATGACTCTGATGATGGTGTTGATGATGTACTGACATTTCACGATCGAAAGATGACATCAGAACACAAATATCAGCTCGACCGATGGATCATCCTGAGGACCAATCAATCGACCGAGGAACGATTGATTGGTTGCCTAGCTATCAATCAGCTAGAACATAGCGGATACGAAAACTTTTTTTTCGTTGGTTGAACCTCTTCCATCGCTCTCTTCTACTCCTGCACCTTCTTCATTGAAAGCACCACCGGATTTAGAATTGAAACCACTAGCTAAAACGTTGATAGAGTTGTTTGTCAGGTTTGTACAGACTATCCTGGGAGTGGCACTAAGGCCAACCTCTCAATTTCTGGCCACCGGGGAGACTGGATGAGGATATACGATGAACTTTGACTTGGTGCCTAGATATTGGAACAGATGGGCCGACCACGAGATCTGGGCGGCAAGGACTGTCCCTAAAGCTCGACAGCTGCCACATGAATGTGTGCTAGAGTATATGGGATGGTACATATCTATTTACCATATGAGTGTACAAAACCCGGAGTTTAGATCAGCTTCGTATCGGCCCCGTTGGGCTACACGTGACTTACCTGCTAATGTGAGTCAATACTAGACTTCTTTTCAAGTCAATACTAAGCTTTCTTTTATTCTTAACTTTCTCAAGATTGTTTCTGATTTCCTTCCACTTGTTCTAACTGCAATTTGGTCGTGTTGTGGTGATTATGGACGACTTTTTTTACGCACGGGTTTGATTTTAGTGATATTGTACATAGTCACAGTGACTTCCATGGAGCACATGAGCATCGGAGGCAAGAAGAAGAGGAAGAGGATGAAGATGAAGAGGATGAAGAGGAAGAGGAAGAGGTAGAGAAAGAGGAAGTGGAGTAATATTGTACATAGTCACAGTGACTTCCATGGAGCACATGAGCATCGGAGGCAAGAAGAAGAGGAAGAGGAAGAGGTAGATGATAAGTCACTAATTATTCCTAATTAAACCCCTTAAATTACCTTTGTTAGGGCTAGAGTAGGTGTATTTGATATCATATTGCTTGATTTCAGGTTTAAGTAGGATTTGAGAAGAAATACAAGAAATTTGGCCAAAAATCACTAAATTCTGCAAAAAGAATGCTTCGTCGACTGTTTGGAAATAAATCACCAGATATTCTACACAATTCCAAATATTCTGAAATCCTGGGAGATGCAAGAAGACTTCAAGAGCTACAACTTTCATGTTGAAAACTTTGTGAGATTCGGTCTACATTGGCGCCAGTGTTTGAATCAAAGTCAGAAGTATGGAAGTTGAAGAGAAAAGCTGAAGAAATTAATTAATGACGTAGCAGTTAATGACCCAGTTAAACCGACTTGAGCGATGGATCGGATTTGAGTCCGATCGATCGCTCCGATTGCGTCAGCAGCTCGAAATTTAGGGAAATTAGAGTTTAAGTTCAACTATAACTCCTAATTCCGGGATGAAGGGTTTCTAAATACATAAGGGGGTTATTCCAGCCGAAAATGGGCATCTTTTGGAGCACTTTTGGAGGAGAAGGTTAGGGTTTTGAAGACGACGATCTTTCTGCGGGGATCAATGGCTTCATCTTCTACACCGATTCATGATTTCCAAGAGATGAGTGGCTAGATTTCTTGTTCTTATGAATACCATGAAACCCTAGTGTAACTTTTGATCTTTCTTAGTTGGATTTTTGTGAACTTCTATACGTATAATCTCATGAATATGTTTTTAATGATTATAGAGTTGAAGGAACAGAGTTCCGTTGACGTATTCTTAGCCCTACATGATGGTTGTACTTGATTGTAGAGATTCATGAGATAGTTTTCATGTGGTTTGTGATTTGCCTTTGAGATAATCTATGCTACGTGAAGATAAGTCATGCTAAGGTCATTAGGAGTAGAATAACTTAAGATAACGGTAGGACCGAAGATGATTTTATTCCAAACAAAGATAGATTATGTCGTAGGAAACATAAAACCTTCTTTTACGGATTCGTGTGAGCTTGTAGCCATACGATCCATAGTGCTTAGAGAAGTGATCAAGATGATAACTATGGAAGATTAACGGTGAAACTAGGGTGGATTGTGTATTTCCTAAGACATCTTTTTCCATCTGATTAAAACCTTAACATTTTCTTTTGCTTTCTTGGATAGTTTCAGTTAGATCAATCTATCATTAAAGTTGTTGGCTTAGATCTAGAGTTTTGAGAACTGATTTTGTTTTTCCTAGTAATTCCCTGTAGTTCTACTCCGGATTTCACCACTAGTCTACGTAGTAATATTAGTGATTGAATAAGGATATAAATTTAAGATTTGATTGATGTTAGCAACGTTTTAACGACAACGTTCGCGAGCGATTAGTAGAGAAAGAGGAAGTGGAGTAAGTCGTTGAGGAATGGGATTAAAAACAGACATGATTGCTAAAAAATTTGTCTATGTTGAAGTATGTTTTGTTATGTTACTTATGTCATGTTAAATTTGTCATTGTTGAATTGTGCTTATGAATTTGAGCAAGTGAACAAGTACGTACGGTTATGTTAAATTTAGTAATGTTGAAGTATGTAGTTTCTTATGTTGTCTTGTATTCATGTGTAAAATTGGTCAAATTCATGTGTAAATTTGTTCATTGGATCTGCGTTGCTTTGTTTGGTTATTCACGCCCGAACATGAGGCAATGTTGAAGTATGTAGTTTCTTATGTTGTCTTGTGTTCATGTGTAAAATTGATCAAATTCATATGTAAAATTGATCAAATTCTTGTGTAAATTTGTTCATTGGATATGCGTTGCTTTGTTTGGTTATTCACGCCCGAACATGACCTAGATGTTCGATCATATGAGATCGACCATTACTTACATATTTGGTTGCTAATGACCGATTATTATCAGTGTTACGGTTATTTAAGTACATTATTGATTTCACCGAGTGCACACGATACGTAATAATTGTTGCAATAATTGCTGCTTCAAAATTTGTCAATGTTGGAGAACGGAGTTTTATGTTGCCTGTGTTGTGTAGACTAGACTGCAAAGCACACGAGTCGCGTCGTTAGGGTTCGACCAAATTTGAGCCTGTTAGCGGCTCAAGCTTGAACAACCGCTCGTGGAGCATCCGCTAAACCCCCGCTCCTCGCTGCTCACCGCTTCTCAGTTCTCACCCAACACGACCATTCGAGGGCGGGATACCCTCTCTTTATTAGGGTTCCAGACTCCTCGCCCATACCCTTCCGCCTGGCAATGGCGAGCACCAACGGCGCCATCGACCAGGCGGCGCCACCGAAGCCCGTCGACGAGTCTCTTTGGTGGGACTCCTTCGTTGCCCTCTTTGATGAGCTCGACGACGTCCCCCTCTCCTCCGACCTTCCGGATCGCCTCGTACACACTCCTAACCCCTTCTGCCCCTCAGTAGTTATGAGTTATTCGGAGTAAATTGTTCATTTGATTCACGTTCTCTTGCAGGTAGAGAAGCTCAAGAACAACCGCTCGTGGTTCTTGGACTCGGTCTCCCGGTTCAAGCCTCCAAATCAGGCGTCGAAGCTTGCTTTGGATTCCCCTCGGATATCTATTGGATCCCGTGCCCTCGTCATCGAACTTGAGTTGAAAGAAGTCGCCCTCCGAGTCAGCTCGTGCCTGGTATAATATTTCTGGTTTGAGTATGTGCGCGACTATAGTTGATTGTCATGTAGTGGCAACAACAGTTATTGTTGTTATACTCATCCATGGTGCTGAACCTTGAACTCATTAGGACGGGCTCATATTGAGTTCTCAAAAATTTATGCTTTTCAGTTCTGTTTTTCACTTCTTGTGCTTGTCTGTAATTTTGCTAGACTCTGCATTTGAAGCTTTGTGTATTCTTATAAGTTTAGCTAACCTACCCATATCTGACCCCATACCAGCTGACCCATCTTTCGATATTGAACAGGTCATTTCATGCATTTTTAATCACAGATTTCTTTTTGGATTTTTCCCTTGTTTTGGCTTATCCAAGATATAATGGCCACGTGCTGTCATTAAAAGTGGCGGTCCAGCAGAGATAAGAGGACAAACTCAGCTAGGGGGATTCAACAATAGGTGTTTGGAAATATTAGTTATTGTTTTTGCTTTGATGTAGAATGTCATCATAGAGTGGTGTAGTATCTCATCTAGAACCCATGATCGTTTTATGAACGTATCCGCTATAGAAATAAAGACCTTGAAGGTTTCATAATGGCATTTCTTCCTTGTGGTGCCTTTGGTGATGGAAAGGAATAGAAGTGGCATCTGAGACATTGTATGATATTGTAGTCCAGTAAAAACAGTTCTTGGTGCTATCAGTAGCCTATTTAGTTGGTGTCATTGTAATTCTATTTCTGTGATAAGTTTGTAGACTTGACATCACACAATCTAACCTGTAGATAATTATGCTTCTTTAGTTGGAGTAATCTCCTTCTGTCAACTAGCAACCATATGTTGTGCATTTGGATCCATGTACTTCGCCATCGAATTAGACGAGCAAAATACTATGACATGTAATGATGGCAATTTTTTCAGATTGACAACAGAGCTAAAATTTTCATGGCCATGTACAATACATGCTTATTGAAGCTTCAGATCCTAATAGTTATGGAAAGAAGCAAAAGCAGGATTAAAGGATTTAAATTTAAGATAAACCTAGTTTATTGGATGCATTAGTCAGGTATTATTAAAATCAATCTGAAGAATGTGCATCAATACTGTAGTATGCTCAAAATGTTGCGTAAGAAGTGAATCTTTGATGATCAAATTTATGCGGTGTATTCTGGGACTTTGCAATACAAGTTAAATCCCGACTGCAGTGATTTGGATCATTTTTCAAGTCATTCCTTGTAATACTCCTTTGATTCTTGATCCTACTTGTCACGATTTCAATCTTAAACTTGTTTTTGTCATATCTGAACAATGAACATACTTTTTAATTTCCATAGCCTTTTGAACCTTCAATTAAAGCCTTCTATGCCATGTTTCTTTCTTTGTCCATTAGGAGATTTGTTGACTACATCCATGGACACTAAATAGTGTTAAAGCTTGATGTTGGGCATCTGAGATGATGTAAAGAAGGGCTATTTGTTCATGTCAACCGTGAAAACCGTGAATCTATGTCTTTGTTGTAAAATTATAAGCTTTTGTTTAGATGACTGAGATTCATTAATTGGTCCTTTTATTGAAATTAAGTAGTCCATATGCATCAAGTAATCCCCATCTTGGAGTATCTATGGAAGCAATAGGAAATTACCATACCATAATGGATGTTCTTTCATCAAGCTGTGATAAGCCACTTTCACTAGTTATGTAGGGGTTGTTGTGCATCTTTTCTTTGCTATTGGCAAGACGTGCCCCTTGACAAATATAATTGTGCATTTGCCTTTTTCCGCTCAAGTTGTTTAGATTACATAAGATGCAATTATGGGAACAAAGGTTGGTTGAATTTCTGGTAAATGTAAAGCAAGAAAAAAAATGCACTTTTGGGGCTAATACAAATAAAATTTAGGCCGTGGGCTCAAAATGGCTGATCCATATCCCAGTGAGTGGGGAAATGGTAAGATGAAAAACAAGTAGAACCTTACATTCATCTAAAAAGAAAGTAGAAAATGGGTCTTTGGTTAGGGCGCAGAAAAGACATATCTAAAATTTATTCGAAATGCAATTGTCAACGATTTGCAAATGCAACTGTCAACGATTTGCAAATGCAACTGTCAACGATTTGCAAATGCAACTGTCAACGATTTGCAAATGCAACTGTAGAATATGAATTGACAGATTTTAGATTATATCAAATACAAGCCAAATAGGAATTAACATTTTAACATATCCACAAATTATTCCAAATGCAACTGTCAACAACTAAAATGCAAATTTTCTTTGATAAGAATAAGAGCAGGGTGTATATAATCTATCAGCAAATTTCCCTATACGATAAATAAAAAAGCGAGCTGATCCGGTTGTGTAAGAAGTAAGCCCTTATATATTAATGGGAAGTCATTTATTGGGAGAATTATCGATCAAACAAGAGGACGAACACTGTGAATCATTTAGGCTTATGATGACAACGCATGTGATGGACATGTGCCTCTACCACAATAAGTAACTGGAAGCTGATATGGACTAGAGCATGATAGCTGTATGCATACCCAATATCGTCATAGAGCACAAATGATATTGACTCCCTGTAAACACTCTGTGGTTGCTAGGAACCTGCATGCCCTCTTGGTATCACGGCATGGAATAGGTATCAATTTTATTGTGCCCCAAACCCTAAATTTGCCCGTAAGGGGTAGTGAACTGGTTTGAATTTTGATATGAATTTCTATCTGTTAGAAAATCCATTGTGATGTTGTCAATTGAACTCAAACACATCAGAGCATTTATGTATGAGAGTAAGGGATAAAATAAATATAAATCTCTAATGTATTATTATGCGGAAAATCCCCTCCCAAACTATAAACAACAAGCTACAGGATGCATTATTTTACAAGTGTAACATGAAAGAAAAGTACTCATCCAAAACACTGCTGTGAAAGTAAGAAGAGCATGTGGATATAATAAATTGTACAAATATGTGCAAAGGTATACTACATTTGTGCAATGGTCACATGGAAGGTTTGGTGATAGGTAGCTTGGTCGACACCTTGAACGCTCAAGATCCTTTGGATTGGGACTTACCTATATCGTCTTTGACTTCTGTACAAATGCAGGCCAATAAGGGGTGAGTCAAAACTTAGTAGGGATAACTAACTACAAGCAATCCTAAGCATTTAGACCGTCAATATGATCCCAACATAGTTGGCTAATGCAAGTTGTAGGACCTGTAGTAAGATAGACTATGATAGGTGCTGACACCTATGAATCATGTCATAGTATCAAGCCACTTAGCTTGAGAGACAACCAGAGTGCATCCTACTTTCTTAACCAGTAAATGGACAGGCATCTGGGGCAAGTCTCGTGGGTTCAACATGAAAGGAGTAGTCATTTGTTCCAAATTCCTTAACTTGAGCTAGTCAACTAATTTCAGTCCCCTAAGACTGACCTAACTGTTGGCTCTGGTCTGACAGATTCTTTCATGTAACATCCTCGCCCGTCCACACAATATTTGTCCGTTTTTCGTTCCCCTAGAAACTGGGAAAACTTCCTAGTAGGTCCCCCATCCAGGACCGTTCCAAGGCAAGCCTCGCTTAACTTGGAGTTTTATGGCGGGATCACTGCCATCACTGTTTTAAATGCCACATGTTGTATTTGAGTGATTGAGGTTATGGGTGGGATTGTCATAGTTTATGCATCCGTGCCCAATGATCATGCCAAAAATTTTAAATACGAAGGTAAATTGGGTGTTATTTGGGGCGGGGCTGGACATTTCAGGTCCTAGACAAGTCATCCTGTCTAGTCTTAACTAGAGGTGAGCATTCGGAATCTTTTGTGTTCGGTTCACAATAAAAAGATTGATTTTTTTTTTTCCGGTTTAGTAATGTAAAAACAAACCAAATCGAATTCATGTAAAAACCAAACCGAACGAAATGGAATTATATGTATAGTTGTGTAGTCTACAAAATATAATATGCTTATTTAACTTAAAATTTTGGTTTTTCGGTTTTAATCAAAGTTTAAGATGAAAAACCAAAACCATGGTTTTGCTCACCCTGAGACAGCTGAACCTAGATGGACGAACTAGTCTCCAAGGTTTGTCTGGCAGGTTGAGACTCATCTTCGAACCGGAACTTAGGGTCTGGCCATAGGAGAGATCCTCGACCTCCATCTTGTTATGCGTGTGATGCGCACTCGATCCTGTATCATGCATAGCCAGATTATGGATTAGGGGGATGGTTTCACAGCAAGTATGTAACATTCATGATAATAACAAGAATTTTATTTACTTGCATAATTCTTAGTTGATAAAAATCTTTTCTTTCAAATTTTCTTCCACAAGCTTCCTTTCCTTTTATTGCATGGAGGGATTTAATGGCATTTATTTCACAAGTTTTGGTGAGCTCAAGTTTTCTTTGTTCATCTTTTTGGGTGTGGTTGTCCTAGTCTACATATTAAGAAGCAATTGGAAGCACTTTAATACATCGTTTTTATCTTCAGTGCTTAGATGAGGTGCAATCATACGTTCTAGTTGATAGATCGTCTAAGATTGACAAGTCACTTGATGATATTCAAGGTAGAGAGTGTCTTCATCCGGTGAGTGTCTATCTTCACTTCATCATACTCTTATGCTTGTCTGAAATCAACTTACATGTTTATTGTGTTCTTGTAACATGTTTATGTGTCAGATATTAAGTCTATATTTCAAGGATATTCAGCTTTCAATTTTTTAGTACTTTTGTAATTATGTGTCTTTGTACTATGTATGGACTGGATACGACATATAATCTCCCATACATCCAAAATAAAAAAAGCAAACAAATAAGATAAAACGTTACTATAGCACATCAGCCACCTTAAATGCTGCCTTTCATGTCATGATTTTCTCATTCATCATTTGTTGTGGCATGAAAAGACGGAAGTCACCTTGATCTCTCTATCATTATGTTGAACTTCTAATAGAACATATCCGGTTTAGTTTCTTCATGTATGTGGGTCAGTAAGATCCATGTGGAAGCCTAATCTGTTGTTGTTGCCTACTTTATGGTTTCTATGAGTTGGATAAATCTGTGATATAATAACTTGTAATCTTGATTGAAATTCGTGCATCACACAAGTTGATCATCTTGTATGTGCCTAGTAAAGAGGCTCTTGAGACCCCTAGATTGATCTGGCGTTCTTTACATTGTGCAGCCTAGCTAGGAATTTGTATAATTTAGGATGAGAAATTGTCCATTAGAATGAAAAATTGTGGCTTTTTGTGTAGGCTAAATAAGACTGTCATGAGGCTTTGATAATGATTTCTTATGAGAGTTGTGTGATTGAAACCTTTCTTGGAAGTGTGATGCCGAGAAATGGTTGTTAAATTAGGTGTGATGCTTCGGTTTGTCTCTTTCGTCTTCTCCTTCAACGCATGTTGGCCACCATTTTGCCAAGTGTAGACAGCCTATAAGAGACAATCCTAGCCATAACACTTAAGATTTCCGTTTGGTTCATTTTAGGGAAAGAATGAATGCAAAAGAGGGATGGATTTTGATACAAGATTGCTATGTATTTGTAAGGCAGATTAAAGCAAAAAAAAGACGAGACAACCCTAGCCATAACACTTAAGATTTCCTGCATCACACTTTGTGGAAGTGTATTAGCGGATGCTCTCTGCATACGTGGCCATTGAGTGGTTCCCACCACCTCGCTCATTCTGTAATTGCAAAGCCATAACTACAATTATAATTTCATGATAATATGCCCCTCTTGATGTAGTTGCTAAAATCCCAAGTAAGAAATCTACACTATCAATCAAATATTTGCATGCTATCTCCTTTCTAGCCTTGTAAGACATTTTGTAAAAAGCCATTTGATTTTAGGTATACTTTCTGAGATTTATGTTAATCAAGATGGATGTTTGCTTTCATGTTGGATAGTCGTTTTTGTCAACTGAACCACTTTGTGCTTATTTGGTAAGTAAATGTAGTATGCTTTGTTTCGATTTGTCCAAAATCCCTCTAAGACTGCTAAGTTAAATATATTGGTAATAGCTCATCAATATCTATTCTAGTTATTGAACAACTATTGCATGTAAAACCTGAAAGAAAAGAAGATGAAGAGCCATGGATTGCCATGCTGGTGGCATGCGCCGTGCCGGCAACCTACTGGCATTCGGCACGGGGCGCGCCGGACCTGCACGCCCTCGTGTCGGGTCTAGATGAGTGAAATTCACTCGTATTCAACATCTCCAATTGACCAAATATAATCTCTTATACCATAGAAGAGTGAAAACATACCAAAGTAGTATAATACAATACATAACATATAATAAACAGCTCAATATATCTCTCATATGAGCACACACTAAGCTCTTTCTCAGACGAATCATAATCTATGATTCGGTGGACTAAGATAAATGTTTCTAGTAGAACTTATGTGTTGCATATCCTGAGAGAAAGTCATATAATGTAAATAATAGACTTCAAACTCTCTAATGAGTGACTGCTACTATGCAACATCATCCTTGAAATATGTGATAGTCTTAAGAGCTTGTATAGTCATTACTTCAATCTGATGTGCTTGGTATGGCTGTTTTGTATCAGGACAACAACAAGAAATTCATGAAAAATTTTAAAAAAATTTTAAACAATTTTTCAATTTTTAAAAATTTCTAAACAATTTTTCAATTTTTAAAAATTTCCTAACAATTTTTAAAAATATTTCACAAATTTTAAATTTTTTTTAGGAATTTTAAAAAATTTTCTACGAATTTTTAAATATTCTCCATAATTTTTATTTATTTTCATTTTTCAAAAATTTTAAAGGTTCCTCTATTTTTTTTAATTATAATGGATTTCAAAATATTTTTTTTTAAATTTTAAATATATGTTAAATACTAGTTTTCTAATTTGTTTATCAATTTGAATTAATTTTGATGTTAAATACAACATTTATCACTTAATATGAAAATTATTGTAAGTAATTAACATAGAAAGTAACGTCAGCAATTAATGTAAAAATTAACATGAATAAGTAATAAAAAACTAAATAGCATAAAAAAGTAATATAATAACAAAAATGATTATTAACATAAAATTTTAAAATTTCATATGATACATTTAATTATAAAGAAGTTACCATTATTAAATAAAAAATAATACTAATAACAATTATTATTAAATTAAAAAAATGTTGCTAGTTACCATCATTAAATAATAAATAATAATAAATAGCATACCATATGAAACTTATCATTGATAAATAAAAACTAATGATAAATAAGTCGACACTCATTCTCTCTCTATGACTTATTGACTACCCGACCTGCCCCTTCTCTCGCCTTTCCCTCCTTATCCCCCACCCCATGCTGACCCGCCAATCCACCTGTCGTCTCTCCTCTCTCCTCTCTCCTCCCTTTAGCTATCCTTTCCCTCCTTATTCTCCCACGTGGCCCGTTCTCCTCTCTCTCCTCCTCTTTTTCTCCCATGTGGCCCTCTTTTTCTTCACTTTCCTTCCCTACTTCTCCTGCGAAGGCCTTCCTCCCCCAAGCCGTGGCTCCTCATCCCCTCCGACTCCCCTCCGGGTTTGGCTTCTCTTCTCCGGCTTCTGCTACCCTCTTCTCCGGCTCCTTCTCCCTCTTCCTCCGTTTCTCTCCTCTTTCCCTCCCTCCTCCGTTTCTCTCTCTCTCCTTCCTCTTCCTCTGTTTCTCTCATGTTTCCCTCCCCTCTCCCTTTCTCTCCTCTCTCTTCCTCTGTTTCTTCCCTCCTCCTCCCCTCCGGCTCCGGCTCCGGCTCTGCCTCCCCTTTGGCTCCGGCTCTTCTTCTCCGACTCTGGCTCCGTCTCCTCTTCTCCGCCTCATCCTCCCCTCCGGCTCCGGCTCCGGCTCCCCCTCTGCTCCGGTTCCTCCTTCCCTCCCGCTCTCTCCTCCCTCTTCTTTCTTCCCCTCCTCCCATCTTTCTCTGTTTCTCTCCTCCCCTCTCTTTCTTCTCCTCCTCCCTCCCCTCCGGCTCCAGCTCCCCCTTTGCTACGGGCTCCTCCTTCCCTCCTGCTCTCTCCTCCTCTCTCTTTCTTCCCCTCCTCCCTCTTTCTATGTTTCTCTCCTCCCTCCCCTCCGGCTCCCCCTCTGCTCCGAGCTCCTCCTTTGATCCGGGACATATCAAGTCCGTACCGGGCTATCGCCCGGTACCACTCCGGCACCCTCGATACCGATACGGGTTTTTTTTTTAATGCTGGGAAGCTATCGGCCCGTTACATACCGGCCGACACGGATCCGTGTCGGCCGGTATGGAAATCCATGTGAAGAGCTAAAAACTTTTGGCACATTTGAAGCAAAACCATAAACTATGATAGTTAATTTTGCCTTGGTCTCAAATTACCTTGATGGTAATTTGAAAGGAGTAAAGGCTTCAATCAAAAGATTTTTGTCAAAATTCATAATTATCTAGCTTTCTCCATAATGTCAACATGTTTCTAGGAACTGACGAACTTTGTTTTACTCCTGCAAAGATGTTGCTGCAATATTGTCTGGAGCGACAGTGCTTGTTAAAGTGTATAAGGCGACTTTTTGTGCATGTTTGTAAGTACATCATTCTACTTGACAAATAATCTTGTCTTCTTTTGAATTTTTAGTAACATCAATTTGTCTATCCTCTCTTTCGCTATTAAATCCAGGTGTGTTGTTGTTTGATGCATTTGTTGCAACTAAATTGTTTACTTCACTGTATTGCCTGTTATTGCGAATTGTCACTACTTGTTGCCTTAGACATTTGATTTTTAATCAGCATACCATGTATCATGTACACTTGCACCATCCCATCTTGCTGTTGTCCACCTCTTTTGCCATTTTTTCATTTTATGTACACAAGCTCCTCACTTGATATCCATCAATCGATTTTGTATCTGTGACAAGATGCAAAACTAGTTGGTAGTGTAAAGTCTAAATGCAACTAATTCGCTTAAATGCTACTGGGTTTTGAGACTTCTAAATGGAAGAAATCTGTATGGACTTTCTTTTAAAAAAAATTGAGTCTTTTACCTTGGCTTAGGGTGGATAAATACCCATGCAACCACACATCCCTGAGGACTCGAACCCATTGTTGCAGAAGGTCACAAACCTCAACCACTACACCACCACATTGGTGGTCTGTGTGGACCTTCAGCATATGGATATTTTCCCACTTCTGGAGGTTACCACCTTCTAAGAGGTAGTCTTTCATGGTTGGTCTGTCAGAGTTCGTTTGTTTGGCGTGTCTTTAGTTTTCTGATCTGTTTGCTTATTACTCTCTGGTGATATTTGTAAAATAGGTTTCTCATTAGTCCCTTTGTGCTATCTCCTCCATTTCGGATTTTCCTATTGACGGATTGGTATATCTATAATCGAATGAATTGCTGTGTAGGATGTACACTTGCTTTCCTTGCAATTCTTTGACCTGCATGATTACCTGCTGAATTGAAGCATAGACCTGCGTTCTACAATTTATTAATGTCTTAATGTCATCCAAGTACTGATTTTTGGAGCAGTATATGGTGGCAGTCGATCTCATTCAACCAATACTATTAGAGGAGAAGCATTGCAGTTAGTTCATGGCGGATTGGAAGGGAAACTGTTGTGCATACTCCAGAATTTACTTTCATCTGCATCTTCTGAGGAAAAAGTACGTCTGATTCAGAATTTTATGGTATTTTTGTCTGAAACAAGTTGGCTACTTTGCATTCATCAACTCCTTAGCATGTTTAATCTGTCATCCTAGTTTCACTCTAAATACACAACCCAATTTGTGACCAGTATATTGATTTGGAAGAATCCCCATCTTGTGGTATTCGATTAGTGAACCACTATAAAAAGTCCCATTCACATTCCTTGCTTCAAATCACTTCCACAGTAAGTAATGATTACACAATTTGTTTTTTTTATGGGCAATTTAACCGTCATTTATGCTTCCATTGGTTAACTAATAATTTGATGAAGATCAGTACTTTTCTCCTATTTGGACTTCAGAGTGGTTAAAATATCTAATTGCTATGAAAGCAACATGACAAGAAGTATCGGATGTCCACTCATCTTTCCTATCCATATATCACAATGTAAGAATTGCTATAATTGGTTCTTCGACCAAAGTAGAGGTAAGCTAAGTTAATTTTCATACTTTATAAGGATCTTTGTGCTAGGATTATTTCCGTGTCATTGGCACAATGGTAGCTAATGGGGTGCCCCAAATTAGGATTCTTAGGCAGAAGAAAGGACCCCGATTGGGGTACAAGGCAAGGGGGCATGTACATCGGTAGACATCTACCGATCGCACCATCTAATCCATCGGTAGTGTTCTACCGATGGATTAGATCATTTAATCGGTAGACATCTACCGATTAAATGTGTGAATCATCTGATCAGTAGATGTATACCGATCTAGTCAACTAATCCATTGGTAGTGTTCTACCAATGGATTAGCCTTCTCGATCTACTGATCGAGGAGCATGTGCAGTATACATGGCCATGTACGCAAATCTTTACCCCAGAAGATAGGGAAGAATGAAGAGAGAGTCGGATAGAGAAGAAGAAAAGAGTGCTAGAAAGAGAATACTTCGATCGAAGAATCTGTAAAAAGAGAGAGAGGCGGCGACGGTGTCATGACAGGGGAGGCAAGGAGGGTGGGTGGGATGAGGACATGAGTGTCCTGAGATGACCGAGATGGGTTTGTCGAATGCGCAGTGGCATGCTGGACTATCATGGATAGGAGATTGGAGAGATAGGGGATGGGGAGCAAGAGTCGAGAAGGATAGGGGAAGGATATTGATTCAAGGCTCTTTTTTCCGACTTAGACTATAAAAGTAGGTATCTGTGATATGGACTTCTATTAAACCTTTTGCTTCAGATGGGTTTCACATGAGATCCTCTTTTCTTGCATTTTTCTAATTTACAACGTAGATTTCGTAAGTTATTTTATTTCTTTGCATAAATTCATCTGATGTACACTTAAAAAATTAAGTCAAAAGGATTAATCTTGGAATTATTAATCTGCAGAATGCTTAAAAATTCAAACCTAAAAGGTATCACAGAACAGAGGCCCAACTCTGAGTTGTGATGTCGGGGAAAACTCCTGTATCCTTTGATTTGCATTTTGCGTTTTCTTTTGATTTATGTCTATTGTATGCTGCGTAAGGGATTGGCTTTTTGTGAGCTTTTGGGCTTTCAATGTACTTTTGTAATGTAACTACAGTGTCAGGATTAATACTGGGTGCCAAATTTGGGGCTCATGAGTATACACAACAACTAGATGTAGGTCTATTAAATGGGTAGGGTGTGCACTGAAAACAATAATTTCCACTGTTCAAGAATTATTGATATTCAAGGTTTTCTTCCTTCCTCATCAATTTACCTGATTGTTTGGATTCTTTTCAAACTGAAGTGAGTGAAATACCGAATAAACATGAAGACTTTAAGTATATCCGTGGAGACCTGTGGCTCAAGGACAAGGAAAGTAGAAAATTTGCTGAACAAACTTAATTTCTTCAGAAACTTGCACAATTCTTTTTTTTTATCAAAGATCTTAGAAGATCTGATTAGTCTAGCAATATGATATTGTCATACGAGCAATCGAAGATGGATTCTAAGATTGTTCTGATGACATTTTGTGATCGATAGGTTTACTATGTGGTTAAGAATTCAGTTTATGTCCCCCTGAAAAATCAGCATCTTTGATACTACAAATATCAGTGTACAGATAGAGGAAAAATTGAAATAAAATAGACAAAAGAAAGCTAGTGAAAGGTAGTGGTTGATGGCATGATGAATATGAAGAAAATAGGAGTTTTAAAAAGTATAGGTGCCCGACGGTTTGACATGGGCCTAATGCTTAGGGGTGAGATAGTTCATGTGGCCCTCAAGGTAGCAATGATATTAATTTTAATAATCATTCAAGCATCCTCAACATAAAATCTTAGCGGTGATTTTAAGCCCATCTATAATCAACTATAGTAAACTTAAAAACCAGAAGTAACGAACGGCCATAACTGGTGTTTAACTCAAGCTATCAAACATCCCAAACATTTAAAGTCCACTATAACAAGCTGTGGCTATAGCCAGATCAATAGTTGGCTGCGAGCACAATCCTAGCCATCGTAACAGCTGACTATGACCGTAGCGGTCTCGGCTAAATATGACCACAGCTGTAGCGGGTTGGTGACAATGTGTAAGCCGGCAGCACTTTGCCTACGAGAGAGAGTGGGGAGTAGTAACAGACAAAAGATGGAAGCAACTAAATAACTAATACATACTTGCCAAGGTCACCAATGCTCCTATGTCAATCCTTGTCATTGGCCACCTATTGCTCGTGGCGGTAACCTTTTCTCAATTCTAGGGTCAATAATTTTGATTCAGAGGGGAAGATGATTTAATTTAACGCGGTGGAACTCTAGCTAGATTTAACCAAATATGATTGGAGAATCAATACTTTTAAACTCGATATTCGTGAATTTGGTCCGAGCAGGCAGCCTAGGTGGTCCAAGTCGGTGCTTTGGGCACCTCTCCTGTGAAGTGGTTCCGCTGTAGCTCGCCTATGGGCCTGTTTACGCATCCAGTGGGCTGCTTGCCTAATGTAGGTGCTTTGGTTGCTTTTGAAACAATGGGTAGAAAATGAGAAGGTGATACTCGGGCTGTTCTTCATAGATGCGAACGCCTTTGCTTTTCTTTGCGTAAAGTCACAACGTTGTCATGTCTTCGTTATATACATTGGTGGGGCTATTACATGGTTTTGGATATAAATTGTTTTCAAAATGCAACATATGGCATGAAGTGAACAATTTGTGATGTATCATCATAAACTCAGCTTTTCGTTGAACTCATTAACAGATTTTCGAGTATTATTCTATACATTTTTCTTCTAGTGTTGCCTAAGATGAATATTTGTGTAATATATTTGTGAATCTCTTGAAGATTCTTGTCATGAATTTTTTCTCTATCGAATTTGGCTGGAAAGTGCTGACTATTTTGCTTAGCTTCCTTTCTCCTCGTGGTTAGTTTGGTTTTTGCTATTTAAAACTTTCCTCACCTGCCTTATCTGTTTAAGCATTGGTTACAGGATTATGACTTCATGGTTTTGTGGGCAGAGGAGATTCTGATTGAAGTTAATTTTGTCTTGGATATTTTATTCCTTGCTTATTATGAGAACTTATGTACCTGTAGACTGGAGCAGTGGAAATCGTTATGCTCAAATTTTAAGGTAATCTACATCAATATGGTGTTGTCTAGCAGGCATTTGTTCTTTTTGGAATTTATATAAAAGATCATCTAACTGTGTATTACTTCAAACAGGGAATATTATCAGGCACCTTTAATATCCAAAAGCTAGCAGTATCAGCTGAAGCTAATATGTCTGTTTTCCATGCAAAATCTCGTCTACTTCTTATTCTTATCGAAGCATTGGACCTTGACAATCTTCTTTGGATGGTTCATGATGAGAAACCTTTTAGGTTTGAATTATGGAGAAACTTTTGAATTGCCTACTATGTGTTCTATGCTGGAGAACTCTTTGTCAGACATTGGTAGCTAGATTGTAACTTAGTTTTTAACAGGGAGCAGTCTTCAGCATTTTCATTGTCAGATGTTCAAGAGATAGATACCATAGTGTCGGGCTTTTCAACTTCACTGGTGGAAGCTGGTCCTTTGATTCTTTCCTGGGCAATCTTCCTCTGTCTACTCTTATCTCTGCCAGACAGTAAAGATCGCAGTGTACTCATGGTATGTGTGATTTATGATTTTCTTTCTTCTCACAATTAGCATCAAAGTCTGTAGATGTGAATATTCATTTTTATCTGTAACAGGAGATTGATCATATCGCTTATGTCCGCCAAGCCTTTGATTTGGCACCATTCAATTATCTTTTTGAAATTCTTCAGGATGAAACTTTGAGGGACTCTGATGTAAGTAGTCCATTCTAATGAGTTCATTGTATCGAAAGTAAGCTCTTTCTGTTCAATATCAATTTATTACCTAGAACTCTTTTTTTCAATGCATATTTTTTATTTTGATTTTTTATGCTCTTGGCCATACGTGGGAGTTCTTTTAGACTTTGGTACATGCCTACAGGCTTCCCTTTGAGGACTTCTAAATTTTAATGTTTTGTGATTTGTGCTTTTGTTTTGAAGGCTTTACATAGTTCTTTTAGTGGTTTTAGACTCTTAGGAACCAGCCTGTCTTGAAAAGGGAATGATTAGACTAAGTCAGCTGCTTTGGCCTTGGGCTCTGATTAAGATGAGAAAGAAATGAAGGCATCATCGAGATAAAAATTACATAAAGAAAAGGTGAAAAAAACATAGAGAAGACGAATATGCAATAGAATAAGTTATATGTCATCAGTTTTATGTAATTCTAGAAATATGTGCAGTGATGTAACTCTTCTGAAATTTTGGTTCAAAGAGATTGAACTGCATGCAATTAGGATGGAACATCGATGAAAAGAAGTGACAACCTGCAAGATTTTTAATACTCTCCAATTTGACTAAATTTGTAGTACTAGTAGTTACCTATTTGACTTACTTTAGTGGTTCAACAATTAGTCTGCCTACTTTGGAGATCACATGCAATTTACATGAAGCCCACATGCTTCTTTTAGATCAAGGATGGTTTACATTTATTAAGTTCTGAATTGTACTAATGCCGTAATTTTCCATTCTATCTGATGGACAGCATGATCTCCAATATCACAGTTCTAATCAAATAAGTTTATGTCCAGTATTTTCATTACATATTGAATGGAATCTCCGAATTTCTTAGAACTTAGAAAGTAATATCATGTATTAGGAATAAAAGAGAATACTTGCTTTAGGGGATTGCGTGTGATTGTTAGATTAGGAGTCTACTTTCCATCCATGTTTTGGCATACGTACCAGCCGGTATTTACCGACCCGATGGCTTATCGCGTCGGTATCACCCCCGGTATCGGGTCGTATTGGGATCGGGTAGAACCGGTCGAAACTCCGGTACGAGGTGGTACGTGCCGGTTTTGACTGGTACGTACTGATAATATTAATAAAATAAGGGTGAAAGGGGTGGTAAAAGCATAAAATGGAGGGAAAGATTGAAAGAAAAGATAGAGGGTAAAAACAAGGGATGAAGGGAACAGCAAAACTGATATTGGAGGGGGGCCAAAGAGGAGGGGGAAGGAGGGAAACCAAGAAGAAGAAGAAGAAGTTATGATGGTTGCGTGCCTCTCGGCACAGTAGTCTTTGTTAAGACAGGATATATCTTCTAGGTTTCAGAGAAGAAGTAATGTGGTTTTCTTGAAATTTATTCTTCAATAGTATATTTCTCATTTAAGGGCTTCAGTTCATAGTAGATGAGTCATAATGTAGGATCATTTACTAGATGTAAAGCAATCGAGCTTGACATTTCTGAGCTGAAATAACATCATACTATTAAAGTAGCAACATGAACCATATTATTATTATTTTTGAATTTATATGTATAATTTAGTATGTTATGCTTTGACCAATTAATATGGAGCACGTGCAATGTGAAATCTAGCTTTGTTGTTTGCCTGTGCTGAGCTTTTGAGGAAGATTCTTTGCAGGGCCCTGTTTCTGGTTTCTTGAGCATCTTGAGGACACTTATCTCTGCCTTTATTGCTTCATACGAGCTAAGTCATCAGGTGTCTAATTCTCCTATTTAAAAAGCAGAAGCCATTGACTTTCTTGTTACTTTCCTTTTTTAATACATGTTTTCGTCTTCCATTTTAAATGTGATTTAGACCGATGCTTCTCTTTGTTCTTTAATCCAGCTGGAAGATAATACTTTGAACTTGATCCTGGAAACACTTTGCCACATTTATCATGGGGAGGTTTGTCCAAATACTATTTACTGTAACATTCACATTTGTTTTATTGAGTATGTTGCGTGCTTTAGTTGCTTATATTAATGATGCAGGAAATGCTCTCAATGCAATTTTGGGACAGAGAGAGTTTTGTTGATGGTCCTATCCGATCTCTCCTTTTCATGTTACAAAGTGAATTCCCTTACCATTCCGTTCAACTACTTCGCTTGCTGTCAGCACTTTGTGAGGGAAAGTGGTCTGCAGAATGCGTGTATGTCCTATTTGCTTGTTATCGTTGCTAACCATTGTAAACTATCAATTATTAACTCTTAATTGTTCTCAGCCCTTTGTTTTGCATGAATGTCATCTTCATTAGATTGGAGTCATTCATGTTTTCTCAAGAAAAGCATCGTTTAATGACTTATGACTATCAAGATATATATAATTGGCTATGTTGATGCAGTTGAAACTTGTGATATTATGTTAATGATAACATAATACATTGTGTTCAAAACATTACAGCTTGTGTTCAAAACATTAATACATTGTGTTCAAAACATCGCTCGCACACACACAGAGTATGTAAATTTTTCTGCTTATCATTTCTAACACACAAACAGAGTATGTAAATTTTCTGCTTATCATTTCTAACACACACAGAGTATGTAAATTTTAAACACTTCTTACACACACACACACACACACACACAAAGTATGCCATGTAAAATTTTCTGCTTATCATTTCTAATCCTGATCCCACTCTAGGACATTACACAGCCAGTGTTCAATGTGCATAAAGAATCAAACAGTGGATCTTTATGTCCATTAAACCTTTTATGTTTAGATCTTTCTTGATTTGTATCTAGAAAGCTCAAAGTGGCTGGTATGCAATTGTATATTCTTTTCAGATATCCCCCTTTTCTTCTACATATGGTAGAATTTTATTGCAGCATTTCTTTATGGATCTCCATAGCGGATGAGAACTTTCTATTCAGGTCTAGGATCTGCCTTTTCTTTTGACTGACGAACAATTGTGAATTTGCAATATGTCACCATAAATTAAGGACAACATGCCTATATAAATTCTCTCTCTTCTAAAGTATTGAATTATGCATTCTTGACTGGCTATCTGCATTTAGGTGGACATTCTATAAATACATGCATCAATGCATGACAATGTTTATTTGGAAAGAGGAACATGGTGTTCCAAATTGCAATTAGCAGAGACATTTTGTGATATGCTCGTGTTAATTTAAACTGGTGAGTTTTGTCCTATTTGATGTGGGCAAGCTTATGTTTTGGTTGGGTCACTTGGACTTAAAGAGATAAAGAATCATTGTGATTTTGGTAATACACCAGACCCAGCAAAGGTAGGCTTACCAGATTAGTCTTAAAATTGTCATAGAATTGGTGCCTCATTTTATGATATTAGTCTTGGATGAATTTGAACTGGTGGGTGGCGATAAAGGTACCGGAAGGGAGTACAATCTCGATAATTACAGATGGATTTATTGATATAATTCTGTCTAGTGGCATTAATAGTGAACCTGACTTAGTTTCATATTAAAGACATGAAGAACAAGTGGGTGACAACAAACATATTATAGATCCTATTATGCTCTTGATAATCCTCATGTAGGTGATGATCATTGCTCTATTAAGTGGGTGAAATAAGTGTATTACGCAAGATGGGTGAGCACTGTGCGCCGCCTAGTAAATATCGTGTCGTCGCATAACTTTTCACGGTTCAAATTGGGCGGCATCATCCTAAAACACTCAAAACCCAGTATTTTTTCCCATCTTATTTTATTCAAGCCGGTTTTGCAGATTTAAGTACTTAAGCTAATGTAAGTTATCTAACCCTCCTCTCCTCCCAATCTCTGTTTCCCTTCTTGACCTCTTCTCTCCTCCTGTCATCCTCTCTATCTGACGCTGATGTCAGCATGTTGCCGAGCTCTCCTCTCCTATCCATCAGTCTCTCTGCCTGACGCCTATGCGGATGTAATGTCGAGCTTTCCTGTTTTTCTCAGGTCATTTCATTCTCTCCTCCATAATGATATCGAGCTCTTCTCCTCTTCTCTTGCTCTCCCTATCACCCTTCTCTCTATCAAATTCTCTTCTCACTGCTTGGGCTGGCTGGCACGTGAACCTCTAGAAAGAGTTGAAATGGTGTTTGCACTATTCTAGTGTCTATTATTCCTCTCTATTGAGCATCTTGTTTCCATATGTTTAGCAAGGAGGCTTATATGATGTTGCGCTATTCTGGTTTCTATATGTATGTTTTACTCGAGTTCTGGTTGCTTAAGTTTGGGCTAAAGTAGAAGATGTCATGAAAAGATTATTGGAAAAATAATCTTCATAAATTGCAACAAAAGAAAAATTGGCTAGAGAAGTTCGATACCTTTAAAGATTTCACATGATTTAGGTTTTATATTCTCCTCTCTCCAAAAGGGCCTAATTCTTATGCCCCAAACCAAGGATTTCCATACCGGTGGTACGCGCCGTTCCGGTCTCCGGCCGGTACGGTGCGTACCGGACCGGTACGCCGGCAAACCGGTCATGAAAGGCTTGTTTGGCATGTTCTAGGGTGTTTTGGTTCGTTTCTTATTTGATTTGAAATACATTGAAGCTAACTAATGTAATTAACAATTAAAGTTGATATTCACTTGTATTTAACATCTCCAATTGGTCAAATATCATTTCTTATATGAAAGCAGGGTGACAAGTTGTCAAAGTAGTATAATACAATACTGTTGTGTATTGGATGTCTTGGATTCTGTCGCCGACTCGACTATGACACACTACGCAGAGCCCCGGGGGCAGCGCCCCGGCGGGGGTTTCCGGGGGCAGCGCCCCCGGAACAAAAATGGATCTTAGGATTTGTTTTAGTGAATCCGACCTATTTTGTCTTTAGACCCGACCCGGATTAGGTTATGGATATAAATAACCTATTTTGTCTCCTTCCTTATTTTTTCTCTGCTTCCCCCTCTCCATCTCTCTTCCTCAAACCGGTACAGGCCGGTTTGTACCGGCCGGTTTGGATACAAACCGGCGTGTACCGGCCGGTTTGGATACAAACCGGCCGGTACACATCCGATTCCTCCCAAATCCGATCCGGGGGGGAAAACCGGACTGGTTAGCCACCGGTCCGGTAAAAACCGGCCGGTACGCACTGTACCGGCCGGTATGGAAATCCATGCCCCAAACATCTTTATTTTATATACATAGACCAGCTACTCAAGTATTGCATATGCCTCCAGTTGGTCTTTGTTGAGTAGTCCATCAGTATTTGTTTGAAGGCTGGTTTTCAAGAAAAAAAGGTTGCGTCTTGCTTTTCATATTGGCAAAAAGCCTATCTACATTAATGAGGTTAGAAAGTAGATTATAGTTGTCCTACATTAGTGTCTAACAACATTTATTGGAATATCATGAAATTGTTGTTCTTTTTTACGTAATCATGGGGCAGTTCGTATGGAGTTATGTGAAGTTGTGATATTGGATGACTTTATATGCAATTAGGCTCCTTTTCTAGGGATGTTGATGATACATCACTCATGCTAGATACCATTCTAAGTAATTCTAGACTTTTAGGGTGCATTTGGCAATCCTAAATCTGATGAATCATGAATCTGTGGAATGAGCTGGATGATGAATCTAACGAATCTAGTGGTTCTTATGTCTGATGGTTCTAGTGTTTGGTTGGTCTCGGATGATGGTTCTATTGAATTTGTCGATTTTGGTATTTTGTTAAATGACAAATTGTCTGTGTTAAAGAACTTTCAATGCACACATTTCTCTTTCCATTATTTATGATTCAAAAAAAATTTCTGCAAGGGAATATTAGATATTTCGACCATTACAATAAAAATTTCAGTTACTAACAACATTTTGGTCGTTATGAACAGCCGCCGTTTTCTTCTAATGCGGTAGAAAAAAAAGAAATAATTGTTACAAATTATTGCAGAAATCATTATATATATATAGTTTCTATTTTAATTTATTACTTTAAATATTAAGTGATATATGTAAATATTTAAATGTTTTTATCTTAAAATAAACACTTAATTCTCAATTTTTATTTTACACCTTATATTAAAATGATTTCTGCATTAACTTGTAACAGAATCGAATGAATGGGAATCATCCCATTCCATTCTTTCCATTGCAACCAAACACGCTGTTAAGG